>JBAMAX010001235.1:0-268831 GCA_037043745.1 Chymomyza amoena
ATTAATAGAGATTTCCTTAAGTATTTAGGGAATTGTCGCCAACGATGCGGGTGCTAGGCAAAGGCATCAGTACCTTTGTGGGGAATCGATCCACTGACCATCGGGTTACAAAGAAGAGTAAGAACTTAAATAGACAAATGAAGGTTTGCATCTTTTGGAATTATAACACAACTCTGTAATCCAGAAAAAAAGCTTATAAACAGCAAATTATCTATTGTAGCTCATATTCACTAAAAACTAAACCATTAAGACATTTCTACCCTATATATATATATTTCCTAGAGTCCCAAGGTGGTACATAGGGGGCCCATTAAATTCTATCTTAAATGGCAAATGTGGTTGGTGACGCAATTATATAGCCTATCCCTCCCAACTGTCAACGTCACCTTCACGCCGTACCCACCGTTTAAAACTCTCGAGGCTCTGACGACCGCGCAAAGGTGGTATTACCGTAATACCCTACACAGCGGAAATGCTGTTGCTATCCAGGCAACTGGATTCCTGTCTGCAGGACAGCTGGCAGCCCCAGCACCAGAATCGGAAGCGGTAGGCCAGTCACCTACCCACCTTAAACTCCACTGATTACTGAAATATTAAATAATAACAAATAATTTATACCCTATGCTCTCTACAATATATATTTGGAATATTCCAAAAAGAAAGTAAAAAGTTTAGCAATTTAACTTTATTCCTTGTAAAGGCAGGTTGATGCACATGTGAATTAAGCAGTGACGGAGCCCCTATTTATATATAGAAATGGAACCAATTTGATGTTTAGAGTGTCAGCTTTTAAATATCTCAACTACAGAGTTTTTCATTATCTTGTTGGGTTCACATGAATTTATTGTGTGCTTGCATTTTGCAACATGTCAAAGGTTTGAGAAAATTTTATTTGTTTGGTTCCCCTATTATCCCAATTTTAATGCACTTTTTTATAACTTACCCGCATAAGAAGTCAAATAAGATTCATTATGATCATCAAATCCGCGCTCTCCATTCGTATGTTCATCCAATGGATAATTATTAATATCGTACGATCTGCCCGAGGCCATAATACGTGGACGATCCTCTTCAATAATGCTTTCAATTTCCTCCTTAAATATGTCAAATATATTGGCCGTGCACTTGAGCTGTTCATATAGAATTTTAATTAAATGCAACTTTAAGTAATAGTCTTAAACCCATTAACTTACTCTCATTTGACCCTTAAGAAAATGCTGTGTGGTGACCATAAAATGTACAATACTCATCACCGATTCCAGCGTGCTATTCTCATGCTTGTCAATCTGGTAGGTTTTGATATGATGCGGCGGCACCTAAAAAAAAGGAAATGTGTTATATTTGATTTATATATGCTCCAATTTGTAATCTCTTGTTTGCATATGTGGCCGGTTGACATCAATTCAAAAAACCAAAATCAATAATTTTTATGCATATACTCGATAACTTGGCATACTCGATACACTCACTGCTGGTATTCATCAATATCCAGGCGTGCTAACTTCAGATAGCGCTGCAAACAAACGGCATGCAATGAAGTAACATGCCACGCTTGACTGCAATCTCAAGGCGCACTAAGCGAGCAGAACCACAGACTGACTCTCTATAGACGAAGTGCTAACCCGATTCCAATTCCTGCTCGAATTGACTACGCCGCTCTGCTACTCTGCGCCTCTGCAGCGCTGCCACAATGCACAATATAGAAGTGGCGCTGAGGCGAGGAAGAGCACTTCTTACGCCATCATTGCGCTCAATGGCAGTAGCTGGAGACGACTGCCCAAAAAAAAAAAAAAAAAATATACATACCCTCCTCCACACACACATACACACAAACATACTAGGAGAAAATTTATAACTTATGAATGATGAATAGATTTACGCTTGAGTGATTAAGTGGAACAGAGCAGGCAGAGACTTGGCCTGGGCTTGGGTTCGGGCTATGGCTAGGGCCAGGCCAACCAAAGGGCCACTTTGCTTGCGGTGAGTTTAGTTTGAAGTGGCTACAGATACGTTGCATGTGGCCCCAACAACAAAAACAACACCAAAATAACCACAACGCAGACCAGCCTAACTGCCACATGCCCCCCCACACACACACGCTCACCCGCCTTGCCTCCCTCTGACATGTTATCTGACAAGCCGCTCTCCGACTGTTGAAAAGCGCTCGTTAGCTAAAAGATCAAGTGCCATCACACCCACACACTCACCCACACACACACACAGCAAGCCGACACTTGTGTGTGCACACTTTAAGTGTTGTTTGTGTTAGTTTTGCTGAATTGCTTGTTTGATAATGATAAAAAATAGGCCGGCTAGTGTGAGTGAGCAGAATCAACATAAGTTTTACTTCGTTCTCTTAGCTGAGCGCTCTCTTAGCGTCAAGTAAACTGCAAAATGTAATATGTAAAACACTCAAAAAAAGAGAGAAAAAAAAACACATAATAAAATAACCTGCCAAGTGGCTGCTAAAAACACAAAATTATTTAGCATACATTTTTATCGCAGTTTCTTTTTCATGGTTGTCACATGCGGACAAAAAAAAAACCAACTTGAAAAATGCCAGCCTAAAAGTATGCTACAGTAAATTTAAGTGTCGCTGTTTCAGCTTTTATTTTAAGCCAACTTTGCACATTAGATGGGCCCATTAAATATTAATAACGATTCGCCAAGTGTAAACACAATATACCATAATATGTTAACAATTTTTAAACTATGTTGTGTGTCAAAATGAAAAGCTGAAGTGGTGCCAGAAGAGTCTGATAAGTCGTTGAATTTCCAGGGCAGTTAATTTGAATGCAATTCAGATGCTCTCAAATTATTTCTTTTTTTGCAAAATTCTCAAAAATACCTTTACTCTGGTTAATATAAGTTTTCTTTACTTTTCAGTCCTTGCTGAAATCTTATGCGGTACGTTCAGAATTTTGATTTTTTATTGTAAAAATTTTTCAAAAATTTTATTTACTTTTATTAAATGACGCTTTTTTATGTTATTCTGAAATTTCCAATTGAGTCTGCTTTGCAGATAGCTTAGATTCAACAGAATGCCCAGCTTTGACCATAACTTTTAGAACATATCTTACGAGGCTTCTGTCAACTAATATTTTTTCGTAGAATCTTGTAAAATCATGAAAATACTTGATAAACACTTTGAAGGCTCTGAACAAGAACCTTTGTCACTTTGAAATTCTTGATTAAATCTATGGAACCATATCAGATGAACATAAAATTAAAGTGTGTGTTTTGACAGATGTGGGGTCATTTGAGAAAATGAGCGAATAAATCACTCTGCATACACCCAGGTCACACCAGGGCTCGAATGAAAGGGCCTTACAGACAACACAAGCCAATTTGGAGTGCCTTTAGAAAGTCTATTATTTGAAGAGGAAAAATTTTGAAATCCATTGTGCTAGGTTAGGTTAAGTTAGGGCAGCAGTTAGAACTGACGTTAGGAACCTGAATCTTTTACTGCCCAGCCTGTCTCCAGAGCCTACTTATCCTTGTCTAGCCAGTTCATCCACAATAGAGTTGCCCTCAAAGTCCCCATATCCTGGGTCAAATATGAGATGAACTAAAAACTGCTCAGCCAACTCCTCTAGAGATAAGCGGCTGTTCTTCACTGACTTCAAGCTCGAAGTCCCCGAAACTAGCGGCTTAATAAAAAGCCATTGTGCTAAATATGAAGAGCTATAAGCAGACTATGCTTCGAAAAAAATATATTTTATATTTAAAAAGTCCACAACATCACTTTATCTCGGTAAGCTTATTTCTTAGAAAAATGAAATGAAAATTTAAATGAGACCAAACTATAAAAATAATAAAAAAAACAATTAATAAAAAACAATTAAGCTTACATAAATTACATAAATAAATAATAAATAAATATTAAATAAATACTTAATAAAATTAAATATTTCATAAATAATAAAGTAGGTATATAGCCAATGGAAAGATACGCAAAAGTTTGGTCTAGTTAAAGGTATAACCACGACTTTCACTTATTTTTAGATTAATTTTTTTCTTTTATGCTCGAGATTTAAATTCATTGGTCATGTCAATATTTGCTTGAGGGAGTTAAATAATCTTCATCCATATTTTGTTTTTAAAATTTTTAGTCCTTTAAAATATATACATATATCGGCGAAAATAAGTGAAGGGGGCCACAAAAATCGTTTTTTTGCAAATAACATTTTACCAGTATTTTAAAATGTTTTCCAATGTTCTAAATAATTATAGCGCATGAAATTCCCTACGAAATCGGTATCGGCACAATATTCTACAGCCAATTGTTTCTGAGTAATACCTTGTGGAGAGTGCTTTAATGTGAAAAAATGTACGAAAAAATTATCTAAAGCGATTTTGTAGAGAGCCCTACAATATTTTAGAACAATACGAAATAATTACAAGCACTGGTACAATGTTATTTGCAAAAAACCGATTTTTGTGACCTTGACGTTAAATATCTGGAGACAAGGTCATGACACTCATTGTACTTTTAAAATTCATCTTAAAATGCCAAAACTATATTCATTCAGTTGGAACTTATTCTCTTTCAATTCGGAGAAGAGTATATGTCGTTTTCGATGACTACATGGCGAAAATGCGGTGTCATCACAAAAATAAGCATACATCTACATTCGAAAGTTACACAAATTTTTTCAGTGATTTCCCGCCTAAAATGCATTAGCACTGTTTTTTCGAACAGTGTAGATCCCTTTAAATTTTAAATTCAAAACTAAAAATGATAAAAAACGAAAAAAAAATCTTAAAAAAAAGTTTTGTTTTTTATTTAAAAATTAATATTTTATCTATCATGGTAAAAAAAATTTGCATCAATATCTTTATGCGTTTAGAAGATATGGCTTATCAAAAATAGTCTAAAAATGAAAAATCCAGATATTCACTTTATCGATAACTCGATGAAATAATAATAAATTTTGCAATAAAATTGGGGTAGTTACTATTGGCTAGTAGCTCTACGAACTGTGTAAAAATCATCAAAATCGGGAAGGTCGCCAAAAAGTGTCCGCTTCACTTATTTTCCTGAGATTAGTGAAGTACAGCTCCTGAGCTCATTTCTGCTGGATTTTGGAATCGAACTATTTTACTGAGGTTTAATGCGTAAAATCTTAGGAAGCACCATTTCTCTGCTTTTTAGCAAATTTTTTCTACTAAGCGAAATTCTTGCATCAGATGGCTGTAAGCGATTATTACTACTTAAGCAGCCTCTTCTATAAATACAAAATGTTTATAGGAATAATTTGTAAATAGATTTTTATTTATTTATACATGTTAATATCTTTAGAACAACACAAATAAAAATTGTACAAAACAAAAATTTCAAACTTCGCGGAAAATTTTCAGTTCGAAGCCTTGGTACAGAACCCGGCAGTATTTTTGGATAATAATCTCAAGTCATCAGATGTTTTCATTACATTGTTTGCAAGCGCAGATGGTCCCGATGACAATTTTTCTTTAGGGACCTAATCTATATATAAAAATTTGTATATCTCTGCAAAATTTTCCACACTCAGCTCTGCGTATTAACTATGGATTTTAGTTTATTTATTTGTAACCTGTACACTTATAACTAAAAATAACTTTAAAAAACTATTTTTTCTAGAAAAAATCATAACTTTTAAGCAGAGCGTTTTCGCTTAAGGAAATTTTACTATTCGTTAATTCAAATGGTCCACTTTACTATGAAAAATTAAAAAAATACTCTATTTGAGATATTTGATTTTAAAAAAAATTTTGAATTTTTTGTTTTTTTGGAAATAAAATGTTTTTTTTTCAATATTGCTAATACAACAGTTGCAAAGCGTCACTCTATTTAACCGTCTAAGTCCATCCACTTTTGGCAAAGTTATGCACATTTAAAAAAAAAAGTGACGTAAAAATATCGATATTTACTACAAAATGAAAATGGCGAAAAGTCCGAGAAAAAAATTTTTTCGTCTAAAAAAAATACGTGTCTAATGAAATGGACCAAGGAACAACATATTTCAGTTATGTTGAAATCTAAAATCATGACCTGCTCGGACCGTGTGTTTTGAAATTGAAGGGGCATGGAGTTTTTTTTTTTTGCTCAATTTTTTTTCTTTAACATTATCCCCACATGAAGTCCTAATATGGGCCGTAGCTTATCTACACAAAATATAGAAGGCTTATATTTACCTCCTAATATTAAAGTACTTGCTCAAGATCACATAAATTGACTGGTTTTAAAGATTTTCCAATTCTGGTTTTTAAAGGTTAGAGCCCGTGAAATTATTCGTCTAGAATTACATACCTACATACTTCGAAAGCTTTATTTAGTATTCCTTTCAGCTCTGGTCACCGAAATTTAAATGTTTTTGAAAACAGTTGGACAATCAAATTTTTTTCTGCGATATCTATTGTCTAAAGGTAATAGTCTCCAACGTATTGTACACATACGTTTACAGACTATTAAAACCGATCCCTTGAGACTCTACCACGGTGCATAAAAAATCACATACTCAACACATATGCATATTTATGCATGTGTGTGTTTGTCTGAGTATGTGTGTGAGGCTGTTCCAAAAAAAAACCTGGCCAAAAACTATGCACAAACTGTTTGTATGAAGCGCAATCTTTTAGCGTTTAGTGTGTGTGATTTTTCATTTCTTTTCTGTTGCATACTTTTTGGCACCTGCGTTTTTAGGGCTCATATATTTTGTTAGAATGCGCGTTTCTCTTCTGTAATAGTGAGAGTGTGTATATGTATGTATCTATGTGAGCATAGGCGTATGTTGAATCATTTTTTATGCGTTTTCTTGTTGAGTTTTTTAACGTTTTTCGTTGTTGTTTTTTGTTCATTTTGTATGCCGGTTTTTATTCGCTTTTTGTTTTATGGCCACAACCACAGTTATGCCCAGCGCCATGTCATGTGTGTACACGAATTCTCACAGGTGAGCGCCATTTTGTTGTTCTTGTGTGTGTGTGTGTGTGTGTGTGTGTTATTGTGAGTTTGACATATCCTAGGATTTTAGTTTACTGACGACTGCTATTTTATGATTTATTTTGCTGTTGTCTTTGCATTAAGACGCATTTAAGGCGTTGTGTTTAAAGGTGCAAGCAAGAGTGTTTCTTTAGAGTTGGATGCAATATAGCTGCTTTATAGGAGATGAAATATGAACAAAAAATTAATAAATTACTATTTTGATGAAAATAGGACATTTATAGCTGTCTGTCGCCTGCTTATATAACACTGGTTAACAAAATTTAAACTTTTTTTTGTCACACAAAAACTCATATCAAATTTTGAATATACTGGGGTCACCAAGCAATAATATGTCAAGGAAAAAAAATTGGCACATAAGGTATCCTTGTGATATCGAAATATATATTTTTGTAAAGATAATTATAATTTACCTAAATAAATTTATAGATTTTTTAAAAATGTTGGAACTACTAGCTTTACCAGTAGATAAGCTTATTTTTTTTTTAAACTAATTCAAATTACAACAACTACAGATATAAACACGCACACAGATGCACATATGTGCATAGGGTTCTATTTCAAACAATGCTCATTGGGGCTTTATAATGCCAATATGCATAGCAGACTGGCAGCAAGTGGGACAAAACACAACAAGTGTAATGGCTAATGGCGGTACAAACCGACCATCATATACCCTAAATTCGACTTAAATTAGTTTATACGATTTTGTCTTGTCTTTGATGAAATCGGCATGTTCTGGGGCTAGATATCACAAAAGCTAGATTTTTAGTACAGAAGCTTTTCTACAAACGAATCTTCATTAGTATTTAGGAAGAGCTGTTAGGTGAAAGGATGCCAAATAGGTATATTTGCATTTGTACTTCTGCAGCATTCGAACGATCTTTAAACTTATACGCTTTTAAAATACTGATGAACTCGAATTTCAAAAATTTTAAAGATGTGAAGAACTTTTGAAATGTGTAGGATTTTTTATTCCAATTGACTGAGGTGTTTTAGTCGTTTTCTTTTTTTTTGTTGACCTGGTTACTCTGGTGTAGATTTTTGGTGCAGTTTTTTTTTTATTTCCTTTATATGGTGTATAATATAATATATCGCTCCTAGTCGGAGGATAAGGCAGACTTTTGGTGCAGGTATCAGAATATTGTTTCCGCTTTGTTTAAAAAGTGTTTTGAGCCATAATGTCCCGAAAAGGACAAGATTAGACTTAACTGGTTTTGTCAAAAATAACTCTGTTTTATTCATTTAAATATATATTCATATGTAATCCTGTTGCTCTGCGGGGGAGAAAAGAGCCGCACGAGGTTTCTCCATTTCCCTCTGTCATGGGCCTTTTGCCTTCACTTCAAGTTTTGTTGGCTCTGAATACATCAGCTTCCATATTCCTCCTCCAGGTCAATGCTGGTCTGCCCTTGTGTGTTCCAGTCTTTTAAGCACGTGCCCAAGCCCATTTAGTAGATAAGCTTATTTTTTTCCCCTGCATTGATTTTTCACAAAGAGGTGGGACAACCATAGATAGGATCATAAAAAAAGTAATTTTTAAGTAGTTTAGTCCTAATGGTTTAACAAAATTTCAAATTGGAATTTATATCTATATATATATTTGCTATTTCCGTTATGTAGGGTCCAATCACGCAAATTAATTGACTCCAAAATTTGTACATCTCTACAAAATCTTTCTTACTCAGCTCTTCGTATTAAATATGAGTTTACATACACCACATACACCGTCTTTCTGAACGTTTTGTATGTCCTTGTTGTGTTTTTTTCCTCAATTTCGTAAACAAGTGGACAATAGTGCCTTTGTTTATTGTGGCTGGCGCCATCTATTGTTAGTTACGCTATCGACATGGCAATTGCCTTAGTATGGGCAGCACTGTTTGGTCACAAACTCTATAAGTCTTTTTGCGCGCAAAATAAATAGCACTTTTTACATTTATGACTTTTTACAAGGCTGCTTAAGGCCAAGTTTGACACTCTCTTGGTGCAGCAATAAAAATATTTCAAAAAGCATTTAAAATTATAATTTTTTGTATAGTTTGTTGAAATTTTTTGCCTATCCGAGAGTGTTATTGCTATCAAAATAACTCATTGTTAGCTTCTTTATCTCTTTGAGAAGCACATGGCCTTATTAAAGTAAGTTGCTACGCATTTATTTTATGTTTTTTGGGCTAAAACAAAATCGCTGTTCTTGCTGCTGGCGCCATCTACATGTCAGTTGCTCAACAAAATGGGCACACTGCAGTTGTGCACCAAAGAGTAAAAATCTTTGCTCTAAGAACTTTGATAGTTGCAAAGTGTCACTCAATCCGGTCATTTCAAATGTTTAATCGTCAAAATCCATCCACTTTTAACAAAGTTATGCACATTTAAGAAAAAATTACTTAAAAAATTGATATTTACTATATTATACGTGTCTAATAAAATGGACCAAGGAATAACATAATTCAGTTTCATTGAAATCTAAAATAATGACCTGCCGGACCGGGCGTTTTGTAAAGGAAGGGGCTAATATTATGTGAAAAAACGATATTTTGAGGTTATGTCAAAAACCAGTCGGGAAACGTGTTGTTTTTATTTCAGATTCGGATTCAGCGCATCAAAATCCACATAATAAGATGTGTCGCGTCAAAAGTACAGAACTTTATTTTTTTTGTAGGGCTGTGTAGTCTCTTTTGTTGTATGAAGTTTAGTTTTCTTTCGAGACCTTTTTGCTATACTCCATACTGGCTTGAAAAATCAACTAGCAAGCGACAATATGCGCATTACGATTAGTTTTACCTGGGCTTCTTAATTTTTAAACATAATTTAAAACTTCAAATCGATTTTAGTAATAAAATAAATTATATATTCTTCCAGTTTTACCTGTGCAACAAAGTCCATAAATTCGCCTAATTTATTACATTTCTATTATTTTTAATCCCTAGCCGTTTTCGGCGTACTCCACACTCAAGCGTTAAGCAATATAACACTCTAATACTTCATCATTGAACATAAAGCACATTTCTTTTGGTCAAACTTCGTATTTTATGCTATTTTTTTGGCTCTATCTCAAAGCCCTTAGACCCTACTACAAACACACACACACACACTCATACATAGACGCAAATCAAGTGCAATAACATAGAAAGGCAAGGAAAAAAACTTTATTCACACTAATTGAAAAATTGGCAGGGCAATCAATTGAACCAAGCCAAAACCGTAACGAATTGCAAAAGGCGCCAAACTTTTTAACCAAGCGTTTGAACCTAGCCAAAACGTAGCCCAGCCCGCCTGGCACTTACCCCGCTCAGTTGCCCCTTATATTTGTAACCGTAGCGAAACCCAAAACTTACCACAATACCATTAATAGTCCATGTCAAATTAGCAGCCGGTTTCGAGTATTTAATTGAGCAATTGCCGTCGACCAAATCGCCAATGCGATAACGTGCCTGTATCCCGGTAACCATTGTATGCTCTTCCGGCAGTTCTATGACGTAGAGAGTGTACCAAAAAAACGAAAAGAGAAAAGAGAGTGAGTGAGTGAGGTTGGTCGGGTAGGTACACATGCATAATGGAAATGTAAAATTAGCAAACGGCCAAGCGAAAAAAAGAAGAGCAAAAAAAGGGAATAAAGAGCAAAGGCAGCGTGCCCAAAAACCCGCTCTCTCTAACTCCGGTCGGCACATTTGTCTAATTAATTTGCTTTTGGCCGCTGCCTTTTCCCATTTTTATTGCATTTGGTGTTTTCTTTTGGTTTTATTCTCTTTTATTTTTACTTTGTTACTTACCTACCACCTCCATTTCGCCGGACACCATCGCTGTTTGAAATGTGGGCGCTTCCACGGATATTTCGCATGTAAATTTACCCGAAATATTCAACGGCACCGACTGCAGCACGACATGACTTTGATTCGAGGCGTTGCGCTTTTTGGGTTGGAATAACATGGAACGAGAGAGAACGTGGGGAGCAAAAAGGGAATACGTTATAAAAATTAGTTGAAAAATGGGTTTACTTTTTTTTTTGGCTTTTTTTGGGTGTATAGAAATTGAATATAATGTTGAATTGTGGGCTTGACCTGCCAAAGCGAATCGCGTTTGGATTTAGCTGGAGCATATTTTTTATTTAATGAGAGTTGGGATATATTTTATTTAAGTTCGAACAAATGGTCAGGGAAAATTCTGTGGGTGTTATTAATGAATTTATTTTGCGGCAGTACGAATGGGTAAAGTCTTAAACAAGTGTTTATTGGTATTTGTTAAAAGGTATAAGATGTTAAATTTTATTTGAATTTTTATTTTTCGACAAATTTTAAATAATGTTGTTATCTTCGAAAATTTTCAATAATTTTGGCAATAGAGTGGTTTGGTATATTTCTATTGTATAAAAAAAAATTTAAGAAAGTTTGAGTCGGGCGCAACGACTTGGAGATGCCCTGTACCAATCGACCCTTTGAAGTCTACATATATGATAAGTCCACCGATTGTGATAATATTTGCTGTGGTGCTTGGGAAAAATTTCCAGTCGCTTATGGGTTCTTGAATGAAAATATTATGCGTTTAATACTTTTGAATTTATTAATAAACTTAATAATTCTAAGGAAACAAAAAAAAATTTTTGAAAATTTTAAAGTCTGGCACAGACACTTTGAGATACCCTGTAATAATTGTTCCTATGGAGTCTATATGATAAAGTCAGCCGATTGTGATAAAATTTTGTACGGTGCTTGGGAAAAATTTCCAAATAAAAGTATTCTGGGCTTGAAACATTTACTTTTTTTTTTGAGGTGCTACACAATACTCCTTTTTTAAGTCGATATCGAAAAATCCCATCCTCCGATCTTCATCTAATTTTACACATATTATCGGCTTTTCAAAATGTAATATAGAATATAAGATCCAGATTATCAAAACTGTAGCTTAATTATTTTAAGGGGCTATATATCTTCTCATATTTTTATACCCTGTACCGTATGGTACCAAGGGTATACTAAGTTTGTGCAAGCCGAAAATGTATGTAACATATAGAAGGAGACGTCGGAGACACCCCAAAGTTACCTAAAATATGATCAGGGTGAATAGAGAAGTCGATATACCCATGTCCGTCTGTCCGTCCGTCCGTCCGTCCGTCTGTCCGTCCGTGTGAACGCCTAGATCTCAGAGATGGTAAGAGCTAGAGTTACCAAACTTTCACATTAGATCCCATATTATTCCATAGGAGACAAATTTATTTTATTTTTTTGATATCGGGGATAAATTATATAGCTCCCATGGGGGTGTTTGAGACGACCTCGACAAAAAAAAAAGCGTTTTAGATGAGTAACTCGTTTGTTTATGAAGATATCGTAACCAAATTTGGTATTCGAAAGTTTTTTATAGTTCCCAATCACTGCACCAAATTTGATCGAAATCGGTTGACTATATCATATAGCTCCCATAGGACCGATCGGCCAAAATAACTTTTTTAAAGAAAAATTCGCTATATTTCGTTTTTTAATAAAGATATCCTAACCAGACTTGGCGTTTGGAAATTTTTTAGACCACTTAAGCAATGTGCCAAATTTGAACAAAATCGGTGGACTATATCATATAGCTCCCATAGGTCCGATCTTCCAAAACATCGATTTTTTAACAAAATTTGTTGTGTTTCGTTTGTTTGTTAAGATATTGGGACCAAATTTGCCATTCGTGAGTATTTTATAGTTTCTAAGCACTGTACCAAATTTAATCCAAATCGTTTGACTAGATCATATAGCTCCCATAGGACCAATCGGTCCAAAAACACGTTTTTTATACAAAATTCGATGTGTTTTGTTTGTTTGTAAAGATATTTGAAATAACTTTGGCGTTCATATCTTTTTTAAGGTATTTAAGCACCGTGTCAAATTTTATTGAAATCGGTTGACTATATCATATAGCTCCCATAGGAACGATCGGTCAAAAAAAAATTTTTGCTTAAAAATTCTTCTGTTTTTGGTTTTTTGTGAAGAAATCGGACTTTATTACAAGCTAGTGGTACAGGGTATCCTAAAGTCGTCCGCGCCCGACTTTACGTCCGCCATTTTTTATCATGATTTTACCATGAATTAAATTTCAATTTATATAATATTCTTGATTTTATCAGTTTATTGTGTAAAATTTGGCATCTTTTTAAATTTTCTAAATAAAAATCAAAATTATTATTTTTAACGTATTTTTTAATTATTATTTTTTAATCATCTAACATCATATTTTGTTTCATTTTATTTAGTGTATTATTATTGTTTAGTTTTCATAATTTTATCATTTAAATTTAAATTTGCATTATTCTCATGATTTTATTATTTTTTTCTACTAAATTTGCCATCTTTTTATGTTTTCTTAAATAAAATCAGAATAAAATCTTCATTATTATTTTTTATATTTTTGTGTTTATCATCATTTTATCATATTTTTTATCATAGCTTCCTCATGGTGTAAATTTTAATTTATATTAGTTTTATGATTTTATAATTTTGTTGTATATAATTTGCAATCTTTTATTTTTTCTAAATAAAAATCAAAGCAAAATCTTTGTTAGTATGTTTAATGGTTTTTTAATTTTTTGGATTTTATTATATATTTTTTATCATAGGTATCGTCATATTTTTTTTTTTGTATTTAATTTGGTAACGTTTTTTCTTTATTTTTAGTTTTTATGGTTTAATCGATTATATTAATCGAATTTCCAATAATTTTTTGGTTTCGAAATAAAAATTTAAATAAAATCGTCATTATTATTTTTATGAGTTTTTAATTTTTTTTATGATAAGTAACCCTATATTTTCTATTTTATTTTGTTTTTTTAAGTTTTTATGGTTTCATAGCTTAAATTTAAGTTTGTTTAATTTTTAAGATTTTATCTTTTCTTTTTACTAAATTTGCCATCTTTTTATGATTTTTTTATTTGCATTATTAATATGTATTTTTTTTTGTAAGTTTCTGATTTTATTATTTTGATTTAAATATTTTTTAAAATTTTTCAATATTTCAAAAATTTATTATCTTAAGTTTTATTAGAACTCAGTACTAAAGACTAATTAAATATTTATAAATAAATAAAATAACTTTTTTAGTAGGTATTTTTTTTTAAATACATGTTAATTTATCTGAACTTGAATAAAACTTTAAAGCCCAAAATTTCAACAAGACTTCATAGTTATCGAAATAAATAATTAGAATTATTTGAGAATCAGTTTTGACTATATAAATGGTTTCGGGATAAATTTTGCAATTTATTAGTTAAGTATTCTTTTTCCAATAAAAAAATTTACATAGCAACACTTTTTAAGCACATTTAAATCAAACAATTTTACCAATCTAAAATTGATAAACCATTTGATGCTCAAGTGTCGATTTAAAAAATACTCTTGCATATGTTTTTAAATCGAATAAGAACCCATCGGCCATTCAATTGCAATATCAATTAAATATTTTACATTTTGATGCCACTCGAATGACATTTGAAAACATTTTTCGTTTCAATTAGTTGCAAAATATTTTGCCTACCAAATGTAAACAAATTTTATTCATATTTATTGCATGCAATATTTAAACATTTGACACACTTAACAAATAAAATTAAACCAAAAATAAAAAAATTGAATCCACTTAATAAAAATTTAATAAATTACATTAAACACTGACTTTAATATGCAAAAATATGACACTTGTCGGTGGCTCCCAAAATCACTTTGATTGGATAGACCCAACTTTTGCCACCCATTTAACCCAATTTGTCGGTTGCCTAATTGGCCGGCGTGAATTTCAGCGTAATAATTTAACTTTTAAAAAGCGTTGGCCGGAGAGAGACTTTTAAACTTTTATTTTTATATTTTTTAAATATTTCTTTTTTTATGCAATCTGCATATATTGTTTTAATGAGCTGCAACTCAAACGTTGCATCGCATTGCAAGTTGCGACTAATTGGTCGATGTGAACAGGAGGTAATTACGGTGCCAAAAGTTGTTACGCAACATCATGGGCCGAGATTTAAGTCTATTGAGTGGCTTAATTCCATTAAGATCGGGCTACCGACATTATGAGCATAATTTATGGTAAATTTTTGTTGGTGGCTCTACTCTACTCTACTCTTTGCACAAGTATTGCCATTTATTGCAGAAAGTTTGGGAGATCAAGAAATTACAGAAATGTTTTATATTATATCTAGGCACTCTCCGGCAAATCCCTAACTTGATCTTTTTTTAACACCATATATGGTGTTACCAGATATATCAGAAGATATTGTAATTATTATTATTTTTTAAAGTAAATTACATATTCTATTAATTCTTCTCTGTTTTCGTACCACTTTTTACAAATACAAATTTTTTTATCGATCACTTTTTCACTTTCAAATTTTAGTCGATTATTGTGATTTAACGCTTTCGCACTGTGAGCAAAAATTGCGGTATAGCGAAAAAAAAAAATTAACAAGTAAGATTATCGATTATTTGTTCCCTTAATAGTTCAATATGTTTATGGATAGACTAAACAGAGGTGCATCTTGCCTGTTGTCCAAATATTCTCGCCAAGTTTCTATGGCTTGGTTTTGAAGTGACCGGATTTGGCGATATATAAGTAATAACATCTAAATAGAGATCTTCATTTTGTGACAGTTTCATAGAAGGACGTCAGATATTTTTGTGTATATTTTTAGCCATTTTTAGCATTTTGTGCCAATGTGAATAATAGCAAAGGCTTTTAAAAGCTCTACTTTGCGAGAACGTGAAAGGTTTCTACACTTACTAATAAAATTGTGTCAATTAATCGATAACTATTATCTTTTAGTAACGTTTAGTGTCCGCCTCTGTTAAAGTCTCCAAGATCGAGACGTTTATACAGACGGTTGGACTGAGAGGTGAGTAGAGAGATATGGCTCAAGCTGTTCCAAGATTAATTCCAAAAACTCTACAAATATTATTTCTTCAGAAAATTCATCATTTTATGCAGAAACCTTTTTATTTTGTGAAATTCTTTGATTAGAATCAGCATTTGTATATAGGAACGACTGTCTATTTTACTCCCAGTCTAAAAACTTCTTAATTTAATAAAATATCTTCAAAAACTTCGGCAGAAAAACTCAGTATTTTTAAAAACTGCTTTTGCGGAAAAAGTCTTAAGGACATTCGATATAGAAAGACTGTATATATTATTCTTAATATATTGTACCTACTCAAAAAACTGAATTTACGCGTTTTCAATTTTTTTGGTTCAAGTAATATCTCCCATCTTGCTTTAATTTCAGCTTTGGTGGAAATGTACCAGGATAGAGGCTCAAGGCTCATTTTAGAAGAATTTATTGCTATAATACTGGAAGAAATTTATTGTTATTGAATGGATACTTTCCGGCTTACTTTATTCGGATAGGAAGGAGATATCTAAAAAAGTTTTGTTTTAAGATTTCCAGCGCATCAATGTTAATATGCTTTAACCATAAAAATTGAATTAATTTAAATATTTTGTGATCCACTGTGCACATTGGTTGATTAATAGATGACGGTGATATAACCAAAAGAAATTTTACGCAGTATTTGTTTTACTTTTTATTTTAATTCAAATTTTTTTTTAATTATTAAAAGTGATCTTTCACTTAAAAAAAAAGATTATAGCTTTAGTATGAGGAAGGCTGAAGGCCAATAAATTATAAATAAAGTTCATGACTTATCTATCGTAGGAAAATGTTTGTCAACTATATTAATTTGGAAATATGTCAAAGAAAAGCCCAAAAAAGCAAAACATCGATAAATCGATGAATTATCAAATTGTAATAAAATTTTACTTGTGTAAAAATCATCAAAATCGGAAAAGTCGAGGAAAATTATGGCCCGTTTGACTTGTATTGTCAATTATAACTTTAAATACATATTCGGAAATTTTAGTTTTAAGGATAGTTTTTATAGCTAGTATCTATTAAGTGGAGGAATCTCGAAAACCGAATTTGCGCTGTAATTTTTGTATAGTAATATAATGAAGCTATATTATTAAAATATTAGTATATAATGATGTTATTTTTTGTCCAATGAACGATTTAAGATTTTTCGTATTTAATATTCAAAATATCAATTTGGTGGCTAGCGAAGATGTGTCCGAAGTCGATTTTACGTCATATGAGAGCCATAAAAAATAGTCATCTAGTCTGGATTAAACTCATATTAGGATCTTCCTTAAGGAATGATAAATATGCAGTTATATGTATGGTAGCTACAAAATTTGGGACAAGGTTTGCACATATTATATTCACATATAATATTTCACAGCTTAAAATTTTATGGGAATATGGCGAATAAGAAGATATTTATTTTCTTCCTCTAGATCTGCTTAATCGATTACTGTCCTGTGTTAGGGTTCGTAAGTAGGAAGATTTTGAAAAATTTTCACGAAATCGTGAATTCTATGCGCTTTCTCAGGGAAATGGAATCTCACAAGATGAGTTCTGAAATTTTGTTTGGAAATTCTCAGAATGTGCATGGAAAGCTCAATATCTCAATCCAGAACTCTCTTTTTTATGAGTCCTAATTATCTTGCATTATCTATCAAAACTCACTTTAAGAGCATTCAACTTCTGGCTTTTAGAAAAAAATGTTCTTTCTTTTCAGTTTCTCTGTTAATCTGAGTTTTTGTTTTGACTTTTGTTGCTGTTTTTGTTTTTTTTTTTTCTTTATAACTTACCGCTACATTGAGGCCACTTGTCATGGCAAAAACTTTCATAGCAGGATTCTCCTTCGGCGTATAGCGATAAAATTCACGTTTTCCTTTGTACCATTTTACCGAATATAGCGTATCATTTTCCATATCGTAATTACAGGTGAGCAAAGCATTGCTGCCACGTTTAACGGCCTGTGGTATCATAACCGAAACATCCTTGAGTGCCACAATAAAATCTGGAAAAACACAAACAACAAATACAAAACATATAGAGGTTAGGTTAAGTATAATACATACAAACATACACATACTTAAATACAATTATATGAAAAGGAAATTAAGCACAATGGCCGGATCTATAGAAAGAAATTCTCTGGAAAAGCGACGCGGAATAATCTGCTGGGGAATGAACATTTAATGCACATTTAGGCAAATTGTTTGGGTGGTTTTTTTTTTTTGGTAAAATAAAATTTAATTCCGAGCATACTGACGGTAACATTTTACTTTGACGAGAGTGTGTTTAAGTTTAATACTAAGAGAAAAAATCATGAATTAAGTAGGTGGGTTGAATTTGAAGAACTTTTTCGTAGATTTTATGTAGTGACAAAATACATTTTTTTTGCTAAATTGGAAGTTATGTCGTTTAGGGCATTGAAAAAGCTACTACATAGTGTCAAAATTTTAGATCGATGCGAATGTTTTCGGTAAGATAGATTGATTTCTGAGCAATAAAATGCCAAATTCGGGATTTTCGTTTTTCTTGGGGAGAGTTCTAAAATGTCTAAAAATGGTAATAGCTGCAATTTTGACATTAAAATAGTGGAAAAACATGCTGAAAGTTTTCTTTCAAATAATTATTTTACCCATATATACACTTCCGAATTCAGCGTAAATTGAGCTTTCAGATTCCCCTCAAATTAATGTCTTACTGAGTTAAGCCCTAAATGGAAAGATTCGCCGTTTAGGGCATTAAATAAGCCACTACATTGTGTTAAAAATTTAAATTTTAAATTAATATGAATATTTTTTGTCAGCTAGATTGATTTTCCACCAAAAAAAATTCAAAATTCACGATTTTCGAATTCTTAGGAGCTATTCGGAAGTGTCCAAATATGATAAATACCGCCAATTTGGCCCAAAAACAGTCGAAAAACGTGCTAAAATTTTATTCAAAATATTTATTTTGTTCATAAATGAATTTTCGGATTCAGCCCAAATCGAGCTCCGAGTTTCCCATTCAAATCAAGTCCAAAACTCAACCTACTGCCCTTATGCATGGTTTTGTAGATGAACCGAATCGAACTCCCGCCCCTATTTATTGCCCGATATAAATGATTGTGGAACTTCAGACCACATGTTAAGCTTGGCCGTCGTATCTCTTATAATGTTTTAGATATACTATAGACGATCCTGAGCATATTGTTGCCGACTGTAGGGGGTTTTCCCTGTCTCTATGTTACATATAGGACATTTACGCAATTTTTGAAGTTCCCTAATATATCTTTAAAACAGAAAAGGCCGTAGAGAAAAAATCCGGGAGTGGTGGAAAAATATACCGGCCCCTCTATTACACCTTTAAATTCAATCATGACAGTACTTTACTGGGTTTGACGGAAGCCAGAGCTTCTGCTTTGGAAATTCCTTTGCGAAGAGCAACCCTGAGGAGACTCTTCTCGCGGGATTCAGCCTTACAAAGAAGGCTCTGTCTCCAGATTAAGGGTCTGAGAGTGGCTCCGATACTGGTGCCAGACGACTTCTGTGAGACTAAACTCACGATGTCATCTCCGTCAGAGACCAGGAGTTCGTCTTCAGAGCTGGAAGCCGATACCTCGAGCTGTCGATGAACACGTGGTCATTTCGGTCCGTCTCGTATGGTCTGGGAACATGCTATATTTATTATAATGTTAAATAGAGCTAGTTCCCAAAAGAACGTCCCATAGAAAGCAAGTAATAAGTAAATAACAACCCCGCCAAGTTCCAAAATTTTTCGCAAGTTGGACCGAAAAAAATTTCATCATTTTATAAACCCAAACAAGCCCATTTATTTCGAAGTGCAGCCACTGTACTCATTCATTGTTTAAATCTTCAATTTTGTCAACACACACAAAAAAGAAAGAGTCACAAAATACCATTAACTCAGACCTCAATTTGGCTAAGTAACAATACATATACCGATTGAACATTTAACTAATTGAAATGCCTGAACTTCGTTTGGCTTATTTCAATTAGTTTCACATGCATTTTCTGAAAGCCTATACAATAACAACTTTGACCTTCTTCACAACTGGCGCACAAAAGACACAACAACAACAACCTACCACATAACAAAAAAATGAAGGGAAACCCAAACCCAAACCCAAACAAAACGCACAATCTCTGCCATATGCGCAAATTACAAAATGGACAACACAAAATGGTCAACACTCCCACACTTTTGGCCAAGTTCAAGCCAAGCCAAACCAAAATTTGTTCTAACAAGCGAATACTGAAGCTGCTCTCTACCAGAGAGAGAGGAATCCAACTAACGAACTATCTCTGACGTTGTTCAATGCGTTTCCTATAACAGGTGTACCCCGCTCACTCTCTTTTTCTGTTATTTTTTGTTAGTATTTTTTCTAGGTCTTGCACAATGTGCTTTTGTTTCATATTGACCCATATTGAAAGAATTCCTTTTGTTTTTTTTTTGCACCGTGTGGGAGCGCTAGTAAGAGCAAAGTTGGGTATACATATATATATATAAGTGTAAGAGTATATAATGCATATATGTATGTACGTATCCTGCGATGACCACATACTATTGCGCCCTATCCTATGCAACACAATTTTGTGTAGTTATCGTACTCATTTCCAGTTGGCCAGTAAAATTGTCCTTCAGCTGCACATTGTAAGCTTAAATTTGTTTGTTTCCTTTTTTTCCCCTTTTGTTATTGTTGTTGTTGTTTTCCTGATTCTCCTCTATAGAATGCGGCTTCCATTTTATTTTGTTATACATACATATAAAAACTTTTACAATCTACGTTTGTTAAGTATTTTAACGGCTTTTCATACATGTTATCGAGTTAAAGGGTATATTTGGTTACTAATGATGTATGTTAAAGGAAGTTTGAATCTTTATCGAACGAACGAGTATATTTTTGATGAGCACCTCAACGTTCTATCACAGGATTTCCTAGAAGCATAGCATATAAATCTTATTTTATAACAAGTCCACTTTCTTAATTATTATATAATTACTTCCTCTCAAGTAGTAGAGTAGAGTTTGGATCATCTCTTTTGAGACTCAGACTCTCGTGGGAGCTAATCAGATCAAGTTCATTATAATTATAATTATTATTATTATTCAGACTCTACTGAGAGCTAAGCAGATCAAGCTTCTTTTGAACACTTTTAAACTATACCATCTATAACAATATATCCAAGAAATTTGATTTGAATACCTTAGAACTTTGCTTGTATATTATATATTTTAAAGTGAACACTCAAATTTCCTTTTCAGAAAGAAGATCAGGGGTTCAGAAATTCCTGGAGATACAATTTGTGATATTGGTGGTCAGTACCCAGTGAAGGATTTCAAAATATTACATTGCTTAAGACAATAAAAGGTTTTTCTTGGTATTCTAATTATTTCGTCCAGATATTATATTATGATATTTGGTACTGAACTATAATGGAGTTCAGGAAGTCCTCGGGTTCAACAGATCGTTGGTATAGGTGGTACTGGGGAGGATTTCGAAATTGTATGTTAGTCAAGACAAAACAAGGATTTTCTTCCTATTTTAATTTTATTGTCCAGATGATCCTTTATTCGATTTTGAATACCAGTGTTACTTAGATGATACCCACCGAAATTTCCTAATTATAATTAGCATATTTCCAAATTTATTCGGGATTTGGAAATTATTGCATTATTTTAGTCACCTAATAAAATTCAACGAAGTCCACATTTTTGAATTTAAAAGATGCTCACTGAAGCTAGGCAAATTTGGATTTCGATAAATATTATTAAATATTTAACAGACATGTCTAAACTTTTTAAGTAGGATCGTAGCTATTTTCACTTTTCTAAAAATTTTCAAATTAATTCAGTTCTGACAAATCAGCTTTCAGCAAGGAAGAATATTTAAGAATAATGGTCAGAACATTTTTTTGGCACACTGACAGGGATGCTGATGAAGGGTTCTGAAGTTCAGGGCACTGCTTAAATATTCCAGTTTCTTTCAGATTCAACATTTTTTTTAATGATGGGTATATATAGGTATATGTTCCTTTGGGAGGTAATCGCAAAGCCCTCGCGTGCTGGTTTTTTTTTTTTTGGAGCCTTTTTTTAGCTGCCCCTAAATGCATGTCGGATACCTGGGCTCAAAAATTGAATGGGATTTTGAAAGCTGTATTAGAATCCCAGCATGATTGGGTGTTTGATTGATATCTGACCACGAAATTCAAAAATCAGTCTATTTTTCTGAACGCAAAAGTAATTTATTTTTATGGTACTAATGCAACTATTTGGCATCCAAAAACTACTTAAAAAAAAATAAACATTTTTAGGCCTGAATTAGCATTGGCAGCACAAATTTTATAAATCCCCAAATGATCTGGAGCTTATTTTTCCTTTCCAATTAATAGTTTAAACCAGCAAAGTGACTTATCTTTCACCTGCCATAGAAACCTTTGATCTCCACAGTCCAAATGGTATATAGGGCTTATAGCAGTCGACTTAACGCAATTTTTATAGCTGAACCTGTGTGTATGTATGTATTTATGTATATATGTATATATGACTCGGTGTAATATAAACCAATGAAAATTTTAAGAGCAGCTAACTTACATCTAGGAACGGAAGCAGTTTTCTGTTTTTGAGTTTGTTTGTTCTCATTTTGTTGTGGCAGGTAAAAAGTTCCTTTGCATCCCGCCACACTCCCTCGATCCCACTGTCACCCACCATGTGTGTGTGTGTTTCTATGTAGAGGAGTATGGGGGGTGTTTATCTGTCAGTTTATGTTTACAAATGTCCAGTTTTAATGGTCCGCCATTTACTTGCTTGGCAGCGCAGAGCAACATCCAAACATTTTAAGCTTTATCATATGTTGTAAACTTCTATTGTAAGTTCGTTTTGCACTCACTTCCCTTACAATCTATGTCCACCCATCTACCAGTTCCTATTATTATGGTATATTTTTTCTCTCTTTCTCTTATTTTCAACTTTGCTGTTTCCATTTTTTGTATTTATTTATTTTTATGGTAGGATGCTTAAAAGTGCAAGTGCTTATTTATGATATACCATTTGGTATATCTGGCGGGTATATACATAATATAAAAATTTTACCAAAATGGACATGGCTTACAGTTTTGGAGAGATGATTATGTTAAATAGCAGCAGGTGTATATAATAAGGCGGATGAGAGTGAGTTAAATGTTGATGTTGATCAAATAATTTGGCTCTTTGTTTTTTTCTCTCAGCAGAAAACCTGCTTTCTGCAAACAATTTATTACAGGAGAGTGTCTGCCTTAAGATTCCATATTTTACTGTATCGAAAATTTGACCATAGCATTTTATATATGATTCCTAAAATGCATCAAATAATGATATCTTTGGAGTTTAAGCGTCATATTTATAATTTATGGCTAGCAATTTCCTGTTTGAGTGAAAATGGATTAAAATTGATTGAAAACTCCAAAATAAAGTTTTCTTATCGAAATTTTGAAATTAGCTGTTTTAGTGTCGAATATCGTATTATTTTGTACTAATTTTAAAAGACTCTCAACTAAGTTTTGAGGGATCCGCATATATAAATATGTTATAATCTATAATTACGATTTTATTTGATTACAAAATAAAATAGTTTAGGAGGAGCTTTGTTTTTAAAACAAGAACTTTGAATTAAAAAGTATCTATAATATTTTAGTTCCTGTATCTTAGGAAGATATTGTAGAAAAAAAAGGTATTAAAAAATATGGTAATGTAATATTTCGAAGTTGTATTTTAAGACTCTATAGAGTTATTTCTCTTGTTATTGTTAAACTAAAGCTTAGAGCTATGAATCATAAAGAAGATAGATCTATTATAAAGATTTTGGAAGTGAATAGATACAATATAATATGAACAATTAAAAACGTTGTGTTAAAATGGGTCAGTTTCCTTTATTATTTAAAAAGATTTGTTTTATTATACCCTATACCGTATGGGACAAAGGGTACATTAAGTTTGTGCAAGCCGAAAATGTATGTAACATATTGAAGGAGTCGCCGGATATACCCCAAAGTTACTTAAAATATGATAAAGTTGACTAGAGAAGTCGATATACCCATGTCCGTCTGTCCGTCCGTCCATCTGTCTGTCTGTTTAAATGCCTAGATCTCAGAGATGGTAAGAGCTAGAGTTACCAAACTTTCACATTAGATCCCATATTATTCAATAGGAGACAAGTTTATTTGATTTTTTTTTGATATCTGTGTTAAATTATATAGCTCTCAAAGGACCTCGACAAAAAAAGGTTTTAGATGGATAATTCGTTTGTTAATGAAGATTTCGTAACCAAATTTGGTATTCAAAAGTTTTTTATAGTTCCCAAGCACTGTACCAAATTTCATAAAACCGGTTGACTATATGATATAGCTGCCATAGGACCGATCGGCCAAAATAACTTTTTTAAAGAAAAATTCGGTATATTTCGTTTTTTAATAAAGATATCGTAACCAGATTTGACGTTTGGAAATTTTTTAGAGCACTTAAGCAATGTGCCAAATTTGAACAAAATCGGTTGACATATCATATAGCTCCCATAGGTCCGATCTTCCAAAAAAACGATTTTTTAACAAAATTTGTTGTGTTTCGTTTGTTTGTTAAGATATTGGGACCAAATTTGACATTCGTGAGTATTTTATAGTTCCTAAGCACTTTACTAAATTTAATCCAAATCGTTTGACTAGATCATATAGCTCCCATAGGACCAATCGGTCCAAAAACACGTTTTTTATACAAAATTCGACGTGTTTTGTTTCTTTGTAAAAATATTTGAAATAAATTTGGCATTCATATCTTTTTTAAGGTATTTAAGCACTGTGTCAAATTTTATTGAAATCGGTTGAATATATCATATAGCTCCCATGGGAACGATCGGTCGAAAAAGAAATTTTTGCTTAAGATTTATTCTGTTTTTGGTTTTTTGTGAAGAAATCGGACTTTATTACAAGCTAGTGGTACAGGGTATCCTAAAGTCGTCCGAGCCCGACTTTACGTACGCCGTTTTTTTAATTAAATACCGAAACTTGATTTGGCATTCAGAAGCTTTTTAGAGCTCTTAAGCGTTGTACAAAATGTTATCAAAATCGGTTGACTATATCATATAGCTCCCATAGGAACGAAAAAAAAATTGATGCTTAAAAATTCTTATTTTTGGTTTTTTATGAAGAAGCCTAATTTGGCAATCAAATGTCTTTGATGTTTTCAAGCAATATACCGGATTTTTTGGCAAGCTAGTGGTACAGGGTATCCCAAAGTCGCCCGCGCCCGACTTTAAGTACGCCATTTTTTGAATTTAATTTTAAATTTATCTCTAAGATGAGACCATCTTAAAGTTGGTTAAAAATAATAGTTGTAAGAAAAGTATTATAGTTTGATCCAAAATATCGTTTAACAGAATAACCTTTATATTAAAAAGTTTTTACTAAATATTACTCTATCACTATCGAGTTAAATGGTTGTAAATAATAATTTTACTAGAAATTCAAAAGAGTGATTAAGAACAAAATCTTTCTATTAGAGAAAAGATTATACTAAATATTAATTAAAAGATATAGCTGGGTAAGGCACTGGATTTGATTTTTTTATACAATATTTTAAAAAAACATTAACAAATTGTCGTTTTATTTAAATTTGAAGCATTCTGCCACCAAATTGATTTAGTCCACATTCACACCAAATAAAGAACGTTTACAAATACATCTTACGTAAAAAATTTTGATTGACATATTTAAGAAAGAAAAATAAGAAAATATAACATTTAAGAAACTGTGTTGTTTAAAAACAAAGAAAATATTTTTTTTTTTTTAAGAAAATGTGCTTATTTTTGTTTAAAGAGCCCTGTCCAACTTAGAAAAAATTGGTTAAAAAATATTCAGTAGTTTAGTCCCAATTAAGTCTCTCTCTTATATAAAAAAGTTTTTTTTTGTAGTAAGTAAATTGAAGTTCGCCCCCCTAAGGCGATTGCGGCGATGGACGGGTGGGGGTTGGTGAGCGCAGCAAGCAGGGGCGAAGCCCCCTAGTAATACTGAAAAACATTTTTTTTGTACTGACTAAGCCGTTAAGCGCTTATTTTAAAAACTGAAATTGTGACAATACTTTTTTTTATTTTTGAAAACTAATGATGCAGTTAGAAGCATAACTGCATCATTAGTTTTCAAAAATAGCTTGGGACAGTTTCCAGTACCTTATCCAGGTACTGGGTACAAATAAAAAAAAAAAATAAAAATTGTCTCAACTGAGAACTAGACCTTGGACTCAAGCATACTTATAAGTTTTGACGCCGAAACTGTACCTATTATCAAAGTTCGCAAACAACTCTCGTTACGTGACGATAGATACAACACAATCCTCTACAGAACTTCTTTCTACAAATAAGCGAAAATTGAGTAAAAGGATACAAGAAAGCATAAGAACACACAAAAACTTAAAAGAAATGAAAATAAATGATGAACGGAAAAACTTTTTATATAAAAGAAAACAATACCAATATGGTTGCCAAAGTCCCAAAAATATTGAGTACGCCATTTTAAAACACATTACCTAAGTTTTTTCACTTTGTTGCAGTTTTTACAATAAATTTGACTTAAAGCTTTTAAATGGATTTTAATTAGTTACTTATTTATTTATATTGAAAAATCTACGCTTTGCGTTAATATATTGTTGTTGTTGTTATTATACGTTTGTTTTAGTTTTTAGTTTAGCTCAGTTCCGCTTTGGTTTTACTTTCAGTGCAAAAAGTTTACGTTTTGTAGAACGAAAATGAATGTTACATTTGGGTGAAATTCGAAAACTAACGAGTGAAAATAATAAATAAAAATAAAAACAAAAACAAGAAACTTTATTTTGGAATTTATTTGTGTGCACATAAATACTATGATTAGTTTTTATGTTTTAGTCGAAAATTGTTGCAAGTTTGTTTGGTCATTTATTTTGTAGGAGTGTGTAAAATGTTTTGTATCTGTGGGATAATCTGTAAAACTAAGTTTTCAAGGTAAACTGCAGAGTGCAGCTGGTTTATATTATATAACAATAATTGATAGTGTATTTAGCTGTGCGAGTAGGTCAAAAATATGTTACCTGATTTATGTGCTTTGTGTGTCTTTAGACATTTTTGAAGCTAAAAGTTATACGACCATTAATAATTTTTGTTCTACATATATTTGCTATATTATTATATTTTTATTGTAATAAATTTTACACGCGCTAATGAACTTTGCTCAAGTAATTTTTTTATATGCAATCAGTAAAACTTTGCAGACGGCCTAGAAAATATATTCGAAATAAAAAAAAACAACAACAAACGAATGCATTCGGCTTCTAGATTGTATTAAAAGATGATCAAAGAGTTATGCAAACAAGCCAAGAGAGGGCGAATAACCTTCAAGTGTTGTTGGCAAGTTAAGAAGCCAGACACAAAACAAACAGGCAAATAAACGAGTAAACAGACAAACGAGCTAAACAAAAATGCGGCCAATGTTTTGCCAGGCGAAACTAAGTTGACTTCCAAGCAGTTCCACACTTGAGAGAAGCCCTAAGAAGGCTAAAAACTTATGTAGGACATGGGACATAGCCACTAAAGAGCGACCAAAATGACAAACCACACGAACCACGAACCAGACATTGACACGCTCTCCAACCGCAACGAAAAAGCTTAGTCGGGGAAAAAATAACTCATGATAATGGAAATGTGTTGGCTAGAGTCGAAGCTTGGATGCTCTTTTTTGTAGAGATGCAAAGCAGAGGAACTTGAATTAAATGAGCTGGAATCAAAGCTTAAATTTGATGTAACAAATGGGACCGAATCAAAGCTGATGTAATTTAATACAATGCTGTGCATATACGTGACCAGATACATCACACGTATGATCCTTCCACAGAACGTTAATATCAGACTATATTATGAAGGGTTTTCGGCAACCGATTTGTTCTAAACATATGTGAAATTATAGCTTATATCTTGTATTTCTTGTTAAATACCATCAAAATTATCAAGACTATACGTTTTCCATCAAATTCAGTATTCTTTAATTCCTTTTTAAAAATACTTTAAGTAATTTTAGACTTTTAGTACATGAGCCTTGGCATACTATTGATATAATATAGTTTCCGGCCTGTGGAGCCGATTATTACGATTCGATCCACCTCACTTTTTTACACTACATGCAGTTTAGTAACAATACGAATTGATTCCGACCTAGTATTTTTGAAGGATATAATGTCTATATGTCATCCAACTGGCGGATGGCCCATTTAGATCATTCTCCAATTTTAGGTAATGCATCCCTGCCTTTGTTTATTGAGTAGATTTGTAGATTTTTTTTTAAGTTTATGATGTTTTATCGAAATAACGAAAATTTGAACCACTTTTAACCCAGATAATAGGGTGCTTTTAATCCTTCAACAAATTGAATGATTTTTTTTTAATTCTACGCAGGATTTGAATTTACACCTACTTCGCCATTTTAATTAAAGATTTTTTTTGTGGAAGCTATAATATTTTTGGTTTTAAAAAATTTTAAGAAGAAAAAAGATACATAAGTTTTTTAGTTTCTCTTGCAAAAATGCATAAAGGCAAATCTGCATAATCCCCTGGAACAACCTTTTTTTTCTGAGAAAAGTTTTATTTGTGTTCGACCCAGTAACTTCGCTATAATTTTGCATTTGAATATATGACGGCACTGACATTTGCTGACTTTCGTTCAAAGAAAAAGTTACTGCAATAGTCGGATCGGTCTAAAATTTTCGCATGCTCTTATTTGTGGCATTCAAAATCAACTGGATCGCATTTGGAGTCTGGCTCTATAGGTTTGAGAACATGACTTTTTTCAATGACTTTTTATTAGACGAAATCTCATCTGGTTTTTCTTACATAGTACGCCTAGTACAACTTATAAGCGTTCTTCGGTTTTTAAACGACTAAAATTGAAGAGTCTTGAGCTTGACATGGCTAACTGCCAAATTATCAAACTCCACTTTTTGAATTATTCGAAATTTTAAAGTCAAAATACTTGATAGATGCTAAAGTGCTACTATTCATAATATATAACAAATATATATTTCCTAGAGTTCCAAGGTGAAACATAGGGCCACAAGTATTCATAATAAAAATCTATAAAAATAAAAATTTACACCGCTAACAGATAAAATGTACAAATTTAAAGCTGATTTTGGATAACAATTTTTTCACTTGCAAAACGATTAACTCTTTTATTCCTACAGAAATTATAATAAAAATAGCAATATATTCCACTTTACCCATCTAATTCTTTTAAATGCAGAACAATCGGGATTTTGAATTGGAATAAATATTATTCTCATATTTATTTAATCGATTTGGCTTGTGTACCATTCATTATTGAACAGCATCCACTTTGAACGGGTATGTTTTAAATTATGAGTGTTTAACAACCAAACCAACAGATGCCCTACCCTATACTTATACATGCCTTTGGGCGGATCATTTTGTTTGGTGCCGAAAAAAATGATCTGGAGTTGTCAGCGATTTTGAGTCTTTGGACCATTCTAAGCAATTTTGCCCAAGAAACTATGGTTGTAAAATCATTTTTGAGTCGTCCAGTTTTTCGAAATCTGTTTTTAATTTATCAAAATATACAAAAATCAACTTAGACCTTTCAGTCAAAAAGCCAAAAATCATTATATTTTTGGGTCAAGGAATCCATTTTTGACATATATTTTGAATTTTCAGGGTGGTTTTGCATATTTAAGTGTTTTTTTTTTTGTTTTTTATTAACAAAAGGCTTCGAAAATCGACAAAATTTGTTACAGTGGTAAAAACCATGAAAAATATGAATATTCCTGGATTTTCTCAACATTTTGTCGATTTTGTCAATTTTGATTTTCTGTTGATGTATCTATATATGTAGATTTATTATATATATTTTTCTATATACATACTATTTCTTTTTTGGTAAATTTTAAATTAGGAAAAATTTGTAATTTTAGAAATTTTGTTAGTGTTTGAGAAATAGAAATATCGAAATATTTGTAAATTTTCGAAACATGTTGTCATTTTTTTTTTATTGCTGTATTTATATGTAGTTTTTTTTTATATAATTTTGTTTAGATATTATTTATTTTTTAATTTTCTAAAATTTTAATTTAGACGTAAAATTAGCTTTTTAAGTACTTAAACAATAGTAATTTCGTAGATTTTTTAGAGTTTAAAACCAGGTACCTAAAAAAAGTTTAGTCAGTCAAAAGTTAAAAAGTAAATTTCAATCTTAAAAAGCCACTAGTAACTACTTTTTCAGCACTTTTACGATTTTGTGTATTAAACTATAACTGACATTTTAGTTTCAAAAATAATATAGTGCCTTAAATAATGAAATTTCGAATTTATAGTTACATACTTTTTGAATTTCTCAATCGGGAAAAACCGAGAATTCAAACATATTGGGATTTTTTTTTTTAAGATTATAGTGCCAATTAAACACAATTTATTACAATATAATGTAAAAACTTCGTATACACAAACAATCAAAAAAAAATGAAATAAAGAAAATATTTGACGAGCTTTTTGGTATACAAAAACTCATTTATGCACCTTAAAACATATTCCCATATTTATTTTTTAAATGCAGATAATAAGATTATAAATGAACATATGTAATACATATTATATGTATATATGTTTTACAACTGTCTGAACTTTAAGCGATTGGTAAATAATGTCAATAATCGCTACATACATACATTGTAGTATTTTGTATTCTGAATTAAAAAAAAAAAAAAGGGGCCAACAAAAAAATTTAAATGTAATTCGTGCAATATATACGCTTACGTGTCCAATGATCTGAGGGACTACTTTAGCTTTTATATACATTAAAAAATCAAAAACTTTATAGAATTATAAATATGTGACAAGTTTGTGCTTCAAGGGATCCATCAAGTTTGTGAATTAAAAATCTACCTTTATGAAGCAAACGTTTTTATGCAGCAATGACGTCACAGATATTCTTTAAACCAAATTTTAAAGCGGCTCTTTCTAAAGCCTCAAGTTAGCTTATTGGTTTCAGAAGCTATATTTGCAGTACAGACTTCAACTTCTTCCCTAATATAAGATATAAGTCGAGATGTTCTGACTGAAGGCATCCCATTTGTGAGAGTATCCAGCAGCATTGACTTTGAATGCCCAGCAAACGTGGTCCAGTTTCTAACAATTTCTGAACCGCTCCACCCCTATAGTGAGCCACCCCCTCTCAATCATTGTTATGTAGTCATTAGTAAGTCCTAGCAATTGTAAAAAAAGGTAGAAAAAATTGGAAATTTGTGAAACCATTTAATTCAGGAAACGAATATTTTTGACCATGTCTTATAAACATTGATCTTTTTTTCATCATACATTATTTTAATAATTTTATTAATTTTGTCACGATTTAAATTTTCGGGCTCCCTCTTTCGGGCATTTTTAGCAGGGCGTGATTTCAACATTTTCTTACGCCATCTTGCGGACAATTTTAGAACTTTGCTTCGTCTTCGAAAATTATTTATTTGGGGTTTTTATTGTTAGTAAAAGCCTAAAGGATACAGGTCCCCAAAATTTTATTTTAATTATTTCAATAAATTTGTCGAAATTTAAACTTTCGAGCTCCCTCTTTCGGGCATTTTTAACATGGCGTGAATTCAACATTTTCTTGCGCCATCTAGCAGACAAATTTAGAACTTAGCTTCGTCTTCGAAAAGCCTAAAGGAAACAGGTTCCACTATTTTTGACATATAACTTTTTTATTATCTAACTTTAAACAAAAATTATATAAATTAAATCTGAAAATGTTAAAAGGTTTTGGAATGTTTCCTTTAAATGGGTCAAGATAAATAAGGAAAAAAAACACACGAAACTAATGATTAATTGGCATTTAAAAATTTTAATTAAAATTTATATAATTGTAATGAAGGTTAGATATACATATACCTATGCCGAGATCACCCGACTGAAGGCGTTCCATTTGTGAGAGTATCCACCAGCACTGACTTTGAATGCCCTGCCAACTCTTAAAATAAATGCTCATTTTTCATAATCGTTTTTGCTTTAATGACGCTTATAAAATGTTTTTCTAATTTCCACGAACAACAATGGCTTAAAACTCAGCTCGGCTGCAAAGGGGGCAACGCTCGCCTTAATCCCAAAGAACTTTGACCGCAGCTAACTGCAAAAAGTTTCAAAATTTTCCAAAATATTCCTACAATGCCCATTACCAGCTTAATTTTGTTCTCTTCTACTTCTATTAATGAAAAATAGCAGCAGATTATTTAAGGACTAAGTATGTCTACTTAAAACTTATTTAGTATGCAATAATAAGCAAGCATGTAAATACTGCATATTTACATACAAACATATATAGTAAGTAAGTACATATGTACAATGTGTAATAATCCGGACTCTGCCAAACTTCTTGGTAAACTTAAAATACTCTTTCTGTTTATTTTTCTTTTTATGTTTTTCATTCAAAGAGGATAAAAACTGTTTCGCCTTCGGCGGTTTCCAACCAACTGTCTGGCATTTGCTGTCAACATCGCAGCCTCTCCTGTCCTGGTCCTGTCCTGTCTTGCAGCCATTTCAAGTTTGGAATTTCAATAAGGCCAGAACAGAGTAAATGCCGCAGGTGGTAGGCAGACAAATAGCGCAAAAAGAGAGGCCCCCCCCAAAAACCAACACACAGATAAATGCGTATACTATATACATATGTATATGTATATACAAGCCATAAGTAAAATACATAAATTAAAAGTATAACAGCCACGAAAAATGTTTAATGTGTAAATTGTGAATATGGCATGAAAAAGTTTAAGCGTTAAAATAGAAAATCTGTACAATATGTTTCGAAAATTTAAGAGTTGCGGGTGGAGTATCTGGGTGCTTTCGTAGGGATACACTGCCAGCGAATGCTAAGAGGTATATGTAGTTAATAGAAAATATGAATGGTTTATGTGTTCATGAAGGTTAAGAAGGCATTCGAGAATTGAGACAACAAAAATTGAGGGCTTAAGTCCCAAAGATCAGGACAACAAGACAAATGACAATTAAGTCATTTTCAGGTATCTGTTGGATCAACTAGATCAATACAAATCTAAGGAAGGTTATATGGAGGTAAATTTATCTTCCAGGAGTTTGGGTACAAATATACTGTTGGACAAAAGACCATAATAATTATTAAGATTAAAGGAGGTATATTTTTTTGTACATGCATTTATATTCATTTGTTTGGAAAAGTTTACTTTGGGTGTATAATGCACCATGCTTTTTCAAAATTTGCTGCCACCTAGAACTGAACAATTTTAACATGGCGTGATTTCTTCGGTTATCTTGCGCCATTTTGAAATTAGCCTTCATCTTCACATAATCATTAATATATGTTCTTTGAACTGCTTGATAAAAACGTGAAGCGGACAGGTCCCTAAAATTTTTGACATATTTATTTTTTTACTACCAAACTTTATAACGAAAATTGAATTATATAAATTATATCTGAAAATGCTAAAGATGCTTTAGAAGCCTATTGTTGAAATAGGATCAAGATATAGGAACATGTTACCTAGCCTGAAGGCCTACTATGCTCAGGCAATAAATTGCACAGGTCTACAAATACAGAGGTCATGTGAGCTGCTGGCAAGCTAAGGGTTATTTTCAAGTAATTTAGTGCGTAGAATCCGAATCCGGTGTCAGAACCCATCACGTCAGGATTTTGAGATATTTGAGGTTATGTACCCAAAAAACGGTGTTTTTCCTATTTTGAGGTATATACAGGGCGCAAAAAATTTTGCGGTCTTTCTCCAGTTACATCATTTAGTACAACTGTGACCCTTTGATTTAAGGGTTCAAGAGATCAATTACGAGCTTTTTTTCGCAAAGTTATGGCTTTTCGAGTTACGAGATATATCCCTTCGTCGTCATAAGCATTTGCAGTAAACTCTGAGATAACACAGGTCTACATGTTCAGTTGCTGGAAAGCTAAGAGTCATGTCGAAGTAATTTGTAGAATCCGAATGGCGTCAGAACTGCCCATCACGTCAGGATTTTGGGTACATAACCTCACATATCTCAAAATCCTGACGTGATGGGCCAATTAACACGGATTCGTTTTTTTATTTCATTTCATAAAGTATGCCACATTTTCTGAACCAACCTCTTTTTACACTTTGAGCCTATTGAAACTATCTGTAGTCTTTTTATATATAATATACACAATTCCTTAACCTTTTTTCAGCCTTAGCACAATTTCATTTGATTTAGAAGATTACCAAAACGGTATTTGATTTGTAACTTTAGAAAACAATTTTTTTCAAGTTCAGAAATGTTCATGCCTTACGCCGGTAAAAAGCGATTTTAGTTTTGAGACATTCTTTGTAAAAATTTGGTTATATGAAATATTTAAATAATCAATTAATTATCCCCAAGGTTCAGAATATAAAACATCAAATTTAACCCTTAAATTATAAAAAACTTTTGATTACTTAGTATGATGGAATTTAAAAGCATTTATTTACTCAATTTAGCCTTCATATCCAAATTGTATAATTTTATAAATTCATCTTTCAAAGCAAATTTTCCTTTTCTATAATATCTATTTTATAATTTTCGCGATAACTCTCTTCGACAGCACAAATATTAAAAAAAAACTTTTATCTTTTTTAGAGATTTAGTTAGGGAATTCTCCATTCTAATTTATTTTCGTAGCAGCTTACGTATATACCGATGTAAATCCCAAATTGCGAAATCTCTTTTTTTCAAAGTATGTTCCAACTAAAAAATCCTATTTCTCTTTATGTTGTTCGATGCAGATTCTTATTCCTTATCCGTTTAGCACGCTTTGCTCGAAATTTTCCCTATATTCCCTAAAATTCTGAAATTCTATTTTCTCACTATTTTAGATAACTTTCAATTTTATTTTAATCTTAACGATTCTGTATCATAAAGATTTCTTGGTCTCTTTCAAATGTATTTTGAAATGAAAGATTTTTTTAAAATTATTTATTACGATTGACATTGTTAATGACGGACCAAATATTATATATAAGTCTAGAATATTTTTAATAAAGGTTTCTCGTTTTTTTTTTAGTATTTTTGATTTTGAAATTCATCAAAAAATGTTACGACATTCTCTTGAAAATACTATTTTTGTTTTTTTGACTCTGTAAAAGAAAGCCCAGATATTTTTGTTTGGAAAAATAATGACAGTTTTCAAAATACAGAACACATAATATAATATTTCGGTACGACATAGCTCTGGCATGTACAAATTCTTGAGCTATTAGTTCCATATGACCCTGTAGAAGAAAGCAGAATGAACAGTCTCTGTGATCTTGAAAATGAAGGCTAAAGGACAGTGTATACGGCAATGACTCGAGATTAATCGAGAACGCAATTCAAGATCACGTTCACGCCATACATATATAAAAGAAACTTATGTTTTACGTGTGACGGGTGTTCTAAGGAACGCGTCAATTAATTTCAAATCTGATTTTTGCGTGTAGTAGAGGTTATCAATACGGAGGTTTCAAGTCTAATATACATATATATAGCATAGTAGAAAATTGTTCAACATCGGGTACTGGACATTAAGTGCAGACAGAAGCGTAGTCGCAAAGGGGTACGAAATGTAGTTTCTGTGGGGCATGCATTTTTTAGAGATGCTAGATCTCATAAGAATACTTGAGTATTCCAAATGGGTATTTTGAGGGCTTGACGAGTCATCGATAGAGATGTCAGTCCAGACTCAGATACTAGATAACTAGAAAATTGTTCAACATCGTTATTGGACATTAGTCGAACAAATAAATCGCAAGGGTGAAATGTAGTTTCTGTGGGCATGCATTTTAGGAATGCATAGATCTCATAGGTACGGAAATATTCATACAAAACACAAGTCTGAGAGAGTCAGTCAGACTCAGATAAGATAACTAGAGAATCTTGATATCGTGGCACAAAAGATTATTCAATTGGGCAGGACAACGGAACTCTTTTTTATTTAGTAAAATCTCTTCAAATCATCTAAATACTCAACAATACAAAGTACACCACATTCGTTATGTTTAAACCTTTGCCAGCTCTCACGCTATTTTAGTTTTAATCTTCTACAACATTTATCATTTATAGTTCACATTACAAAATATATGTCTTCCTCTTTATAAAAGCCATACGTTAACTAACGTTATTTTGTCAATGTTACTCTCTTTGGTTTTATTTCAAAACAATTTTTTATCATCAGCTGTCAATACTTCATGCAGTTAGCCAAAGAGTGAAAAACGAGTTCGAGGAGAAAAACCAAGGCAAAAAATCATTACATAAAAAACTTGTTTTGTATTTGGCTAGAATGGACCATGCGGCGTATGAGCAATGCACTTTACACTGGCCAATGTGTCGCTGTCTCTTACGCTCTCTTCTCTTCCGCTCTCTCTTTGCTGCCAGCCATTTTTTTACTCTTCACTTCGCATGTCCTTTTTAAACTGTTGTTGTTGTTTGTATAATGCTACGGCTTTTGAGTTGGATGTCGTCCAAACTTTCGAAAGCCATACTCTATATACATAAATATATTTTTGATGCACAATTTTTGTTGTTTTCTATATATTTGCCATAAAACTAAAAACAGAAAAAAATGGAAATAGAAATATAAACGGTTTTTTCTATAGATACTTATTTGTAGACCGTAGTATGTATGTATATGTATATTTGTGTGCGTGTTTGTGCAACGTGTGCGTGTGTGTGTGTGTGTATTTATGAAGCCATAAATATGTCAAATAAATTACAACTGAGGCAAAATATTTTGACTTGTAAATGTGTTTATGTGCTGCGTTGTATGTGTGTGTGTATGAGAGTATCTATGTGTGTGTTTGCGTAGCTGGCCATATAAATGACAATAAGCTGAAACATTTTTTTTAGGTGATTCGCCATTCGTTTTAAACGATCTCTGTGCCCTTATTTATATTGGTAGTTAATTGAGCATTTTAAAACTTTTGGAACTAATGTTTTTTTGAAATTTATTTGACCCAAAAACTCAATAAAAACATTCCAAAGTGCAAATGTGCACTAATTTTTATTATTTAAGGTATGCTAATGGATAGTTAGGTAACTATCTGTATCAATTTTTTAAATATATTTATTACTTGATTTATTTTATCTATTAGAACTGAGCAGATATTTTGACTTTAAATTTTATTTCCTGTGTCGAGTAGTCCAATTGAAATTAAAATAAATTATTCCCTGAATATATTTTCAATATTTCTTTGTAGCAATGTATTTTTCTACAAGTAAATTGCAAACAAATTATTAATGAAAATGTATTTGCAATAAATTCATTTAATTTAAAATAAAATCTATCTTCATCAAAATATCAAAATTTTAAATATATTTATTTAATATTATTTTGATATTTTGACTATATCTCCATAAATATGTTGTGCAAATAATCTTGCCCCCAAAAAAGGCAATCGATTTTATTTTCAAGCCGAAAATGTATGTAACATGTAGAAGGAGTCGTCGGAGACAACCCAAAAGTTACCTAAAATATGATCAGGAGGAACCAAATTCGGTATTCATATCTTCTCTAAAGTACCAAGGCACTGTGTCAAATTTGATCAAAATCGTTTGACTATATCATATAGCTCCCATGGGACCGATTAGTCAAAAAAATTGTTGCTTAAAAATTCTTCTGTGTTTGGTTTTTTATGAAGGAACCTAATTTGGCAATCCAAAGTTATTGTACGCCATTTTTTTCATCATTATTTTATGAAATTATAAACTATTTATTAACATTTTCTTGGTACTATAATTATTCACCACCTTCTTATTGTTGAATCATGAAAAGATATTTAAGTTTTTATTAATTTTGAATTATAAGCAAAAATGCAATAGATAAAAAAAAAAAATTGTTGTATATTGACTTACAATTCGCAACTTCTTTAAACATATTTTTATTAAAATATAAATTATTTTTAATTTATATTTTATTTTATTTATTTTTTATATATCTCATTTGGATATACATCCTTTGCCATTAAGTGTTCTTGCTATGATCGGGTCCAACTTGCAGCTTATTACTCGACAAGTCACAGTTCGTAGCTCAAACGATTCGAATCACAAGCAGTTGCTAGGGTCATATTGAAAAAACACAAAAATCTCGAGTTGAAATGTAAAGATTTCTGGCCATGATGACTGAGGAAATAGAGTGAATGTCTCTTAATGGACCAGCCGATTGTAGATTAGAAGAGGCCTGGAACTAATTGAGAAACGAATGGTTCTTAATGGCCAATATGGCAACTTCTTAGAGGGCGCTGGTTCAACATGTGACCGTAGCACTCCAACGGAAACGATTATATATCTCATTTGGATATACATCCTTTCTTCTTGCTTTGATCAGATCCAACTTGCAGCTTATTACTCGTCAAGTCGACAAGTCGCAGTTCGTAGCTCAAACGATTCGAATCACAAGCAGTGACTATATCATATACCTCCCATAGGACCGATCGGCCAAAATAACTTGTATTTCTTTTTTTAATAAAGATATCGTAACCAGATTTGGCAATGAAAATTTTTTAGAGCACTTAAGCAATGAACCAAATTTGAAAAAATCGTTGTGTTTCGTCTGTTTGTAAGTATATTTGAACTAAATTCGGCATTCAGATCTTTTTTAACGTATTAAAGCACTGTGTCCAATTTGACCGAAATCGGTTGACTGTATCATATAGCTCCAATAGGAACGATAAGCACAAAAAAAATTTGTGCTTAAAAATTCTTCTGTTTTTGGTTTTTTGTGAAGGAACCGCACTTTATTGCAAGCCAGTGGTACAGGGTATCCCAAAGTCGCCTGCGCCCGACTTTACGTACGCCATTTTTTTTTTTTTTTTTTTTTTATTTGCCAATATAAAAAGTAACGATTAATTTTAAATCGTAGTTATATGTATATATTATATCCCATGTACTTAAGCTCACCCCAAAATACTCTGCTATATAAAAAAAAAACAAAAAAAGCACCTCATAATATTGAATTCATAAAAATTCTCATAATTTTATTTCAAATGTTTAAATTTTTCTTATGTACGATAAGCGCTTTTTAGGATAATTAAAAATGACAGTTTGTTTTTGTTTTTGGAATTTTCTAAATTTTTTCATCTGTTTTTAAACAAAAATTTCATCCATCATTGCATTTTTAATTATCAAAGTCAAATTCAGCATTCAAAAATTTTAAATTTACCTAAACTCTTTCTAAAAATGCTCAAAGCAATTTAAATTATCAGAATGTGAGAAAATTCGCTACCTATCCACGCTTTTCAAAAAATATTTGGAAAATAATCTCTTATGACAAATAATTTAATTAATTTTAATTTCCCAATAACCAAGTTTCAGAGAATAAAAAGATTTTTTTTGCCAAAAGCTGTCGAAAAATTTTGGAATTTTCGAAATTTTTCACTCTAGTGTTTTGCTTGTTGTTTTTCTTTCATCATTGAATCTTTAAGTATCAAAGTCAAAGAATGTTTATTTTATTTATATGCACAAAGTAATTTAAATTATCAAAATCTGGCCAAATTCGTTACATATCCAGTCTTTCTTCAAAACTATTTAGTAAATATTCTACTTATGACAGACAATTTAATTAAGTTTATTTTTCCAATAACTAACCAAATTTCAGAGAGTATTATATAAACAATTCCTCATTTTTGCAGCCCTGCAAACAAAATAAAATACAATAAGTAGAAAAAATAAAACACTGTCGTATACATTACTCTAATTGTAGAACTAGAAACAATCCTTTTTATGAAGCAAACCGCCTCGCCCACAAAATTTTGGGTTGTCATAAAATTAGCGACCAAATGAAACCAACAAAAAATACAAAGAGAGGTTTTGTAGGCATAGCGAGAGAGGAAGAGAGAGTGAGCGACGCGCCCGCAGACAATTTCATTAGAGCATAAAGTAAAAAATTAAAGCACATACTCATACACACTCAATCACACACACACACACACACTCCACATGTGCGGCAAGCCTAATAATGAGCATTATATTAGGGTAAAGTGTGTAAAAAGAGAGAGGTAGAGGAGAAAGAGTATCTAAAATTGTGCAAGTGGGAGTGAGTTACTTTGATATGCGCAAGTGAAAATTGTTGAAAAACGAAAAACCCAAAACAAATTCGGCAAACGCAGTTGCTGAATGCACAATGCGATACAAACACAGATACACACAAGTGCACATATACATACTCACGAATGCACACAGTTAGCCGTAGTGCAAGTGTGTAAGAGACAGTGGCTTAGAAATGTTTTTTGGCAAAGGGGCTAGTGCAAGTGAATATACGAAAAAAGTAGAAAAATTTTGATTTTTATTTAAGCCCAATTGTTGATCACTTACACTCCGAAAAATTTTACCGCCTCAACTTTTAAAGCCCAAAGACCTCTCTAAATGAGACGAACTTGAGCGAAAATAATTGAAATCGCGGATTCGACGATACGATCACTACAAATCGAACTTAATTTTATGTCTCAACTTTAAATTTGTCTTCCAAATAAGACGACTTAGCGCGATCACTTTGTGATCGCTTCAAATCCGATAAATACTATCGTCTCAACCTTTAAAGGCCATAAACTGTAAATGAGACGAACTAAAGCAAAAATAATCGAAATCTCGAATTAGACTCAGAACCGCTGTCATCACTAGAAATCGGACTAAATTTTTTGTTTCAACTTTAAATGGCTATATCTTCCAAATAAGACGACTTAGCACAAACACTTCGTGACCATTTCAACTCCGAAAAATTGTATCTTCTCAACTTTCAAAGGTCATAACCTCTAAATGACGCAAAGTAAAGCAAAACAAATTCGAAATCACGAAGCACGTGATCGTGCCGTCTAGATCACTACAAATTGGACTTAATTTTTTTTCTTAATGGACAAAGCTTCCAAATAAGACGACTTAGCCAAATGTCCTGATCACCATAACTCCGAAAAATAGTATCGTCTCAACTATCAATTGCGTTAACCTCAAAATAAGATGAAATAAAGTGAAAATAATCGAAATTACGAATTAGACGGCACAATCACTACAAGTCGGTCTTAATTTTTGGTGAATTTTTAAAAGGCTATATGGCGAAATTATCCAAATTCCTGATCACCATAACTCCGAAAAATAGTATCGTCTCAACTTTCAATTGCCTTAACCTCAAAATGAGATGAAATAATGTGAAAATAATCGAAATTACGAATTAGACGGCACAATCACTACAAGTCAGTCTTAATTTTTTGTAAATTTTTAAATGGCTATATGGCGAAATAAAGCAAATTCGTGATCACTTCAACTCTCAACTCCGAAAAATGTTGTCGTCTCAAGTTTAATGAATAAAGTACAAAAACTCGAATTAATTAAAAACAAATTTTTCCTCCGATTTCAATGCGACTTTTTTCATTCGCTAGAACAGTGAAAATAAAAAATATCATATTTTTTATTTTTTTTTTATTTTTGACTTATGCCTTTTTTTTTTAAAGAAATAAGGGTATGTTGCAGACCTGCAACAAATATGCTTCAGGGTTAATACTTTTACATCTAACTCTGTTTTTACACGGTAGATAAGTTTCAGAAAAAAAGTCTAAAAATAATTCCGCATTAAATCCTTAACCTGGTTTAAAAATAAATTAGAAAGAGTAAAGCTCGAACTAAATATCTATTTTTCTTTAAAATTTCAATAAAATAGCTATTTTTACTCGTGCTATTTCGAAAGAAATTATTTAAAAGAACATTTTTTCTAGACGGTGTTACTTTAAACCAGTGTAAAAGAAAATCCGGGTATATTTGACAATAACATAATGGAGCATTAGCGTCAATGTCCTATGACCCAATAACGAAAATATCTTCAATATCCATAATACCGGCTTAACACCTGTTTTTTTTTTTTAACTATATTTTATAAAGAAGTTAGTTATTATCGCATTCACAGGGCCGTTTATAGAATAACCGGGACCCGGGGGAAATCTCAGAGCGGGGCCTCTATCAATTTTTCTTAATTATCACCATATTATATTCTATCATTACAATCATAATATGTAATATTATTCGATATGATTAAACAAAAAGTATGTTGCGGAGCTCTGGTAGAATAATAATTTACTATATTTTTTTTTAAACAAAAAACTTCCCGAATGACTCTCGAGTCCGGGTCCCTCCGATAGCTGCTGGACCGGGGGAAAAGTCCCCAATCTACCAGCCTCCCACCCATCGGGCCAGCGTATATACATTTAATTAAGTTAAATACTTATCTTAATGTGTTTAGAAGATATGGCTTATCAAAAAATAGTCTAAAAATGAAAACCCCGATATTCAGTTATCGATAACTTGAGGAATTTTGCAATAAAATTGGGCGTGGTTACTATTGGTTAGCAGCTCTACCAACTGTGTAAAAATCATCAAAATCGGAGAAGGTCGCCAAAAAAGTGGCCCCCTTCACTTATTTTCGCCGATAGAGTTTTTGGGCTCACGAGCAAAACCGCACTTAACGATTATACAGTATTATTTAATTGTACTTTAAAATTTTTAGTCATTATTTTTAACTAATACCTTAACCTTATACCTTAACTTTTAATCCAAAAAAACAAAAAATCACACAAATGATAACGATACGTCATTGCGACGTACTCTTTGTACATGGCTTGAAATTAAGTTGCGTAGCGACGCGAAGGAAGTTTGCCGTCAAGCTCTTGATTGGACTCCCCAAGGAAGCCGCAAAAGGGGCCGCCCTAAGACAACATGGAGGAGGTCGCTATAAAAGAGGTCGATGAACGCGGAAAATCATGGAACGAGCTAAAATTGTTAGCTAAAAACCGAGCAAGTTGGACGTCAGAAGTTCGCACAGCAACGATCTTGAGAGAGCGAATCAAAAATTCAAACCGCTAACCTCCCACAGGACCAACGTCATCTGACTACTATTATTACTCCGCATACATTTTTAAGCTACAGGATATTGCATCCCTTAATAATGTCCACCCCCTCTTCTACGCCACTAGCTAATGCTTTGTTGTTGTTGTTGTTGACGCTTTGGGGGCGCTCTATTCGTGGCTGGAAGCGGGTGACCGAAATCTCTTTGAGGAGCGTTCACTGTGGCAAGCCAGTTGCCGGGCTTGTTGTCGGGCTATTAAATAAACATGCAAATTATTGCGCAATTTTTGATTACGATTTTTACCAACAACAACTACAACACACACACACACACAAGTACAAACACAATGCGTTGCAAAAATTTGTATATGTAAATTTCTTGCTGTATATGTATACAACGTATATGTATAAATGCATATGTATTGGCATGTTTGTGCATGCATTTAACACTCAACGCCTATTTCGCATGCAAATTTTATTATTATTGTATTGAATCAGGGAGTGCGACTCTGTCCCAACAACAACAACAACAATAACCACAAAAAACAAAAAAAAAATATCTTATAGATGGTTTTTGTTCTGCACATTTGCATTGAGTTTTGTCATTTGGTTTATTTTATTGAATACTTTTTTGGAAAGCATTTTATTTTTTGATTTTATTGTTGGATTTTGTTGCTGTAAAATGAAAATCTGTACAAACAACAATTTTTTGCTTGACATTTGTTCCTTGTCATGTTATGCATTGTGACAATTATGCAATAAATGAAGAGCCAAAACAAAAAACCGATAGAATTAAGGAATGAGAAGAAACAGATTGTTATGGATAGGCAAAATATTTGGAAAGAAAGGGTTAAAAGTTTATATTCGGTATGAGCAAGCTGCTGTCAACAAAAATATCAAAAATAAGAGCTTTATAAAAAAAGTGTGATGCATGGTAGTAAAAATATATTTTTTAGTTTTTAATTAATATTGCAGCATTGATTTACATATAAATTAAAATATTTTGAAAAAGTAGCAACTTGAGGCATCAATTCGAGAGAAGCTGTCATTGGTCTTATAGTGCGTGGATAGTTGTAGGAGTTTTCAAGAAGATTTTATTTTAAGTTAGAAATTTGCTTGAGATTTGTCTTGAAGTGAAAAATATTAAGTAAATCTCACAATGTATTAAAACTAGAACAAATGTAGCGAAAAATTAGAAAATCAAAATAAATTGAAGAATATGTGAACCTGGATTAGATTCTATTTAAAAATCCTTATAATTTAAGGGGAGAATTGCTTTCGAAGATATTTCCTGTAAGTCGATGAAATTATTTTGTGTTAAAAACATGGCTAAAAGAGTTTGATGGCACACTAGTGGATCACTTCAAAATGGAGTTGTAATACTATTAAGGAATAGATTTAAAAAAAAAAATGGGCTTATGTTCTCCCTAAAATTAAATTTTAAAGATCTTAGACTCGAAGTGTTCGTAAAACAATTCTCTTTCACTTGAAAGCTTAATATTATTTTTTAAGAGCTTCCTTTTTTGAATCTCAGACGATAAATAACTTATAAGAAACACTTTCCGAAGCTAATATTTTAAAAATATACAAATTTACTAAAGCGACTAATTTAAATACAAAAAATAATTACTTTACAAGCTAATTTACCGTGGCCGAAAACTAAAATTTTAAAATTGTGACGTTTGTCATTCTCTTTTATTCTCGATCCAAAATTACCCTATAAAATTCTTTTATGCGATGATTCTCCCGATGACCCTTAAATTTGTAAAGAATTGCTATGACATTATATAAATAAATCTTCTTATTGCCCAAAGTCATTGCCTTCCAACACATTTTTTATTATCCATATTTTTTTTATTTTTTTTTTAGATATCCCAATGGACCACACGAATTCGGGTTGATATCGGCCTAAGTTAAGCCGATTACAATATCTAGCCGATTCTCCAAAAGCTGTAAGTCGATGTTATATATACTTAATTTTTTAAATTTTCTTATTATTTATTATTATGACTTGCATTTATAAATTATTCCCAAATAATGTTATGATCAACAAAGGCAATAATAATAAAATATAAATTTTTTATTTTTTTTATTTTTGTATCTGACGAATTGAATTACTGAAAAAATTGTAAATGAATCAATTTATGAATGAATGAATTTGTAAGTGTGAAATATTTTCGTATTCGGTTTCAGCTCCCCTAAAAGATGTTCAATATGTTTCAAGAAGATTTATCTGAAGGTAAAACTTCAAATGCTTAGTGGTTTACAAAATAAAAAATGGTCAGAAATATTTCTTATTGAATTTATATTTTATATTTTGAAAGAGTTTTTATGAAATAGAACGAAAGAAAAGAAGAATTTTATTTAATTTTGGTATTTAGAACCAATTCTACAGTGAATCATCTTTTTATACCCTGTACCGTATGGTACCAAGGGTATATTAAGTTTGTGCAAGCCGAAAAAGTATGTAACATATAGAAGGAGACGTCGGAGACACCCCAAAGTTACCTAAAATATGATCAGGGTGAATAGAGAAGTCGATATACCCATGTCCGTCTGTCCGTCTGTCCGTGTGTCCGTCCGTCCGTCTGTCCGTCCGTGTGAACGCCTAGATCTCAGAGATGGTAAGAGCTAGAGTTACCAAACTTTCACATTAGATCCCATATTATTCCATAGGAGGCAAGTTTATTTTATTTTTTTGATATCGGGGATAAACTATATAGCTCCCATGGGGGTGTTTGAGACGACCTCGACAAAAAAAAGCGTTTTAGATGAATAATTCGTTTGTTTACGAAGATATCGTAACCAAATTTGGTATTCGAAAGTTTTTTATAGTTCCCAATCACTGTACCAAATTTGGTCGAAATCGGTTGACTATATCATATAGCTCCCATAAGACCGATCGGCCAAAATAACTTGTTTAAAGAAAAATTCGCTATATTTCGTTTTTTAATAAAGATATCCGAACCAGATTTGGCGTTTGGAAATTTTTTAGAGCACTTAAGCAATGTGCCAAATTTGAACAAAATCGGTTGACTATATCATATAGCTCCCATAGGTCCGATCTTCCAAAAAATCGATTTTTTAACAAAATTTGTTGTGTTTCGATGGTTTGTTAAGATATTGGGACCAAATTTGACATTCGTGAGTATTTTATAGTTCCTAAGCACTGTACCAAATTTAATCCAAATCGTTTGACTAGATCATATAGCTCCCATAGGACCAATCGGTCCAAAAACACGCTTTTTATACAAAATTCGATGTGTTTTATTTGTTTGTAAAGATATTTGAAATAAATTTGGCATTCATATCTTTTTTAAGGTATTTAATCACTGTATCAAATTTTATTGAAATCGGTTTACTATATCATATAGCTCCCATAGGAACGAACGGTCAAAAAAAAAATTTTTGCCTAAAAATTCTTCTGTTTTTTGTTTTTTGTGAAGAAATCGGACTTTATTACAAGCTAGTGGTACAGGGTATCCTAAAGTCGTCCGCGCCCGACTTTACGTCGGCCATTTTTTATTTTTGTACCTGACGAATTGAATTAGTGAAAAATTGATTGACTTTGTAAATGAATCAATTTATGAATGAATGAATTTGTAAATGTGAAAGATTTTCGTATTCGGTTTCAGCTCCCCTAAAAAGATGGGCAATATGTTTCAAGAAGTTTTATCTGAAGGTAAAACTTCAAATGCTTAGTGGTTTACAAAATAAATAATGGTCAGAACTATTTCTTATTGAATTTATATTTTTTATTTTGAAAGAGTTTTTATGAAATAGAACGAAAGGTAAGAAGAATTTTATTTAATTTTGCTATTTAGAACAAATTCTACAGTGAATCATCTTCTTATTTCTTATTCATTTCTACAAACATAAGAGCTACCTTTTCTGAATCTCAGACGTCAAATAACTTGAAAGAAATACTTTCAGAAGCTAATATTTTAAAAATATACAATTTGACTAAAGCGACTAATTTAAATATAAAAAATGGCGTACGTAAAGTCGGGCGCGGAAGACTTTAGGATAAAGTCCGATTTCTTCACAAAAAACCAAAAACAGAAGAATTTTTAAGCAAAAATTTTTTTTTACCAATCGTTCCTATGGGAGCTATATGATATAGTCAACCGATTTCAATAAAATTTGATACAGTGATTAAATACCTTAAAAAAGATATGAATGCCAAATTTATTTCAAATATCTTTACAAACAAATAAAACACATCGAATTTTGTATAAAAAGCGTGTTTTTGGACCGATTGGTCCTATGGGAGCTATATGATCTAGTCAAACGATTTGGATTAAATTTAGTACAGTGCTTAGGAACTATCAAATACTCACGAATGTCAAATTTGGTCCCAATATCTTAACAAACAAACAAAACACAACAAATTTTGTTAAAAAATCGAATTTTTGGAAGATCGGACCTATGGGAGCTATATGATATAGTCAACCGATTTTGTTCATATTTGGCACATTGCTTAAGTGGTCTCAAAAATTTCCAAACGCCAAATCTGGTTACGATATCTTTATTAAAAAACGAAATATAGCGAATTTTTCTTTAAAAAAGTTATTTTGGCCGATCGTTCCTATGGGAGCTATATGATATAGTCAACCGATTTCGATCAAGTTTGGTACAGTGATTGGAAACTATAAAAAACTATCGAATACCAAATTTGGTTACGATATCTTCATAAACAAACGAATTATTCATCTAAAACGCTTTTTTTTTTTCGAGGTCGTCTCAAACACCCCCATGGGAGCTATATAATTTATCCCCGATATCAAAAAAATAAAATAAACTTGCCTCCTATGGAATAATATGGGATCTAATGTGAAAGTTTGGTAACTCTAGTTCTTACCATCTCTGAGATCTACGCGTTCACACGGACGGACGGACAGACGGACATGGGCATATCGACTTCTCTATTCACCCTGATCATATTTTAGGTAACTTTGGGGTGTCTCCGACGACTCCTTCTATATGTTACATACATTTTCGGCTTGCACAAACTTAATTTACCCTTGGTACCATACGGTACAGGGTATAAAAATTTGGAACGATTTACTCAGAACTACTCCCAACTCATTCTGACTTACATTGCTGGAACTTAGTTCCTAACTCTCCTGACTTTCATTGCTGTCTGGTTTAAATAACATAGGTTATCCAAACTTGCATATGTTGCAAATATTTACAAGATCTAGTTTGGGCACTTTCATTTTTTTGTAATTTATGCAATAAACCATTTGGAACAATCATTGCAAGCAGCTGCAAAACCAGCAAATATTAAAACCCAGAGAATAAAAAAATATCCATCTAAAATGCATATGAGGATTTGTTGTGGTTGGGTTGGTTGTACCCCCTCCCATCCATTTTTTGGGACTTTTTGTTGCAATGTGACTGCTATCAGGCAGGTGCATACATCGAAAAGCATTTATGTTTATATTTGAAACGTTCCTGGCACTCATCACATGGCATGCAAAAATAAACAATGCCATTTAAAATGGAAACCAATTGTGTAGGGCACAGACATTTCGCTCTCATATACACACACACACACACACAAACAAACACACACAAAATTTCGAGAGACCTACACAGATACAATAGCAACTATGGCGCCAAAAATAAAAGCCATAATAGTAAAAAAAAAAAAATGTCATGCCGCTCGAAAAAAATTCGAAAATAAAATGGAAGAAAAAAATACACTTCAAAAAAGTCACACTGCAAAGTAACTCAAAAAGACCACGAAATTGTGCAACTTTGCCAATGGCCAACGCTGAACTGGACAATGGATATCAGGACAGCATCCATGGGGCTATTGGATGAATGCTGGAAGGGAGTGGGTTGTGCTGCTTCGCTCATTGCATATCAATGGAAATGAGTTTTTACCAAAACTTCGAAACGTTGCGGGCTATGTGTGAGTGTGCCAGTGTGTGTGTGTGTAGTGTTTGCTTGTGGCGTCACCACGGCTGATGCACAGACAGATACACTCACACTCACACATGCCCATGCACACTAACCCACTCACACACATACACTCACACACTCATTCAAAACGTAAATGAATGCCATGTACAGTCACCCATACTTGGCCTCATCGACTGCTTTTGAATTTCTTGTTTTTTTTTTTGTGTCTTTCTCCATCTTTTTTTTTCCTCTTTTTTTACTTCTTTTGCAGTTCACTCGCCGTGTCGAGATGACATGTCAAATGCATGACCAAGAAGCACTTCTCTTTCTAGATTTTTCAGCACAAACTCACTCTCTCCACTACACTCTCTCTGCCATTCTCTCTTGCTCAAAATTTTTGCTATTGCTTTTGTTTGAGTTTTTAAAAACTATTGAATGTTTGGAGCAAATTAATTTGTGTAGGCTTTAAAATCGGCGAAAATAAGTGGAAAATTCCGATTATTTATCGAGTTATAAGTAACTAAATAGTTATATTTAGGGCTTTAGAGAAACCATATCTACTGAATTTTTAAAAATTTCAAAGCCATTGAGGGTATGAACTTACATTAATTGGAATATCTTCAATATTCCATAAAAACGATTGGATCAACTTAACCTTTTTTTAAGAGAAAATTTATGTCGGATATAAAATCGGCAAAAATAAGTTATTCGATTTTCATGATTTTGACATATGTTTTAGAGCTACATGCTGATGATAATCATGTACATTTTTCTTTACCGGAATAACGTTTAATTACACAGCCACATAACAAAATATTTTTTTTCGGGTCTGTTGTATAAGGTTTTTTGATGTAATGTCAGAACTCTGATGGGCTGGGTCTTTTTGGACCGCGGATTCAGATTCAGCGACCCCGAAAACTTATAGTAAACATGGTCTGACCTCCAGATCCGTAAAAATATATTTTTTGTGTTGGGCTGTGTTATCGTTCTATTGATATGTGCATATCTAAATATAAATATATACCTAAATTGTTTTAGACAATCAAAATCTTCTGAGTTTTTAAAAATTTCAAAACCGATCAAGGATAGACTCACTCTGTTTGTAATATTCTCTGATTCTTGAAATATACTATAAAAGATTACAGCTTAGATGCTTTTTTAATTTGATTAATTTAAGCTTTTTTTTAGCTTAGCAAGCCTTATTTTCAATGTAATTTTCAGACTTTGGGTTAATTTTATTTAGAATTTATTTTAAAGAACTTGCGAAACCATTTTTAATAAGGGTCTTAACATTTTCCATCGTATAATATTGTATTCCAATGTAATGTAATGAAAAGTTCATAAAATCCATCATATTCGATTGGGGTATCCAATTTTTAGATCCCTTAATTTTTAGTTCCCATAAGTTTTTAAAAAAATGTATTAAATAAGGACAACATTGCATAAATTTCTGTTGAGAATGTTTCCACTTCCAAGGCTACCCACAAATTCGCTTTTATTTTAATTTATTTATAGTAAATTCTCAGATGAGCACCAGCGACTGAAACTTAGAAAATCTTATTGTAAAAATTTGACAACAAACAAAAAAAAGGAAGAATTATTTTTTTATTTTCTTTCATTCCTTATCTCAAAAAATGTATTTGAGTACCCTAATTCATTCACGATAAAAACATAACCGTCTAAATATAAAGAAAAAAGGTATTCGATAACTCTAGTTTACAAATTTAGGGCTCAACGAAGGAACATTTGCATAAAAGTGTTTTTTAGGCAAAATTTGGGTTGAGAAACAATAAAATTACAACCATTTTTTTTTTCTTGAGCACCATTTTCGATATTTTTTTTAAGAACTTGTTTTTGGCACTGCGTGGGAGCTCTAAAAAACGCTTGCCAAATTTGGTTATGACATCTTCACATCTTCATCTTTTTTTGCTGATCTTTATGGTACCTATATGATATAGGCAGCTTATTTTAATGAACCAATGGTGATTGAGAACTATACAAAACTTTCGAGTGCCAAATTTGGTTACAATATCTTCATAAACAAACGAATTATTTTTCTAAGACTTTTGCTGATTTTCCGAGGTCCTTTGAAACACTCCTGTGGGAGCTTATATAATGTCACCAATATTAAAAATATAACGTATAGTCCCCTGACATAATAATGCATCTCATCTGGAAATTTTGTTACTCAAGCTCTTACCATTTCTGAGATCTAGGCGTTCGTACAGACACACAGATGGATATGGAAATATCGACTTCTTTAGTCTCCCTGATCATAATTTAGGTAACTTTAGGGGGTCTCCGATGTCTCCTTTTGTATGTTACATACATTTTCGCACAAACTTTATATACCCATTTAAGCATAAAGTACAGGGTATTAAAATAATTTAAACAAATCGTATCCCTCGAAACTTTATTCACAATTTCAAGAGTCAAAGCTTTTATAGAATTTTATAACAATTATTAGAAAATACGGTATTTATTTATTTGTTGAAATTTATTGTAATCAATTATATCGGTATCTTGATAGATAAGCGTAGAGTTTGTGACCAAAAAGTGCTGCCCATGTCTGGACAATTGACAAGCAGTTGGCGTAATTAACAACAGATGGCGCCAGCAGCAAGAAGCTGAGTTTTTGTGATAGCTGATCATAGAAAAGGGGAACTTATAATAAGACTTGACAATTTGCGCCACGAGCCGCCCAATCTTTATGGCAAATAGGGTATTATATTGGTGATGCATTACCCTGGTCTCTCTGTACAAAACTAATTAGAGCTGAGTAATGACATGGAAGGTAAGCGAACTTACTCTCAAGATTGACTCAGTACTCCACCGAAACTTAAGCACAAAAATTTTTGCCCTCACACCAGAAGGGAAGATTATTTTGCAACAACACAATTTTACAATTTAACTTCAGAAAAAAAGGCTTATACAACATAGTTATTTCACCTATAAATATATAAAACTATTTACATACAAACCTTAATCTGTCTTTGCCAATATAATATTCAATCTGCCAGCGTCCAAGTTTACTTTCTCGTTTTAACATGGCTCTTGTCAAAAGAGTAACCACTGACAACAGTCCATTATAATGCCATCAACAAAATATAATGCATATGTTATGCATAGATACAGCCTCACATTTGCACCAAGGTATATATATAGTGCATATATATGTCTAATGTGCTCCCGACCAGGAGCATATTTCAAATGCATACATCAAGTTGCAAAGTGATGCACTGGCAGCTGCAACTTCAACTTCAACTTCAGCTGCAACTTCAAGTTGAAGTTGAACAATGGGAGCCATATAAGTCGACAGTAGCATCAAATTGGAAGCCACTGAGCCACAGAGCCACAAACCGCATTGGCAAACATTGTTTAGTAATTTCATTTCATTCTAGACAATTTTTCATTGCTAACATGCGTGTGGCAACAATTCAAGATAGAGGGTGATTTTTTTGGGACGATTTTTTATTTTTTAATGGAGATTAAAGGCAAGCAAATTGGTCAGAGCTGGCAATGCTGTTATCAGTTTGATAAGACTAGGAATGACTTGGAAGAAAGAAAAATGGGTAAGGGATGTGATAGAAACTGGGATTTCTGGAAGGCTCCATATCTAAAGTAGATACGGCAACTTAATCCCAAAAAGAAAGACTGTTGGCGTAAAATTATACAATATTGTTGGAAGGCTTGTCCTGACTAGAATTTATTTGATGCTATTTTTTGGGATTGGTTGATTTTAGGTTACGAATAAAATGGGACAATACAGTTGGCTTCAGCGCAAGTAAATTGCTTAGATCTGGAAATGCTGTAATCAGGGATTTGTTATTTCATAAGACTTGGAATGACTTGGAAGAAAAAAAAAGAGTTAGGGTTGTGGTAGAAAATGGGAAAATCTCAAAACTCCATACTAAACGAGATACGGCAACTTAATCCCAACAAGAAAGACTATTGGCATAAAATTATACAACATGGATGGAAGGGTTATACTGACTAGAACATATTTTATGGAATTTTTTGGAATTCGCTAAATTAAGGTTACCTTAATAAAATAAAACGAATAAAATAGGACAATTCAGATAAGTTAGTTCAAGAAAGAGTTGTCTTCAGCGAAAGTAAATTGCTCAGATCTGGCAATGCTGTTATCAGGTTGATTTGTTATTTCATCAAAAATAGACTAAAACTTCGAATGACTTGGAAGAAATATAAAGGATAAGGCTGCTGTAGAGTATGGGTCTTCCGGAAAGCTCCAAATCTAATCTAGATACGGCAACATAATCCCAAAAAAAAAACTGTTGGGAAACAATTACAGATCATGGTAAGAAGAGGGGTTGACATGACTGGAACACATTTTATACATTTTTTGTTATTCGTTGAATTTAAGTTACCCCAATAAAATAAAAATAAAATAATGGAACAATAAGAATTAGTTCAAGAAGTTTACCTTTGCTTAAAATGTCAAAAATGGAAATATACAAACAAGCAAGTCTTAGAAAAAATTTTAATTATTACTTATAACTTGCCCTGACTAGACTGAATCTAAATAAAAAATAATAAAATAAAATTGGGACAATATAAATAAATAAGTTGGTAGAAGAAATTGCCTTTTCTTAAAATGTCAAAAAAAGAAAACATACAAAAAATCGGTAAGTCTAGGAATAAATATTTAATATTATTTTTAATTTTCGTTTAATTTTTTGTGCAGAAGCTCAATAGGATGGTTTATATTCATTAAGGAAAGCACATGCCACTTATTTATATACAGATTGTGTCCTATAACATCAAACAACCAGGATTCATGGAACACATCCAGGCGCGCATATAAGCTCGATAATGTCGCACAGAAATCATTTTGCAAAGCTTGAAAACACTCTAAACTCTTTAAAAGATATATTTTATGGAGCTACACATTCGAAACTAATCAAAAGCAGTTCAGAACATTAAAATTTATGTAAAAAAAAAAAAATTATATTTCATTTCTTTGTATAGAACCAAAAAAAGTAAGTATTTAAGAACCATACGCAGCATGTAAAAATTTCGCTCGAAATAAGAAATCTTCATATAAATAAAAATCTCACTATTTTTTTAATATGAAGTTTCTTCATCCCACTATTTTTTTATACAAAGTTTTGTCATCCCACTATTTTTTTATATGAAGTTTTGTCATCCCACTATTTTTTTATATGAAGTTTCGCTGACGTATGGATTAGGCAAAAAATCATAGCATACCTTTGGGGGCTGCCTGGGGAATACTTGGGAATGTGTATAAATTGGAACTAAAATCCATTTTAATGGGTTTAAATAGATTGCGAATGTAATTATTACTGCCCTTAAAATATTATTTATATATATCCATGTATATCAAGGGAATACAATTGCTTGTATAGCTGCTTTTAGTTTAAATTAAAAAAAAGCCTTATTCTTTTTAACCTAAAAGCTTTGCACTTACCCAAAAAAAAAACACCCTTTACTGCAGTATATGCTGCCCAACGGGTTGCAAACTATATCATTTGGAATTCTACTCAGTGCCCACTCCAAGAATACTTGCTACTTATGCGCCCTTGTTGCATAAACAAGACGATGTGACAGTTCGATTCGACACACGGGGCACAAACATGAAAAATTGCAGTCTTACGTGATGTTGGACTTTTCGAAGGGTTGGTGAGGGGGGGCGCACATCAGTTGGGTATTTCAGTTTCACTTGAGCATTTCGTATGCAAAACATGCATATTTTTGAGTAAAGATAAATTGATATTCCCTTGCATACATACATTGTATATATTTCACTCTTTTGCTTGCCGTTGGTAATGGTCTATTTATTTTGGGGCAAGTGCAAATATTACGCATACGCCTAGCTGGCACACATACACTCACACACACACACACACACAAGCACCTCAATGCTGTGGCAAATTGTAAAATTGTCCATTGCCATTGCCATTTATATTGGCAGCTGCAGTCAAGAACTGAACTGAACCGAAACTGGGAATCTTTTTATTGTTCATTGTCAGCAGCAACGTGGCTGAAACATTCGAAATGCCTTAATTAAGAACGTGAACCAACAACATTGCCGAGTCAACTCGAAATCAACCAGTTGTTATTGTCGCAACTGTAGCTGTGCACCTTTTGAAAAAAGTATAAAATAACATGGGGTTACCCCCCACGTTTGTGTGCGGACAAATGGGTGACTGCTAAATACTCTAACAATGGAGCAGGAGGAGTCATGAGCTAAGCTTATGAGAGTTTACAGGACAGATCCCTTTTGTACATTTAATTGAAATTCAGGATAGAAGTCGTTTTACAACAATCATGACGTATGGCGACCAGTACGCAGCTTCCTAAAAATCTCTGAGAATAAAAAAATGGCGACTATGCGTAGAGTTTTGTGATCAAACTAGTGCTGCCCATGTCTGGACAATTGACTTGCAGATGGCGCGATTTACAATAGATGGCGCCAGCAAGAACAAGCAAAAAGTAAAAACGAAAATCAGCTGTTGGTTCAAATATGATATCATCATAATCAAATTTTTTTTTAAATAAAATGATAATTCGTCAAAAAAAAACATATATTTGGGATTTGTTCCGCAAACTAGGCCAAATATAACCCGATTTCTTTGAAAAAAAAAATAAAACTCCGCAAAAGCAGGCAAAACGCGTTCGCCAATAGTCCCAGGTGAACCCATACTTCAGCTATGGTACAGTCTCCAGCAGCATTTTCCGAAATTTCAAAAATTAAGTACAAAAAATTACTGTGACGATATTAGGGAAAAAATAAAGCCGTAAGATCCATTACAAACGGAATTTTTCTAAATATTTACGTATTGAAACTTAGAATATTAAAAAAAATAAAACTCGGCAAAAGCTAGCAAAACGCCTTCGCCAATAGCCCTAGGTGAATCCATACTTCAGCTATGGTACAAAATCCAGCAGCATTTTCCGAAATTTTAAAAAGGAAGTACAAAAAATTACTGTGACGATATTAGGGAAAAAATAAAGCCATAAGACCCATTGTAAACGGAATTTTTCTAAATATTTAATTATTGAAACTTAGAATGTTGAAAAATCAACTCATTAATTTAAAAAGTATTTCTTTTCTTTTAATTGATTGAACTCACTAGTAGACAATCAATCCATATGCACTCGAATCATTTCAAGATCTTGTTTGGATTGTTTTGGCCCTAGTGAAGCCCAGTGGGCCATTCGTTAGGAGTAACAATAAATATATTTCAGAAAGAATTTGAAATTGTTTTGTTCGCAAAGCTTGTGCAATTGCTTTCCCTTTTGCTTTTAAAAAAAACTTTCTGCTCTTGCTTTATTTGTTTTTAGACCTAAAACGAAACCGCTGTTTTTTCTACTGGCGCCATCTACATGTCAATTGCTCAAACAAATTGGCAGCACTGTTTTTAAATTTAGTTTGTAATTTTTTATATGACGTTTCTTCAGGCCTTTTTGTTGCGTAAAGTAGAAAATGTAAGAACATTTTTGGAAGTTTCCGATCCAATTTATAGAACTTGATATACTGGGATACCACAGAAAACAATTTCTTTTCAATTTCTTTTTAATTTCTTTTCAATTTCTTTACAATTCCAAATCTTTCTTCCCAGTCAAACATGATTCGTTATATTGACATTTTGCTATTTTTAAAGATTAAAAAGTCTTTGAGCTAAGAATTTTGTCTGCTGCGTACTGGCCTTAAAAATTAAATTTTTTTTTTGCAGTTTCTGATTCAATTCATAAAACTTGCATACTGGTGTTCCACCGAAAACAATTGAATTTCAATTTCTTTACAATTCCAAGTCTTGGTGCCACAGACATGATTCGTAACTTTGGCATCTTCTTCTTTTATTCCTTTAACTCCTTGAGGAGCAAAGGGCCTCATATTGACGTTTTTTAAGATTACAATTCTTTGCGCTAAGAATTTCGTAAATTTTTTTATTTAAAATCTTGTTTCTTTACTTTAGGACTTTTAGCTTTGCTGCGTACTGGCCTTAAAAATAAAAATTGTGACCAAACTGTTTTTGCTAGTTTCTGATCGAATTTATAAGACTTGATATACTGTGAGTGCCACAGATTGCAATTTCTTTTCAATATTCTTTAGAATTCCAAGTCTTGGTGCCACAGGCATGATTCGTAACATCGCCATATTCTTCTTTTATTCCTTTAACTCCTTGAGGAGCAAAGGGCCTCATATTGTTATTTTAAAAGATTAAAAGTTCTTTGCGCTAAGAATTTGGATCATTTTTGTATCAGACTTTGTTCTCTTTCCGTGCTTTTTGCCTGCTGCGTACTGGCCTTAAAAATACAAATTGTGTCCACATTTTTTGCAGTTTCTGATGCAATTTATAAGACTTGACATAGCGCCCCCCAAAGCAAAAATCATTCCGCTCAAATCTTGCACAAAATTTTTATAAAACAACCCAAAACTGCATCATAGTATTTCATTTTAAACCAGCTGCCTCGGGTGAAAATCTCAAAATTTAATAAAACGCAACTTTTTGTGATCCTAAATTTAATAGCCCCGGGAATGAAACAAAGCACAATTCTTGTTATTTATTTGCTTTGTTTTCATATTTTTTTCTTTGTATGCTTATGTACTATATATTTGTTTGATGTTGTAGTGTATTTGCTGGTTCGCAACAAACCCCATTTGTTATTTAATATGGCCTTTTGCTCATTTTATGTATAGAGAGCTTCAAAAAGAAAGCGAACCGACAATTTGCAGTTTACAGTTAACAGCAGACAAGCGACGTTATTGGAAAAACACAGAAAATTGGTTTGTTTGACGGCAGAATGTCTGCCCACACACACACAGATACACAGACACACACACACACATCGACATACAGATACAATTTTATATAGCTGGCGGTAGCAAAAGATATTACGTATACGCAGGCATTCATTTATGTGGCCTTTTGTTAATAACTTCGTACGTCTTTCTGTCTCTTTGTCCGTCTGTCTGTCCGTCCGTCTGTTGTCTATTTGCATCTGCATGTCACTGAAATTGTGCATGTTGTTTGCTAGTTGAGCTTTTTTTTTTTTTTATTGTTGTTGCACATAAAAATGTGCCATTCACAATAACATGACAGTGAAAATTGCGAGTTGAAAGAGAGTTGCCAAAAAACATTTACAACAATTTAATTAAAGATGCAGCAAAAGTTGAAACATGAGTGAGATTTAAAATCTTAAGGAAGTATTAATATAAAGATTTCTGGCTATCTTTCAAACTATGTGAGTAAAGCTGTCACATCTTTAATTAAAGAAGTTTTGAATGGTTCAGATAGAACAATTTATGTATCATTTTCTAGGTCATGGAAGACGTTTTATTCGAAATGCGCGTATAACAAAAAGATCAACCTTTATAACGTATTTGAATGAAATTCAAATCATCATATACTTTGGTCTAAAAATTACCTTCACTGCGTTGTTGAAAATATTATTTGTTTATAAAAGAATTGACATGCAGTTTTCCCATGAATATTTATGTTTGTAAGATGTTATAAAATAGGTTGAACGTCCTTTGAACAGATCACAAATAAACAAATATAAAAAAATTTATAATTTTGGGAAATTAAAAAAAATTAAGAAAGTACATGTAATTTCTTGGTTTCATCGTTTTCTAGACAGAGCCTGCTCTCTGAAGAGTCCGATAGGCAATTTTCTTTAGATGGTACCAAACAATGTGGTGGCCAGATAGGTAAGCTAACAGAAGCTTTAAGTCCGCTCTACCGAGACTTTTGTCTAGGATCGCACCCAGAGATTTGACAAGCACTAACGAAGCGCTGGTAAGGAGAACCAGTATCTCCTATGTTCTCCTGCAACCCATTTCTTTATCATGGTTTTGGTTGTGGACCAACTAATACCACAAATTGGCTTGATGTAGTCAGGGTGGAGGCGACCTGTTGTGCCCACTCCCGAGTGTCCAGGCACCCAACATAGCAAGACTTTGTTCACGGCGGACAGGATTTGGAGGTAGTTATGGCATTATTTAACTATCCTGGAGGAGATACACCTGGATGACAATATTCTAATAGCAGCTTGGCTATCTGAAATAATGCATATGTTTGCTCCCCTAGTTTTCTTAAGAAGGATACTTAGGACTCAGATCTCTATGGCATGAGTTTTCGCTTGAAAGACACTGGGCCAAATGCCCATTGCGGTAGAGATTCTGGTGTTGGGTTCAAGGATTCCAATACCTACATCCTGCTCAATTTGTACCCATCCGTTAACCATTGTTGCCACCGGGGGTTTTCCACAGGGGCTGCCATCAGCCCAAGTCTACCGACTTAGGAGAAGAGATCTAAATTTCTTGTTATGAAATAGTTCCGTGATCATAAGATCTAATCTAGAGCAGATCGATACGTCAGGAAGGGAATATCAACTCTTAAAATCTAAAAAAATATTATGGCAGCTAGGCAGCATAATATTTAAAATAGATTTTTTTTTAATAGAGCGCAATCAATCCTGCTTCTCATCTAGAATATTACAAAAAAAATACACTAAGAATTTTTTCCTTACTTTTGTATTTTCGCAGTATTTTTTTTTGTAAATATTAAACATTTTTCCATCCATAAAATGCCCTTACTATGAAAAGAAGGACTTTCTCCATTCTAAATTTTGAATGAGTTATGATTTTTTTGGCGTAGTCCAAAACGTTTATCTTTACGGCCAGTTTGCGGCATCGAAAACTGAGAACTGAAACTTATTTATTTAACAAAAACAGTGCTGCCCCATTTTTCTTGGACAGTTTGCTCTAGATGGCGCCAGTAGTGAAAAGTCCTGTTTTGCCTTAAACGATTTAAATGCATATACAATTTGGACCTACATATTTCAATATGACTATTGCAAAAATATGGAAATTTTTTTTTGAATTGATCCCTTTAATTTTGAAGATTTTTTAATTAGTGAGAGAGGTCCTAGGCAATAAACAATGTTTCAAATAATAAGCGAATTATCAGAAATTAATTATTAAGCTATACTTTTTTTGAATGCTTTTCATTTTCTTAGTTTTTAACGAATTATAATAATTTAAATTAACACTTTCAATTTTGTTTTTTTAACATTATAATTAGAGGTGTTTTTCCAATCATTATTTTCCTTAGCCTTAAATATTCGCGTCAAATTCCTTAAAGCTTATAAATATATTCTCTGAATTTTACAATGTTCAAGATATAATTATCTAAGCTCTGATTTTATATGTTAATCTAGCTTTTAGCTAAATTCTATATTCTTCGCTAAATAAAGCTAGTTCTACATTAAATAATAGTTTAAAGCTTAAAGTCTTTACAGAATGATATATTTTCAAGTGTCACCTCTATGTATCTTGATCATAGAATCGTGCTTGTTATCGATTACAATTAGCTAATTATAACTTTGGCTGCCAAGTGTCAATAGAGGGCTATGAAATTAGAAAACTAAAAATTCGATGACAGTCGATGTTCCCTACAGCTTCTATTTTTTTAAAAATTGTCAAAAGAATACTTTTTATTTGCTGCTATTTTGGGTGACCAGCGTCAAACAGGCTTTTAAACTAATATTTCTGACTACATTTTCACTACATGTTATCGATTATGCATGTTTCCAAAGCTTAACAATTTTTGAACTTAAGACTACGTCATTCAAAGGACTACGCTGTCATTTGCGAAGCCCGCTATAAATAACGCACATCCCAAGCTTCTTTAAACTTCCTGAAATCAAAACTATAAAAGAAAAAGTTTTTCTTTCTTTCCCGTTTTTTAAGTAGTCTGGCTGGCTCTTGCGGCTGTCTAATAATCGTAATCAGATTTGGGGTAAATATGCCTAATGCAGCAATAAAGACCATTAGACAGTCGAGCATGCAGATAGCAAACCGATACAGTTAAAACCCTTATCAAATACAAATTACAAATCCCCTAAAACAAACATTAAGTATCAGAGAAGATGGGCTCATGGAATGATGAGCATGATGACGACGAAAGGCGACAGAGACGGCGCCAAAAGCCCAAAAACCAAATCCAAAAAAGAAATGGTCCAAGAACAAAAGCATGATTGAAGGGCAGGCAAAGTATTTTATCATAATAAATGGAAGCTAAAGCAGAATACAAAAGGCGAAAAAGGCCAGACAAAAGCGTTGAAGTTGTTGACTTAAAGACACGAGCGCGCCGACGAGGGGGGTGGACTACGTGGGGGTGTCCAGTGGGATTTTTGTGTAGCAAGGCGGCAAAAACAAATCTCAGTCACTTGAACATAATCACATTGACTATAGAGCTGGGGAAACAAGTTGAATCTATATTATACACAACTACCACGACTACTAGCAGCTCTTAACTGGGCTGGAACTAGTAGGGAGGAGAAGGAGCATCTGGAGGGAGTAGGGCCAAAAACAAAGCTTTTGTTATGCTCTAGCGCACAAGTACGCATAGTTGTTGTTGTTGTTGGTATATACTAGTTGTATTGATAAGCATCGAATTCATTAATTTATATGTTCTACGAGTTTAACAGAGCGCCAAAGTTGGAGGAGCAGTCACTCACTCTGCGTCAAACTAAGAGATAGCTTTGTAATGTGAAACTAAGTGATTTGAAGCGAGCTTACGCGTGTGTGTGTCTCTGTGAGTATCTGTGTGTGTGCTGCTGCGTGCGTGCAACTGTGTGTGTGAGTGCGTGTGACGTAGTCGTGTGTATATATCTTCATTACAAATCCTAACGAAGCTTGCCTTGTGGATTTCAAATGAAATGCTGGCCTGCTTAAGGACACACACACATCCGCACACACCCACACACATGCTTGTACTATCGCCTTGTTTGCCCACGAGTAATGTAGCCCGTCTGCCACATGCTCTTCCTGCTGGTCTTTATGACCATGACTGTCTTTGTCAGCCAACAACAAGCGCCTCAGTAAGTCCTTCGTGCTGCTCCTTGCTGCTGCTGCGGCTGCTTCTGCCTCTGGATCTCTGCCTTAAGTAGTAAATTCAATCAATTTACAGAAGCAAAACAAAGACAGTACACAAAATATAGAACTAAAAATACTTTCGAATGTCTTTCAAGTGAAAACACAAACAACTACAATAAAATCTCAACTTAAATATGTCACAGCAATTAATACAAAGTCAAGCCAGCAGGCAAAGTCAAAGGCCGGCCTCACTGTCCCTTTTTGCTGAGACACTGAGCGGCAAAAGTATTGTGACAAAAAATACTTTGAGCTATAATAAGAGAAGCAGCTATGAAAAACACCAAATAGACCGCTGATATTGAATCCGTAGTACTTTTCATGTCGGATTTTTGATATACATAAAAACTTAAAAAGTATATATATTTTTTTTAAAAACTACAATAATTTTTTTTACGAAATTTTTATCAAATGTTTTATATATATTTTATTTTAAGAACTGCACATTTGGTTTAATTAAAATTTTAAAATTTTAGTTTAAATAATTTAACATAAAAATAATTTTTTTTAACGAATTTTCCTTACAAACTCAAAATATTAAAACAAAATATTTTATTAAAAAAAAAAATTTTTTAATTTTTTAATTTTATAATTAACCTAATTCACAAAAAATTCAAATCAAAATATTTTTTGACAGCGCTTTTTATATTACCTTAAAAATCGAATCATATTGTACTTACTGCCTTTTTTTAAGACACATTTTTTTTGTCGAAATTTATATTTAAATACTACATAAAATTTATTTCTATTTCGCCGGATCTATCGAAAAACTAAAAATATAAAAAAAAAATATTTTATTAAAAAATAAAATTAAAAAAAAAAACTTTTTGTAAACGAATTCTTAAAAAACAAAATTTAATTCAAATTTTTTTCAGACAGCGCTGGCTTGAGACAGCTGTAATCGAACCAGTAGTTCTTACTAATATCACATTTTTTGTATAAAATAAAAAAATCTAAGTATACTGTCTTTTTTTTAATACCTATCCATTTTTTTACTTGCAATTTTTACTTAAATACTATATAAAATTTAATTTTTTTCCCGAATCCTTGTCACAAAACTAAAAATACTTGGAAAAAATATTTTATTAAAAAAAAAACTTTTTTTAACACAATTCTAAAAAAAATGCAATCCAAATTTTTTTCAGATAGTAGAACCACTACATAGTTCAAAAGTCGGATTTTTAATATTATATAACATAAAAAAATTTAAGCATTCTGCCTTTTTTTTACCTATCCACTTTTTTTAGTAGAAATTTTTATCTAAGTGCTATATAAAATTGTATTTTTCCCCCAATTCACTGTCACAAAACTAAAAATATTAAAAAAAAATATATTTTTTTTAAAAATAAAACTAAAAAAAAACTTTTTCTAACATAACTATAAAATTCAGCTCAAATTTGTTTTCAAACAGTGCTAGATTCAGGCAACTGAAATCGAACCAATAGTTCTTTCTAATGTCGTATTTTTTATATAACATAAAAAAATCTAAGTGAGCTATCTTTTTTTTAATACCTATCCATTATTTTAAAAGAAATTTTTTTTAAATACTATATAAAATTTTATTTTTTTTCCAAAATCTGTATAACAAAACTAATAATATTACAAAAAAATATTTTATTAAAAAATAAAGAAACATTTTCTAAGCAAATTAAAAAATTCAGATCAATTGTTTTCCAGTCAGCTTTAGCTTCAGACAGCTGAAATCGAGCCAGTAATTCTTTCTAATGTCGGATTTTTTATAGAACATAAAAAAAATCTAAATATACTTTCTTTTTTTTAAGCATTACAAATTTTGCTTTTATCGAAATTTTTATATAATTACTATACTAACATTTTTTCCCAAATCTTTTCCACAAAACTAAAGCTATTTAAAAAAATATTTTATTATAAATCTATTATAAAACTAACAAACAAATTTGTTTGTAATCCATTAAAAAAAAATTTTCAAATCAAATTTTTGCAGAAATCGAGACATCTGTAATCGAATTCGTAGTTCTTTTTAATGTCAGATTTTTATATAGCATAAAAAAAAATCGAAATATACTGTATATTTTTTAAGCCTTACACATTTTTTTAATATCGAAATTTTTATTGAAGTAAAGTAAAAGTTTTATTTTTTTCCCAAATACAAAACTAAAGCTATTAAAAAAAAAGAAAATATTTTACTATACATTTATTGCAAAATTAAAAGAAAAATTTTTTGTAATCTAATTAAAAAAAAAATTTCAAATCAAATTTTTTCAGAAATCGAGATATCTGCAATTGAGTTCGTAGTTCTTGTTTATGTTGCATTTTTATATTGCATAAAAAAATTTAAATATACTGTTTATTTTTTAAGCCTTACACATTTTAATTTTATTAACATTTTTTTTAAGTACCTACTATGTAAAATTTTATTTTTTAACCCTAATCTTTGTCACAAAACTAAAAATATTAAACAAAAAAAAAAAATATTTTATTTAATTTAAAAAAAATAAACTAAAAAGAAAATATCAATAAAACTAAATTATATAGACATATTTAAAAAAAAATTGGGAATTTTAAGAAAAATTTTGCTGGTAGACCCATATACGGAATTTTTCTAAGTTTAAAAAAATATTATGGTGGCTATTCTGCTAAATATTTAAAAAATTATATTATTTATTTATTTTTATTTTTTTTAATGATTCGACTCAATAGACTAAAATCAATTCTGCGATTATTAATAATATTTAAACGATACTGGTAGACCTATTCTAAACGAATTTTTCGAAACATTTCCGCATTTAAACTTACACACATCAACTCTTCAAATCTAAAAAAATTATTATGGTGCTTAGACTGCTTTAATATTTAAAATATAATTTATTTTTTTTTTATTGATTGGACTTACTAGAGCATGATTCATCCTGCTATTATTGTAGTATTTATAAAGTTTGTTAAGAGTTTTATCTATAGAATTAAAAAAATACACTAAAAACATAAAAAAACAAATTTATACTTTTGTATTTTCTCAATATTTTATATTATAACCATTAACAATTTTGTTTCCTTCTATAAAATGCCCTTACTAAGATCCTATCATTATTGTAGTATTTATAAAATTTGCTGATAGTCTCATCTATAAGATTGGAATAACAAATACTCTAAAAAAATATAAATTAATTTTTGTTACTTTGTATTTTCTTAATATTTTATTTTACAACCCTTAACATTTTTTTTCTATTTTAAAAATACAACTTTCTTACTATGAAAAATACAACTTTCTGCATTCAAAATTTTGCAGACATTTTTACTTTACCAAAGAGAGCCTCAAACATGTGCGCCTTTATTTCTTGTCCAAATACTTTTCACTACTACTGTACAAACACACCCTAATACATCCAAACAACAGTCTACAACAAATGAAACTGAAATGAAAGTGATTTTCAAAAACAAGAAATGTATCTAAGCGTTTGTTGTTTTTATTATTAAAGTATCTTCTAGTTGTGACAACATGTCGTATGCTTAATATGTTCAGCTTTGGGCGTGAAGAGTTTTGTTATTAAGTGTTGGCCCAAAAAGGTTTGCTAAAAAGGTAAATTGGCTTGCTTTTGACAGCCAATACAAACAAATGTAACATGCACACACGCATACATACACACGTTTACATATAGCTAGCAGCATTTTGAAATTTCATTTTTATTTACCTAAGAAAATTCGTATATAAAATTAAAATGAAATTCTCATCAATTTTAGGTTTCATGTTATATATTCGAACGTTTCATTCTTTGAGCTAACTTTAAAAGCTCAAACATTTGCACAATTTGAAAATTGCTGGACATATCAATAAATCAACAATGTATCTATAACAAATCATGCACACAGATATAAACACACACTTATGCACTGACAAGTACATTAGTGCTAGTGGTTATTTATATGTAAACATCAAAATGTAAGCGAATGACATGAGTTATAAATCAAATTGGTACAATCAATTAAAATGGCAACTAGTTTGTATGTGTTTGTGAGTATACCGATGTATTGGTGTATTTTAAAGATAATTGAAGTTTTTATGAAAGTTTTACTTAAGGTCGTTATATAGTAATAATCAAGAAGAAGTAACTGGAATATGAGTTGTGGTTAGCAAATAGTAGTGGAAATAAAATCAGTAAATGTATTAAAAAACTAAAATGTTTCTTTGTAGTACTTTAGTATTTAAAAAAGATTTAAAATATATCATTTTGGCAGATGAGACGTTTAGCGTCTTTCTGAAACTTCTAAGCCGGAAACTTACTTCTTTATATTTATAAAAAATATTGTAATTTTTTGTTTTTATTTATTTAAACCAATTAGACTCTTAGCAAGTGACACTGTTCATGCCGCACTTATATATTCCTTCCTGACGTATCGATCTGCTCTAAATCAGATCTTATGATCACGGAATTGTTTCATAACAAGAAACTTAGATCTCTTCTTCCAAGTCGGGAGACTTGGGCTGATGGCAGCTCTTATGGAATCCTCTGGTGGCAACAATGGTTCACGGATGGGTGTAGCAGGGTGTAGCTGTTGGAGTCGTTGGAATCTAACACCAGAATCTCTACCGCGATGGGCATCTGGCCCCGCGTATTTAAAGCGGAGATTCATGCCATAGAAATCTGCGCCCTTAGTATTCTTCACAGGGAACTAGGCGAGCAAGCATATGCATTTACTCAGATAGCCATGCTGCTATTAGGGCATTATCATCTTGGAGCATCTCCTCCAGGATGGTTAAAGGATGCCATAACTACCTCAAACCCTGTCCTCCTGGAACAAAGTCATGCTGCGTTGTGGACTTGTACACTCAGGAGTGGATGAAAACACGAACGCTGACGATTTAGCATGACAGGGTGCCTCCACCCTGGCTACATCTCCTGCGCCATTCTGTGGTATAAAAATCATGATAAACAAATGCGCAGAATAAAATAGGTGATACTGGTTCTCCTTACCGGGGCTACGTCAACTACAAGTGCTTGTCAAACCTCTGGATATGATCAAGACGAAATGTCTTGGCAGAGCGGACTTAAAACTCCTGGCAGCAACCTAACTGGCCAACACTCTGTTAGATACCATCTACAGAAAATTGGCCTATCAGATTCTTCAGAGTGCCGACTCTGTCTAGAAGACGATGAAACCACCAGACATATTCTCTTGTGACGGCCTGACAGCGCTGGTATTGGACAGACCCGTCACATGGGAAAAGAACGGATTAGTCCCTTCCATCTTAGGTCAATACCAATAAAAGACCTTAGGCTCTTTATGTGGAAAGTGTTTTGCTGTAATTTATGGGTATGGTACAAAAGATCTTTTCGTCGCAGTGCCCCACCTCTTTGTAAAGAACCCTTACGGGAGCAAAAAAAAAATTTAAACTAATTTTTGAAAATATCCCACTTAACAACTGAGCGCTCAAATTGATTATAGCCAACATTGCACACTTTAGTTCTCTCTGGAGGTAAAAACTGTCATATCGAAAGTTTGAAACCTTGAAGACTACTTTTTTTGAAAGTTCGAAGATTTATGATTAAATGGGTTATTCAAACTATTTAATTTTTAACAACTATTTTTGCTGCTAATATTACGACAAATCGAGCTATAAATATAATATATATACACAGAAGTTGCAGGCTAATAAATCGCTTGTAGTTCACCACTTCTTTAAACGATGCTGCATGCCATCACGTTTAGGGATCTTAGAACGGTTTCTAATATCGTCATCTTTTATTGTTTTCAATTTACAAATAGTTTTTTATAGCAGTAGTAGATTTTTTTTACAATTCGCTTATAGTTCACAACTTATTTAAGCGTTGTTTTGTTAAAATGAACAAATTTTGTTATTCTGAAACGTTTTCTAATTGCTCTTGATAATATAATAAATTAAGTTCTTGTATTTTGGTTCATACAAAATGTCCAGGGAAGAAATTTAAATTAATTTTGAAATATTATTATTATTATTATGTATGCGAACTTATGTAGGGTTTCATTAGAAGAGACAGTTTGACAGATGTAAATTTGGCCAAAAAGAAGGAAAAAGAATTAATTATGTTATGATTAAAAGACGTGCAAAATTCCTGTTTTTATTGTAAAATATGTGGTCATTTTGATCTCGACGAAATTCAAAATGGCGGCTGTTGTCTGCCTGTGCTCAAAGCGCATCGTCACAGAATTTTAGTTTTTCAGCCTCTTGTAGTGAAATTAAATATGTTTGTTTATTCAAGTTTATGAAATTCTCTATGGATCATACTTAATCAGAATGAGTTTTGCCAACCAAAATGTAGACGTTCGAAAAAGTTTTTTTTTTTTTTTTCACTTTTTTGTGATTTAACGTTGCTTCAAAATAACAATTTTTCATGAATATTGTTAGTATAAGCCATACAAAAAACTATATCCTTTCAAACATGATTGAAATGAAGAGAATTTGGAACAATATCAAGATCTGAGCGAATCTGACGAAAAATGAGAAAAGTTTTTAGAAAGCGTTATAATAGCGTTTTGCGCGCGACTTAAGTGCGTTCAAGACACTGTATTTCTATTAACTTCGATCGCATCGAAAAAAACCTTCGTACACATATTTTACAAATATGTAGCTTTAATTTTTTTTGGAAATAAAAGTTAAAACACTTTTTCACCCGAATTTGAAAGAAAGCGTTTTTATAGCGTTTTGCGTGCGACTTAGGTGCGTTCATGACGCTCTATTTCCATAATATATATATATATCTTTTGTAGACATATTCTAAAATAAAATAGAAATAGAAATAAAAAATTCAAAAATGTTTTCGCTCAAATTTTAAAGAACCAACCCTTGGTTAGCGTATTCATAGCGTTTTACGCGTGACTTAGGTGCGTTCAAGACGCTCTATTTCTATTAATTTCGATAGCATCGAAAAATCCTTTCGTACACCTATTTTACAAATATGTAGCTTTAATTTTTTGGAAATAAAAATTAAAAAACTTTTACGCCCAAATTTGAAAGAAAGAAACCAGTCCTTAAGGTAAGCGTTTTTATAGCGTTTTGCGCGCGACTTAGGTGCATTCAAGACGCTCTATTTCTATTAACTTCGATCGCATCGAAAAATCCTTTCGTACACCTATTTTACAAATATGTAGCTTTAATTTTTTGGAAATAAAAATTACAAAACTTTTTCGCCCAAATTTGAAAGAAAGAAACCAATCCTTAAGGTTAGCCTTTTCATAGCGTTTGCGCGCTACTTAGGTGCTTAAGACGCTCTATTTCTATAAATATCGATCGCATGAACAAATCCTTTCGTTCATATATTCTACAATTTTTCATTTATATTATTTGTACAAGAAACCAATAAATACCAAAAATTTATCCTTCAAACATTCTTTAAAAAGGGAATCGGAATTAAGACCTGAAATTCAGATGAAACCCATGATTCCGAGTAAAACGTGCTTAAAGTTTTTAGGAAGAGCGTTCAAGACACTCTATTTCTATAAATATGGGTCTCATCGAAAAATCTATTTAACAAATACGTAACTTTCATTTATAAAAAAAAATCGATTTTCTCGACCAAATTTGAAAGAACCTCACTTGAAGAAGATGAATTTTTTTGCACAATTTTATCACATTCGCTTGGACACATATACATACATATATCACCATGAACTTGGTGTTAAAGAACTATAAATTCCACAATATTCGTAAATGTTGTGGTTAGACTATGTATAATATTTATGTATAAATATAATCATAAACAGCAAAGTTTGCAGACTCAAAAAGATGTGGTTTAGTCTAAGCCACAACTTAAATGATGCTGATGAAATTCCAAAGTATACTATAGCTCTAAAATATTTAAGGTCTACCCTAACAAACATTCCATTTTTGTGCACTTTAGCTAAATTTAATATATTACTCAATTTGGTTAGCCACACACACACATACAATAAATCATTTGGATTGTCACCAAAACACAAACAATTAAAATACTTAACAAATTTATGACAATTATCAATGCTAAACAGTAATTAATTACAAGAACAAGAACCCGAACCAGAACTCTCTACAAGATAATGCTGAGCATGCATATCTAATCCCAAATAGCCGCAACATTAAATCCAATTTCCCAAAATTGTACAATGCAAATGCCAAGGCAGCAGCATCAACATAATTCACCAAATGATTTGAGGTCAGTGTGCACAGTGGTGAGTGGTTATTGGGGATAGATAGGAAGGGACTGCTCATGTTGGTTTGCCAATTTATTCTCGGTAGTTTTTTAATTGCTGCAATTCATGATTTTGACGCAATGGAATGAAAATCGAAAAAACAACTTCCATTTTGTGAGTGCAGAGAGAGAGTTCCAAGATAATTTTAAGGTATTTTGCTGATTTTTATACAGGTTCTGAGTAAGGTTAAGGGGTATATTGGCTACACGAACGCATTTATGGGCCTATAAAGAAGAATGCCAAAGTCGCACTATTTTATAAATCTCAAGATGTTGAGAACACTCAGTGCTGGCGAATCAAAGGTCGGTATACGGATACTTGTAGTTCCAGAAAGTTTTCGTACTTTTTTACCCTAGAAGCAAGTTGAATTAAATTAAAGATATTAGCATTTTCAATAAATCTGCTACCGAAGGCAAAAGTTGCCCTAGTCGATAGAGACGTGTCCGTCTTCCTCTACGTCTGTATGAACACTAAAAGCTCACCGACCATAAGAGTCACAGTTATCAAATTTGGTACGTCGACTCTCCCGGTAGCCCTCTCTATCGTTGTACCAAAATATTGCTAAAAAAAACCTGTTTTACATTTTATATCAAATTTTCAATGGCAGATAAGCTACTTGGAAAATAAACTCTAATTGATAGAAGCTCTACACAGGAGACCGAGGTGAAGATCTTAATGGATTTGTCCGATATAAACATTGAAATAGTCAAGTAAATTCTTATTTGGAATTGTAAAATCTTTATTGCAGAATATATGGTTTGTACCAGTAGCGAAGTATATTTCTAAATTTTGATTGAAAAATCGTTGACTGACTTCAACAACAATCCAATTTAGCTCAAAAGAGTGATAATCACTAATTATGACGTCAAATCAACATCATCGTCATCATCCATTCCTTTATCTCCGGTTTTAGTGTAGGGTCTCTTATGTATTTTTGAGGTTTCTGCTATAGGTGCATTTGTGTTAATGTGACATGAATTTTGCACCTCCAAATCCGATGTGCAGGCTGCCGGAGCAGGGGATTTCTCGAAACACGATTACCCCTTGGAGACTTTCTAATCATTACGTTTTGATCCATGCTTAAATTAACTTTTATTCAGGTTGGTAGTTTTTCCGCGATAGTTATAAGGGAAGTCTGTGGACGCTACCGTGCCTTCAACACGAGTCTGCCAACTCATGTGGGGACTTGCAATGCATTATAGCATAGTTTATTAGCATGATTGGTTATTGAATGGCGCCAAATCACTCGCCATGACGCTAGGAGAATCTTAGACACTCAGGACTTATAAGGAGTTCGGTGCCTCCCAAAAACCTCTCTGAGACTCTCCCCTTCTAGCCGCTGAACGCTGTCCGGGACTGCTTATTGGTTATTCGCAGCTAACCTTCATATCTGAAGGCCTCTCACTATCCGCAACCTGTGACCCGTCCTGTTGCCTAAGCTCGACATACGCGAAGTGCCCCTAATATCGCGATCCGGTCAAATCAAAATACTCTTATCTATATGCGATAGATACATGGACTGACTAACTTCAACAAGAATCCAGATAAGCTCAAAAGAGTAATTTTTTGTAATTCAACATGACGTCGTAATCATCTTAAAGGAAACAGTCACAGAACCCAAGACAGAAATCGGCAAACGTAAAATTTTAAAAGCAACACTTTTTTAATAAAGGTTGTATTTATGTTGATAATAAGGCTAATTTTCTAGACATTTGTTGAAACAAGCCGAATCTAAGTTCTTTGTCGTAGGCGTGGGATAATATCGATGGCACCATTGATAGTTTAATCCATGATTTTGTTCGATATATCGATAGTATGTAAACAATTTTTTTACAAATCAATGGACTAAAAATTGGGGACATCTCGAATAGAATAGCGAATCGTTTTTGACCATGCGACGCTTTTAGAACCACTATCCGATTAGGGCCATAAAAAATTATTCAAGTAAGTCAAATTTTTGTAAAAATTCTTCGGATAAAAAATCAAAATTCGATCCCGCATTGCTGGATTGTAGACGGCTTGGGAAATTTTGAATTTCATAAGATTCGTGTTGCAAAAAAGAGTTAAAAAGATCTCGAAAATTAGATAAGAGACATTTCACACAATTTGACTACTCAAAATTTAAGCCAAAATGCAAAACCATTGAGCTCTCTAAAGTTTAGTATAAATAATTCGACTGTGTTGGACTGCAAAACTTACTCAATAAATATTTATGCACTCCTATTTACTACTGAAAGTGAGAGGATAGATGTTCAGCAGAAGAAGCTCTATAGTTTTGGGAATAAGAAATCGACTTAAACCTAGAAATATTGATATGTTGGTCTTCTGCCCAAAAAAAGAAGGCAATCGATTGTTAATTATTGAATTGACCTTTTATTAAGATGTTATTTTAAAAGGATCGATTTTAACAATGTCATGAATAAAACGTTTCTATTAAAACTTTTCCCACTTTTTCTTTGTTCCTTACTTAAAGAATGTTCCCTTTTTTGTGTGCCATATTTCACTTTTTTCGAGAGTATCAACAGTTTCAACTATCGAAGCCTAAACTATTGATTGTACCAATAGTTTTCAACCTCTATATTGTCTCATCAATGCCAAGAAAGATTTCAAGTTGCTGTAATATCTCCAAAATTAGAATAATTTTTCAAGACAGTTGGCAAAATTAGCGCAGCTGCACACAACCGAAATATGGTAACTCTCCCTCTCTCTCAAAAAACTTGGGGTATAGTCTAGGGATGCTCTATACCGGTGAAAAAAATGGAATCAAATATTTCAATGAACTCCATACCGATTCGATTCATCGAAAAAATATATCAATTTCGACGGTATGGGTATCGACTTTTTGATGTTGTTTGAGAGAGTGAATTAAACCAATTTTCATACTAAATTGAGAAAGGGTTTATTAAATGAAACTGAGAATGATATATTCTTTTTCTGAGTTAAATTTTCCATAAAGGAAGTTTTTATAAAACAAATTTCAAGTGCCAAATGTAAAACGAAATTAAGCACGATACCGATACTACATAAGCAAATTCGTATGGATCGACGATTAATCGAGAACCAGAATATTGAATATTAAGTATTGATTGAATATTAAGTATTGATTTCGCTTTTCTCGATATTAAAAATATCGGATTGGGATCGCGCATCCTTAGTATTGTGAGTTGTCAAAGAGAAGAGGTCGGTATAAAACAAATTTCAAAAGTAACACGAAATTTAGCTCGATACCGATGCTAAGCAAATTTGTATCGGATCGACGATTAATCGAGAACCAGAATATCGGCATTGAATATTCAGTATTGACCTCGCTATTCTCGATATTTAAAATATCGGAATGGTATCGCGCATCCTTAGTACTGTGAGTTGTCAAAGTGAAGAGGTCGGTATAAAACAAATTTCAAAAGTTACACGAAATTTAACTCGATACCGAATGATATATTCTTTTTCTAAGTTAAATTTTCCATAAAGGAAGTTTTTATAAAACAAATTTCAAGTGCCAAATGTAAAACGAAATTTAGCTCGATACCGATACTAAGCAAATTTGTATGGATCGACGAATAATGGAGAACCAGAATATTGAATATTAAGTATTGATTGAATGTTAAGTATTGATTTTGCTATTCTCGATATTAAAAATATCGGATTGGGATCGCGCATCCTTAGTACTGTGAGTTGTCAAAGTGAAGAGGTCGGTATAAAACAAATTTAAAAAGTAACACGAAATTTAGCTCGATACCGATACTAAGCAAATTTGTTCGGATCGACGATTAATCGATAACCAGAATATCGGTATTGAATATTCTGAATTGACTTCGCCATTCTCGATGTTCAAAATATCGGATTGGTATCGCGCATCCTTACTATTGTGGCTATACGACCCCAAAATAAAACTTGTTACTCTCTTCATAGGGCATTACGAATTCGATTAAATGTGATTGCAATGCAGACAGACTTTGTAAAAGTAAGCATATCCCTGGTCAACACACACGGATTGAAAACTATGCGTATCAGAGGTATCAGTATATGTGTGTGGGTTTTTGGCCAATAAACTATGCCAAAGTTTGGCAATGGCAATGGCTGCAGCTTAAGCCAAAACTGAAACTGGTCAACTCTTACTGCCTCTTTGTGGAGATTGCAGCATTTTACAGCCTGTTTGCACACACGTTGCAACCACAGCTCAAAGAAATCTCATCAAAATGCAATAAGTGGCCATAGATTTGAGTTATATTTGGACAAGCAACCAAAAGCATTGAAAGTCTTCCCATTCCTGGACAGCAGCGTTTGATAGGTGTGCGAAATGGTGCAGCTATCAAAGTGAAACGAGTGAAAAGCATGGATTTTTGCAGAATTGCAACTGGTTTTACAGCCAAATGGGTTTAAGCTTATTTCTACTTGGTTGCAGCTGTAAAAAAAAAAAACAAAAATGCTGCAGTCTGTTTTAATTACAGATGCAGGTAGTAAAATTCGTTTAAAGGATGTGTGCTTTAAAGTTGATATGCCTCGTAATATATATGGTTTATACGATGTATGAATATATTTTTGAAAAGGGAGCGTTAAATAAAAGTAAAGTACAGTCTAACTATGTATATTTGGGCTTTTAATATAATTAATAATACAAAAAAAGCGCTGTGATTAAAATAATAGATTATTACCGAAGATTTCGGACGATTTGTCATAAAATATAATATTCCGAAAAACGAAGCTGAATATTTGGTTTGGGTTAGGAATGCGTGATACCGATTCGATATTTTGAATTTCTTTGTGCTTTAATGACGTTAACAATAGCGTTCGCCGTTTAGACGTATTGTTAGTTTTTTTCATAGCAAAAACATTTTTTAAGCTTAAGGCCTAAAAAAGGTTTGTCCAGGAGAATATTTTCAGCCACAATACCTTAAAGGAAAATTTTCAAAAAATATCTAAACTTCTTTACGCAGCTTCTGGATTTCTGAGCAATTCAAAACCCCGGCGGATAAAGCCGTTCGCAGAAGTACATGCTAATGCGGAAAATTTCTGATCGCCATTCACTTGGGAGTGGCCCGAAATGAATCTTTTGCTGAACGTTTCAGACAGCTCCAAACTTCCGCTCTCAGTCAAGTATCCTCTGTGTAACCCTCTGAGCAACCGTCCTGGGGTCTAGCTAATTGTGAGAAGGCGAATCATGGCTTCGTGATCATGTGGTGGTCCACAACGTAGCCTCTGTATTCAGAATGAGCACCTGCAAAAGGTGTCTACTCTCCAGGTTTGGGGCGGCCTATTGAAAAGTGACCTATGTCTGTGAGCAGAGCTGTCAGGACTAACTTTGAGCTTATCCCTTACTGTCAGAACCCTGCTCCCTTACATATTTCATTATAAAAATGAGAGTAAGCTCGAGGAACATTCATTCTCCAAGTGGTACCCGTGTCCCTGCGGCTAATCCATTCTCCAAGTAGTACCCGTGTCCCTGCGGCTAATCCATTCTCCAAGTGGTACCCGTGTCCCTGCGGCTAATCCACCTGCTTCGGCGGCATGCACGACGGATTTGGAGGTGCAAGCCCCATGTTTTAGAAATAAAATATAACGGAAACATGGCCTATGCTCTACTAGGAGTAACAGAACATAAAAAGAAGAAGAAAGCCACGCTTAAGTTCTATAGACGACATTCAAAACCCTATCATATTTTTCTAATCTAAATCAAATGCTGACAATTTCCAATGAATATATACTTTTATATAATAAAACAAAATAGAAATAGAGATGCAAATAAAAGTTCAAATCTTACATGGCAAATGTGGACAGAAATGAACAGAAAACGGAAGTCCGTGTGACAACAGAGACATAGAGAGAGAGAGAGAGGGAGAGAGTCCAGGATGAAGGAGCAACTGAGACTCAAAAGATGTGCAAATTTGTCTGCGTAGAGGTCGCAGGAGCAAGTTTCAGTTTGGGAGAAATGTTACTATATGGGTTGGGGGTTGGGGTGGTGATGGTATCCTTGAGTCTAAATATTTCACCCGTCGAAATTTGTTGCTGCCGCTGTTGGTATTGATGTTTGTTCAAGTAGAAATGAGAAAAGTTTTATAACGCGTCGGAGCGATGTTCTAATACGGTGCGGAGTGGGATTTGTGTTATTGGGGGTGAAAACTTAGTTTAGTTTTCCCGCTCAGTGCCCGTAATTTGTACGCGCAACAATAATAAAAACAAAAACACCCAGTAGATGAAAAAAAAAATCAAAAACAAATCTTGTGCCTGGGGACGGACGGACGGACGGAATGGTTGGCACTTGGAAAATGCCAAAATTTGTTTGTTTTTCGTGCGAAAGCATAAAGAAAATAATAAGAGCCAAATGATGGCTCTTTGGGGTGTCACTGAGGGGTTGGAGGCTGATGCGTATTTTGAGGGGGGCGCAACAAAAAAGCGCAACTAATGTAATGGAAATTTGAAATTATTGAAAATAAATGAAAACAAATAAATATTCTGTGCGCATTTTATGGAGACTTACGACGCCGCTTTAGAAGCCGCCCAAATTGGTAAGTGGTCTGTCCATTTGGGTTTTTGAGGAGAGAGTGGGATTTTTTTTTTTGGTGTGGGATTTCTGGATTTGTGTGTGCCTTTGTTTTTTGGCACTTGAGTTTTTATTTCATTTTTGTTTTTTTGCGTTTTATTTTGGTTTGGTTTTTTATTGTAGTGCTCCGACTCCAGCTCCTGCTCCGGCTCCAGCTCCGGCTGTCTCGCTTAATGGCGTGTAAGCGTACAAATTGCCTAGATTAGTGCCTAAATTAAAAGTAAAATTTAAATAAATTAAATATTTGCCCAAGTAACGCCTTGAGGCGTTTTAGCCGTCTCGGCACTCTCGGGCTTATAACTTTTGAAAGCAAGCAAAATTTGTATTTATGAGCTACCAACTTATTTATATTGTTTCTTGGAATTTTTTGTTTTGGCTATTGTTGTTGTTGTTGTTTTATTCGACTGGAAAAGTAAGATCAATTAGTGCACATTTGAAAGCTTTTATTGCGTAATGAGCTTATATCAGAAGAAAATGAATATATATTTGAGCATGTATTTAGCAAGGACTTATGATGTTTTGTATAACAAAAATTTGTGAGTCACAAAAATATCTCCAAAATGTTGGATTTTGAAGGACTGATTTTTTGTCAACTATAAATTAGATATTAACTGGAGGACTGACGTAAAATTTTTTTATATTGAATAAAATTTGCTCCTATTAGCACATAACTACAAAAGAACGCCAAGTAAAAAGAACATGGTCGACCTTAGGTATGTGCATCCGTTTCCACATAGCTTCTCAACTATATCCCATTATTTAACGATTGAGCGTCCACAGGTTATAGGCCATATAACTATATAGTCAATTGAATGTGCTGCCCTCAACAGACCGTTTAATCATGAAAAACATCTTCACAGGTTTGCTTTTATAAATTCAATAAAAAAAATAGCAAAGTGAATTTAAAAAAACTGTTTCTTTCTTCAGACACGAACAATTTGAAAGACTATCACCCAACTATACAGTTCCTCTACCTTTTTGGCTTTAAGCAACTTAGATGTTAGACATAATACCTTTTAATGCGTCGTGTGAGATTTTCGCCTCCATGATTTTAAAATATCGAGATGAAACTAACATTCTGAACACCTTATTAGGCTTGTCTATCATATCGTGTAAATTTAACCCCGATTGTTTCACGGGTTTGGTTTTTTAGTTAACTTACAAATAAATAGAAGATATCCAATACATGGAATTTATTGATGTATTGTGCATACCGTATGAGGTCTGGCTATCATATAGTATAAGTTTCATCTCAATACATTTTTGCAAACGAACATAATCGGTACCACACTGGTATTTTTTGACCCATTTAAATTTCGATTCAAATATAAAATAAATAAAAAATGTGGTACAGTCGAGGCGGTGCCCGACAGTGGAATACATTGTAGCTTTTCTATAGAAAACATTTGTTTTGCATACTCATACTAAAAACTTTTTTTTTGTGAAGCTCGATACTTATACTTATTCCAAAAATGTTTACTGATTGTTATGAAAATTACGTCAAAGAATCTATTTAAAGTATATGCGGTAAGTTTCAAATTGATATGTTAAGGGGTGTGGGAGAAAACACGGTAAATCGATTGCTGGGGGGCGGGACCCGCATTAATCAGAATTTGGATGTGGATTTGTTCGTTCAGAACCACATGAATCAGCTTACCAAAAATTTGTGATTCGAGGTCACTGGTAACCATAATTAGGTAGAGTCAAATATTGACGCAGTTTGTATATTTTTGACTATAGCTTTTGCTGTATTTGTTCGATGCTTGGAACAATAACGCATAACGCTGTTAAATTCAAAAGAAAATATTAAACGGTGTTGCCAAAATCCACGAAAATCTACTTCGGGGTTCGGTGAAAGATATTGACATGATTCAACAAACTTAATCTTCTGAGGAAATATGCGCACCAGCTGGTAATTTTTAGTGTTTCTAGCTTTTCTAGTCTCCGAGATGTAGAAGTTCATTCGGACGGACGGACGGACGTGACGCTCAATCGTTACCAGAGGTTATGATAAGCATTTTAGTATAAAGGATCTAGCGGTCTGCCGCGTCTCCTTCTGTCCGTTACATACATTTCACAAATCTAGTATACCTTTTGTACCTTTAAGTATAGGGTATAAAAACGTATGGATTGGACAGAGCGTTCTAGATATTCCAGTCATCGGCTTGTTTTGTGAAACGTCTTTTAATATAGAATATTCTTAATTAGAACTAACTTCATTTTCAAGTATTTAGGTTCAGCGTTTCAATCAAAACAATTTTCTAAAGTGCTACCAAAACCCGGTTAGTAAAGCTTGAAGCTTAAAATCTTCAGGTTCACGAATCTAGTTTTTAAAATAATAAATTATATTGTTGTTATATGTTCCTTGTAGGAATTTAATGGATTAAATATATATACGGAATTCTATCTTAGCGTTTATTTTCACCCCATAGTCATGCGTATGGGATTAATGCGAAATTTTTGTATTTTAATTTACTCTTATCAAAGGTGTAAAATGAATTAAAATTTTTTTTTATATTTATATTAGACCTAAGGTAATTGATTTACCAAGTTTTTAAATTCTCCAATACGAAAATATTATTATTATTATTTTTTCGATATAGTATGTTCTATAATTAATTACTTACAGTTGGTCTAATTCTACAGTATTTGCTGTTCTTGAATATTTGGCACAAAAACTTACCTGTAAAGGGAATAAAAAAGAAAAAATAAGTTATTTTTTTCGGTATATAATATAGGAAAAAATAAGTGAAGCGGGTGATTTTTTAGATCAAACTCTTCGTTTTAAATGATTTTTAGTTATGTGCTAGAGCTGCAACTAAAGTGTTTTTTTTTAGAGTTAAACAAGCTTAATTCATTACACCGGCACACAAAAAAAATTTTTGTTCTGTACACCGGACGCCACCTACCTACGGGCATGTTTTTCGACCCGCTGAATCCGAATTTTGAGTTAGTTTTGGCCGGTCACCCCCCAATTTCGAGTAAATTGCAAAAAATCCTAAAAAATAGCGAAAATTTGATGTTTTCGTTACAAAAAAAATTTGTGGATATAGGAAACGCATAATTTTTATGTATTCTGATCCGTTTAATACTAATTTCATATGTACTTAGACAATAAGCCGTTTTATATTCAAGAAAATTGTAAAAAAACCCTACTTAGGGGCGCCACTAAAAATGATCATTTTTTTTCACTTTTTTCAACTGTAATTTTTTACTATTTTATCGGTTTTATGCAATTTTTTGAGTGTTTGAGGGAAGATGGGCCGAGTTTATTGTAGATTCGAATTGAGCAGATCAAATGACATGAAAATCTCTTTCGATCCGAGCCTGCTAAATTTTTTTTATCAAGATCAATCCCGATTTATTGCAATTTTTGCAATTTTTGTGGGTTTTTTTACAATTTTCTTGAATATAAAACGGCTTATTGTCTAAGTACATATGAAATTAGTATTAAACGGATCAGAATACATAAAAATTATGCGTTTCCTATATCCACAAATTTTTTTTGTAACGAAAACATCAAATTTTCGCTATTTTTTAGGATTTTTTGCAATTTACTCGAAATTGGGGGGTGACCGGCCAAAACTAACTCAAAATTCGGATTTAGCGGGTCGAAAAACATGCCCGTAGGTAGGTGGCGTCCGGTGTACAGAACAAAAATTTTTTTTTGTGTGCCGGTGTTATAAAACAAAGAAATATATTTTTATTATCAATGAAACGGGCTTTATTGGATAGGAAACTTAATTGATTTCGATTGTCAATTGTCTTTGGTTTATCGACTTAGACAAGTGACAGTAATTTTTTGTGGATCGAACAAAAGCTTTAAAATTATCCTCATTCCAAATGGCATCAGCGGAATACGAAATTTCAAATTTTGAATAAGACGAACGGTATCATTGATTTTATGAAAAATTTTAACAATTTCAAAGCATTGCTCTGGTATAAATCTATCCATAATGAAATGTCAAACCAAAGTCAACAAAAAGCAAATATCAGCTGTTAAATGCGTTGTCAGATAAAGCAGTGATGCCAACTTAAAGTTCTAAACAATCCCCCCCCACCAAAAAAAAAAAAAAACGCTGCACATGATACATTTTAATGTTTCATATAAGTTTCAACCTGCATGATTTCAACCTATCAATGAAACTTATATTGAGCACAGCTTATGAGGTTTGGCTTTCACATGGTAAAAATTTTATATTGATAAGTTTACGCATATGATCAGAATCGGTACCACATTGTATACTAGGCTAATGTATGAAGACGCTTTGGCAATTATTGGCCAAGAGAATATCTAAAATTCTTGTATACATAATATGACGACAACGATATAACCATGAGTTATATAAACTATACGGTCACTACGTTATAATAACATTCATTAAAACAAACCGATTACAATGGGCTGGCTAAATAATTAGAGGAAACGATGCCTATCCTCCAAAGCCCATAATGATTGGACAGTGTCAGGGTAACTGAAGAAGAAGTCGATCGCAGTTGAGCTGGTTGGATGGTCTCGATCAAGATGCAAAGGACTTAGGACTGAGATGTTGGAGAACACAAGACCGAGATTGCGAAGAATTTAGGTGAAAACTACACAAGGCAAAGAACCGACCATGATGATGATTCAATTTTCGGTTCTTATTGGACAAAAAACATTTTAAAAATTGTATTTATTAATTCAGTAGTAAGGATATTCTACGTACCTGGATTCCCTAAGGCCCCTCTAATCAACTGAGACTACATAAGCTACAGCATTACCGTAGGCTTTTGAACTATTAAAACAAACTTTTAATCAAATCCGAGAAAAAAAAGGATCTATCCCATCTATCCCGTGCTCTAGTTCATTTCCAAAAAACAACATAGTGTCTAGGATCTGTGTATATAATGTACTCGTATTATCCCAAAAATAGACTCATTTAAACTTGTCAGAGAGAGTTAATACCTCAGCAGTACAGCATGCAACACCCCAAATATTTAGACCACTGATACAAATATCTTCTACCAACTGAAACACAACACAATGTCCGTAATTCAACACTTTAGTTATTAAATATTGCGGTTTTCAATTGTCACTCTTGTCCGCCAAATACCAAGAGCTCCCTATTCCCTACTTTCTGTTGGAACGTTGCATCCAGTAAAATGGATACCTGTCTTGGCTGTCTTGTTGCTAAAATGGCTTTGGGATTGGTATTACCAGTGGACACAGAGAGGGGTCAGAGGGAGTTCGGATAAATGTTTATGTTATGACATGTTTAAATTTTAAGGTGCATTAGTGTAAAGTGCTTTTTATCGTGAAAGTGTAAGAGAATATTGGAAAAACAAGTAAAGAAATATAAAAAAAGAACATTAATGTTAGCTAAAAAAGAAAAATTGTTTTTTTGGCAGCTGCTCTTTGGCTTAGAAAATTTTTGTATATACGTTGGATAGCTGCTGTGAACTAAGGAGCGATATATAAATGGGTTTTTAAATACTTATTTAAGAATTTAAGTTAAAACATTTTTTTATTAACGTATGGCTGGTAAGGGTAGAATGTAATGTATGATAAGAATATGCTAAATTTACAAAATTTTACTTAAATCACTTATCAGTGAATAAGATATGTTTTTTTTTATTCTATTCTATAATGCAACTAAACAAAAATATTTGAGTCGCAATTTTCAAATATTTGACCGCCAATCCAGACGGTTTAGTTGGTGATATTACTAAGGGGGCCCCAAGAAATATTTAACATTGACGGGCATCTTTATTTGGAGATTCGGACCATATCTTGTTGAAATAGATTATTAAAACCTCTTTTTATAGGGTTCTCATAAGGGTCAAGAAATAGTCATTATTACTGAACATCTTCAGATAGAAATTCGGATTATATCTTGTTGAATCAGATTAACAAATTTTTTATGAATCTTTTAATTGGGTTCTCAAGGGTCGAAGGAAAGTTGGATACGGACATATCTGTTGAAACAGATTTTGGTCTTTTTCAGCCTTTTTATTGGATTCTCATAAGGGTCAAGGAATGGGCAACATTACCGGGCATCTCTAGTTGCAGATTCGAATTATATTTTATTTAGTCAGATTTTTACAACTTATTTTTTAAAACTTATGATGGATTCTGATAAGGGTCAAGAAAGATTCATTATTAACGGCTATCTTTAGTTGAAAATTTGGATCATATCTTGTTGGATGAGATTTTTATAAATTTTTTAATCCTATTTATTGGGATCTCATAAGAGTCAAGAAATTGTCGGTCAACAATACTGGGTATCTTGAGTTGTAGATTCGGACTATATTTTCTTAAAATATCTTAAATCTTATTTTTTCAATCCTTTTATTAAATTCTCATAAAAGTCAAGAAATAATCCTAATTAACGGCCACCGTTAATACATAAGATGCGGATTATATCTTTTTGAATTCGATTTTGAAAACTTTTTCAAACTTTTTATTGGATCTTCATAGTAAAGAACTTTTCTCAGACTATTACGTTGCCTTTTGAGTCTATCTTTGTAGCGACTAGTATATTTATATACGAGGGTGGATTGATAAGTTTCCGGCCTGACCAAGAAAAACAACGTTTTTAAGAATTTTTTTTTTTATTTCTCAACATAATCTCCTCCAAGGCTGATACATTTCTCATAGCGGTGTTCTAGTCTAGTAATGCCATCTCTATAGACTGATTCGTCAAGCTCCTCAAAATACCCATTTACAGCTTCGATTACTTCTTCATTGTCCGCAAATCTCTTACCGCCAAGCCATTTTTTGAGGTTAGGAAACAGATAATAGTCACTCGGGGCTAGGTCTGGAGAGTAGGGAGGGTGCGGCATCAATTCAAACTTCAGATCGTTGATTTTAGCGTGCATTATCGTAATGAAACAAGATTCTTTTCTTCGCCAGATGAGGTCGTTTAATTTTCACCTCGTGGCTCAAACGTTGCAATAAGTCTGCGTAGTATTGACCAGTGATAATTTTACCCTTTTCAAGGTAATCAATGTATATAATACTTCTTGCATCCCAAAAAACAGTAGCCATAACCTTGTTCACTGAAAAAATTGTTTTTGCCTTCTTTGGAGTTGGTTCCCCTGGTCCAATCCACTGTTTAGACTGTTCGTTGGTTTCAGGAGTGTAGTGGTGGACCCAAGTTTCGACAACGGTTATGAATCGACGCAAAAATTCGCTTGGATTACGCTATATACAACGTCAAATTGGCGGTAGAAATGATTTTTCAGCCTTTCCATTTTCAAGAAAAACACAGAGGCGTCTTGTTCAGTGTGCTCTCAAATCTAAACTAACATGGCGATCGGGCTGAAACTATAGCTACAAGCTATCTAAGGATGGTACTATAGAACGAAACCTCAAGGTAGGCCTAGTGGCGCCATCTCTTGGTCAGGCCGGAAACTTATCAATCCACCCTATGTGGGGTTTTTTTTCTTTTTGGTCTTAAATTTATTTTCATATTATATTTTGTGACTAATTTGTGTTCAATTACTATAAAAAATAATTAATTTATTTTTTTTATTATTAAAATAGATATCGAAGAACCCATATTTTAGCAAAGAAATTAAATACTTTCTGTTTTTGGATATCTACTGGCTTTTTTTAGAGAGTAGGAATCCATCTGTATTATGAGTTTTTAAAAATCTAAAATACTATCATAAAGTAAATTCTAAGCGAATTTTTGTCAAGTTCATGTAAAAACCACAGAAATCCTCAGAATAAAAACTTATGCAGTTGCCTTAATCACCTTTATCTGCCTTTAATATGCTTTTAGTAGGTGACAATATTTTCCATGGTTGTGTGGTTAATACAGCAGGTATAAAAAAAGGTAACCTTATATGAAATTCGAGCACAATATCTTGCAGCTGTAGGAACATCCAGCTCAGCACCCATTCACCACCCACTTCACTACCCATTCACCACCCACTTCACTACCCATTCACCACCCACTTCAGCTGCCACAACTTGCACTTTATGTAGTGCTGCTTGGTGTGGCAAAAATGAGATTTATATAAATTTCCGTTAAGTAAGCGTAAGAATTTTTCGTTGCTCTAGTTTTGGCTTACTTTATATATAAAATATACATATTTTTTTTTTGTTAAATACATGTTTTTGCTTTTAGCTCAGAACAACGGAAATTATGACAATAAGCGTGTGTGTGTGTGTGTGTGTGTCTACTTGGGATGACCTTGTGTTTAGCTGGAGTGTTAGACTAAAGCTCGTCCTGCTGCTAATTAAAATGTCGCACAACGCAAACCATGTCCGGAAATTTCATAAAACATTTAATGCAATTTAAAATTCCTTGAAGATTTTTTCCGCCTAGCCAAATCACTTGACTAATTTATAGATATATGGTATAAAGAAATTCGCGACCTTTGCACGAGCGCGCGCTTAGAAAAATATTTAATTTTCCAATCCAATAAGCACGCTGATTGCATTTTGGGTGACAATTGGCAGCTGGCTGCTATAAATCTTTTTGGAGTGTGCCTAAAAGTATGCAACATAAAATGGCCGCATCCAGCTAACCTAAACAAAGCATTTTTATTGGGTATTTGGCTTTTATTGAGATTTTTCTTAGCAAAGACGCACAATTAAACGTCCAAGTTTTGGGGCAGTTACAGCAATATCTAGTGTTATATTTATGACCCGCAATTTGCGAGTCGTCGAAGACCACAACAAAAACAATAATCAGCGGCAACAACAACAACATCAATTCACAACTGTCAACTCATATGCGAGATTGGGAACAAAAAAAAGTTATAAGTAAAAAGCCATATACTACAAAGAAGGAAAAATCGGAAAAAAATAGCAAAAGCGAAAAATAATTGAATTCCCCAAACGACAAAGTGGAATTTTAATTTGCTATACCCGAAATGGGGAACCCACCCCGGCAATACGCTGCCCTCAAGAGCGTCCTGATTGCTGATCAGTATGCAAAATGTGTGCGTGCCAAAAATCAGCGCCTGCCAAAAGGGGCACAGAGGCGTGGCAGTGGGGCGGGTTGACTATCCGGGCTTAGTTCCAAGTTTGGCAGTGAGTTGAACGCACAATAAACATATAGATTGAGTGACATTGTCACACGTACTTCGAACTCCGAATTGATGTCTTAGAAAATTAGCAATGCCCGATAAACGAACGAAAAGAAAAGGGAGTAAAAAATGTGCAAGACGCGTGGCTGAAGGGTGGCTGTGGCAGGGGGATACGGGAGGGCTCAGCCAGCTGTAAGGATTTTGTGTTTTCTTTTGACATGACCTCTTTGCATGACTTGGCAAACACCTTGGCGTCTTTTGAAAAACAATTTGTGCACTTGCGCCTGAAACTATGCAATGTTTTTTTGTCTACTCGTTTTCACGCTTATTGAATGGGTTACTATTAATTTTAATACCAAATTAATTTTATTTTTCATTTTCGCACACTGTTTTGTGCTCAAAGACATTTGGCAATGTGTTAAAGACGCTTTGTCACTGCCTGAAGGTATGCAATGGAATTTTCAAAAGGTAACAAAATTATATATGTATTCTAATATACATATATATTATAGATGATGATTTGCTTAAACAGTCTAACTATTAAAACTTGTCTTAGTATGAGAAAAACCATAAACTAAATTGTTCAAATAATAAAAATAAATACCAAGAAAATATTAAAAAATAATTTATATTTTAATAAAAATATGTTTAAAGAAGTTGCGAACTGTAAGTCAATATACAACAAATTTCCACTGCCAAAAAAACACAAATAAAGATTAAAAATTATATAAAAGATTGTAAAGTTGTGAATTGTAAGCAATTTATTTTATTTTTTTTCTCGAATATTTATTATTGGAAATCAACCCTTGATTTTATGGGTTATAATCCAATATTAATGAAAAAGTAAGTCACTATACACTTAAAAACCTTTTGTGTCGTATCATTTAGATTACTCTACGGATCGTCGAGGTAAATCCGGAAAATTCAATGAAAAATAAATATTATCAATAATAATGTTTAAATGTTATTTATTCAAGTAATACTTTTTACATAGTAAGTACATATATGGAACATCCTAATTATTCAATATAGCCGCCTTCAGCCGAAATCGAGAACAGGCCCGTTTCACCTCCATTTTGTTCATGTTGGTCATCACATCCATGATTTTGGTCTTCAGGGCGTCCTTTGTGTTGTGAGATGTCTTTTTCACCTTTCCTTCAACTACGCCCCACACGTAGTAGTCGAGAGGATTGCAGTCTGGGCTGGACGGTGGCCACAAATCTGGGGACCAGTGGTGATGCATATTCTTGTACAGCCAAGCCTGAGTCTTTCTGGACTTGCTGGTGCAGAGTCCTGCTGAAACACGTATTCTCTTCCAGCGGTCACTCGATCTATCCAAGGCTTCACAACTTATCTCAGTACTTCGATATATCCTTCGGCGTTCAACCGAAGCCCCTGCTCGAATAAAGTGGAGTGGCATGACGTCCCCATCACTGCTTACGATCGTTTATTGTGGCTTGCTCGCTCTGAAGAAACCTCGTCTTTCTTTCTTCAGCATCTCGAAACTTCTTGCTAATTTCATAAACTTGTATTTTTTTATATCCAAACCTTTTGAATATATCTCACTTCGGTGTTTTCCCGGCGCGTAGTGACTCCAGTATCGCTGCCCTGCGGTCCTGTTCTCGGCTCATCGTTGCGCGTTATCAATCAAGTCTACTCTGTAACATGAAAAGGAACACCTAAATCTATGAATTGCAACGTTCTAGTCTTTGCATGATTTGTGCTAAGCTGGTCAATAAAGGAGACCCGCACGAATCATATTCTCGGCTTTACCGTCGACGACCCTTGACCACCTCATCCACATAGGGAATGCCTAGATCCTTGTGAAGGTTTCGATTTCGGATATACCACGGGGCATCTGCAATTTTGGGGAAAAGTTTTGTTTTGTAAAATTTGCATTTTTTTAATATTTGACTTGGCAGCTGTTCCCCAGATTTGAATGCCATAAGACCAAGTTGGCATTATTAAACTCTTATATAGAATTCTTTTATTATCCAAAGATAGCTTGCTATTTCTACCAAGTAGCCACTCCATTTTGCCAAGTTTGGTTCTACATCTTGCTGTTATTATTTTAATGTGGTCCCTCCAACACAATTTTTTGTCGCGGTGAATTCCGAGATACGGGTTTGATGTTTTCATTGGAATTATCTCTCCATTTAAAGTAAGCGCAGGACTTGGGTCTTTCCTTAACGAGAATAAAACGCTGGAAGACTTGTCACCATTAAGCTGGATGTTCCAGCGTTTCGCCCAAGTTGCTATAATATCCAGTTGGTTCTGTAAGGTGTCAGCAGCCATTTGAACGCTGGAGGAAGACGAAAGAATGGCAGTGTCATCAGCATTCGTTGGCGTTATAAGCTCAGAACTGCCCGTCGAGCTCGGCATGTCCATAGTAAAAATGGTGAATAAAAATGGAGATAGAACGCTACCTTGCGAGCACTCCAGCTTTAATGGTCCGTCGTTCCGAGAGTTCACCTTTCACCATAACTTTGAAAGATCGATTGTCAAGAAATGATTTTATGATTTCATAATGAGGAGCAGGAAGGGCAGATTTAAGTTTTTGAAGTAACCCTTCGTGCCACACTCTGTCAAAAGCCTGCTTGACATCCAAAAATGCTGCCATGCAGTAGCGACGATTCTCGAAGGAGTCTAAGATGTGTTGCACCACTCTGTGAGTTTGCTCAGGCGTGCCATGTTTTGGACGAAAACCGAATTGATGCGCTGGAACTTGGGACGTCACGCTGGAAAATGACAAAACTCTGCTCAAAAAGATTCTTTCAAAAATTTTCGCGAATACCGGCAGCAAACTAATCGGGTATCGCCGCAAAACAAAAAAAAAAAGTTTCGGCCCTTGCCGAAGCAGAATCGGACAACTCGGGTGGCTTTCAAATGTCCATAGAGTTGCATTTCAAACAATACGTGCCTAAATCCAAGACTGAAAAGGCAACATTTCTGCGACAAGTTTCGACACATGCCATACCGGCAACTGCAATGCCGGCTAATCCCACCATGCCGGCAAAACGTCAACGTGCGCGCTCAGCGTATCCTGGACATGGCGTAAAGCCGGAAATACACTATGTACGGGATCCTACGGTCCGACGGCAAATGGTACCTCAAATACCAAGCTTAGCTCAACAGCTATTGGAGCTTGGAAGTATGTATCTTTATTAACGTTATGCGCCTGCAAAGGCGCTTTCGGCTATCCCGGTCACAAGTTGAACCAGCGCCCTCTAAGAAGTTGCCATATTGGCCATTAAGAACCATTCGTTTCTCAATTAGTTCCAGGCCTCTTCTAATCTTCAATCGGCTGGTCCATTAACAGACATTCACTCTATTTTATTCAGCCATCATGGCCAGAAATCTTTACATTTCAGCTCGAGCTTTACGAGCTTTACAATATGATTGATGAGTCATACCTTAAGTGTAAATAGTATCAAGCGAGTTCACCATTTTCTATACACTAGCGTTATAATTATTAATAAAAAATTAAAAAAGATTGGGACAAGTTTGAAAAATACGCAGACTGGATCAAGGAACAATAGGCCCTATCAACTGCTTGTGATTCGAAGCATTTGAGCTACGAACTGCGACTTGACGAGTAAATATATGTTTTTTTCTACTAATCTACAATCGGATGGTCCATTACACAAACAATCACTCTATTTCCTTCAGTCATCATGGCCAGAAATCTTTACATTTCAGCTCGAGATTTTTGTGTTATACGCCGTACTTTGTCTACTCTTTGAATTAACTTGCCCAACGCGGCGATTACTCGATATAAGTAACATGTGGCATGAAGTCAATATGAAAACTATTATAAATAAAAAATTTATATTATAAATGAAAATATAAAAAAATTTTAAAAATAATTTATATTTTACTAAAAATATGTTTAAAGAAGTTGCGAATTGTAAGTCAATATACAACAATTTTTTGTTTTTTATTAATTTGCATTTTTGCTTATAATTCAATATTAATAAAAACTTAAATATCTTTTCATGATTCAACAATAAGAAGGTGGTGAATAACACAGGTCTACAAATACAGGGGTCATGTGAGTTGTTGGAAAGCTAAGGGTTATTTTCGAAGTAATTTGGTGCGTAGAATCCGAATCCGGCGTCAGAACTGGCCCATCACGTCAGGATTTTGAGATATTTGAGGTTATGTACCCAAAAACGGCGTTTTTTCCTACTTTTGAGGTTATGTACAGGGCGCAAAAAATTTTTGCGGTCTTTCTCTCCAGTTACATCATTTAGTACAACTCTTACCCTTTAATTTAAGGGTTCAAGAGATCAATTACGGTTTTTTTTCGCAAAGTTATGGCTTTGGGTACATAACCTCAAATATCTCAAAATCCTGACGTGATGGGCCAGTTCTGCCGCCGGATTCGATTCTACGCACCAAATTACTTCGGAAATGACTCTTAGCTTTCCAACAACTGAACCATGTTGACCTGTGTAATTATAGTACCAAGAAAATGTTAAAAAATAGTTTTAATTTCATAAAATAATGTTGAAAAAATGGCGTTCGTAAAATCGGGCGAGGATGACTTTGGGATACCCTGTACCACCAACTTGCAATAACATTTGAATGCCAAATTAGATTAATTCATAAAAACCAAACACAAGAATTTTTAAGCAACAATTTTTTTTTTGACCAATCGGTTTCAAGGGAGCTGTATGATATAGTCAAACGATTTTGATCAAATTTGACACAGTGCCTTGGTACCTTAGAGAAGATATGAATACCGAATTTGGTTCAAATATCTTTACAAACAAACGAAACACAACGAATTTTGTATAAAAATTGTTTTTTTGGATCGATTGGTCCTATGGGAGCTATATGATATAGTCAACCGATTTTGATCAAAGTGCTTGGGAAGTATAAAAAACTTTCGAATGCCAAATTTGGTTACGATATCTTTATAAACAAACGAATTATTCATCTTAAACTTTTATTATTTTTCGAGATATGCTGAAACACCCCTATGGGAGCCATATAATTTAACCCCGATATCAAAAAAATTAAAATAAACTTGCCTCTTATGGAATAATATGGGATCTAATGTGAAAGTTTGGTTACTCTAGCTCTTACAATCATGTATGGTATATCGACTTCTCTAGTCCTCCTGATCATATATAAGGTAACTTTGGGTTGTCTCCGATGACTCCTTATATATGTATGTTACATACATTTTCGGCTTGAAAATAAAATCGATTGCCTTTTTTGAGGGCAAGATTATTTGCTCAACATATTTATGGAGTCATTAAAGTTCGCAAAACTCCATTACGTCATGACTCTAACATGAGCTCTAAAAAGTCCACAAAGTGAAGTATTTTTGATATATATCTCAAAACTCTGACATGACTGTTTTTGTTTTTACATTCGAATCAGATTAAACGTCTCCAAAATATTATAATAAATACCACTAAATGAGCCAAGCAGCACCAATTTTTATAAGTAAAAAGATTGTTTTATAAATAATTTTTGTTTTAAATTTTATAATATTACTTTTAAAAATATTGATAATACATATTTTTGTCGCCTATGGTGATTTTAATAAATCCATTAATATTTGTTTATATCGGAATTAAATAACTAGGTCCATTTTTTTGACTTTAACTCGATATAACTGTTGACTTACCATAATAGTTAATATTGGAAAATTTTTATAATTATTTAAAATTAGAAAGGATACCTGATAAATATGTAATATTTATTAAAATATTAATTTATGCCTCTTTACACCTTTTAAAAAATATCTTGAGTTCTAAATATATTATATCAAAGGAGATCACTGCATTTTATAATAATAATAATAATATAAATAAAGCTTCAAAAGTTTTTTTTAAAACGCTTCAAAAGAATTTTATAGAAATCTTCTATATAAAACTCTTATCAGTTTTATCTCAAAATTTTGATTTATGGAATACTTGAAGAAAACTTTATTAGAAATATTAATACAGCTCTTTAAGCTTAACATTGCCCCACCAAAAATGTCAATATATTTTTATGGCTTTAGGACCATCAAATTTTATTATGATTTTGTTAATGACATGCTAAAATATTCCACAAGTAATGGCTTTAATCTAAATTTTATGTCATGTAAGTAGTGCATAATATATTTTCTGTTAAATCGTTATGTACGAAGCAGATCTTAACTATATTTTAGTGGCTTTTATTTTTTGCTCTCTGTGTATGTGTGTGTGTATTTTTTTGTGTATAAAATATTTGCTTCAGCCTTTTATTGCCTAGTGAAAACATTTTTAGCGCTCTACACAAAACCGACCGCCATTTTGGCAAAAGTAATGTGGCTTTTATAAACGCATACATATGCATGAGATCATAAAGTCCATGCATGTGCATGTGTGTTAGTGCATTTGTCATAAATGTAAAAAGATGTGAGAGCAGGAAGAGAGAACACATGCACACAACTGCATAATGGCTAACATGTGTATGCATGTGTACCTCTCTCTTTCTTTCTCTCTCTCTGTAGTTTATGTGTATGCGTGTTTATTGTTTTTTTTTTGGTGCATTGCTTGACTATGGCATAAAAATACCAACACACTTACACACACTCGTAAATGTGTGCGTGTATGTGTGTTACATAGACACATACAAACGCACTCGTCAACGGTAATGAATGCATCCGGCATGCATTCAAAACTTGACTCATACTATATCATAATCAAAATAAAAAAGGGAAATTTCATCTAGTCAATGAAATGACCGAATGTGCGAATACCCTGCAGACAGTTTTTCAAAAAAAAATGTTGTATATACTGTATGATGATAATATAATATAATAGTTAGTAATCGTACTATCATTTTAATTGAGTAGGAGCTGCTTATAAATCAATAAATAATAAGTAAAGCGGTCAAATTTTTAAATCGATGATCTCGATTTTGATGAGAGAGGCAATAGTTAATTATTTTTTTTTTTAATTGCGATTAACTACACTAGTTAACACTAGCTAAGTCAGAATCGCGATATTAGGGGCACTTCGCGTATGCCGAACTGTAGGCAACCGGACGGGTCACAGGTTGCGGATAGTGAAAGGCCTTCAGATATGAAGGTTAGCTGCGAATAACCAATAAGCAGTCCCGGACAGCGTTCAGCGGCTAGGAGGGGAGAGTCTCAGAGAGGTTTTTGGGTGGCACCGAACTCCTTATAAGTCCTGGTGTCTAAGATTCTCCTAGCGTCATGGTGAGTGATTTGCGCATTCAATAACCAATCATGCTAACAACCTATGCTTTAATGCATTGCAGGCACGGTAGCGGAGGAGCTCCTCGCGAGCCAACGATAGCGTCCACACACTTCCCGGAATTTTACTGCCAACATGTGCTTAGTCATCAGAGGATGGAGTTCCTGCTAAGCTTCCGCTTTGTGCTTATAACTATCGCGGAAAAACTACCGACCTGAATAGGAGTGAATTTAAACATGGATCAAAACGTAATGATTAGAAAGTCTCCAAGGGGTAATCGTGTTTCGAGAAATCCCCCTGCTGCGGCAGCCTGCACATCGAATTTGGAGGTGCAAAGTTCATGTCACATTAACACAAATTCACCTATAGCAGAAACCTCAAAAATACAAGAACCACCGGAGAACCCTAGCTCCAACCGGAGATAAAGGAATTGATGATGATGACACTAGTTAAAAAAATTAAAAGTCATCAAGGTAACCTTCGTTGACTGACAACCATCTACACTTTACTATACGATGTCGAAGAATTTAGACTCAAAATGTTCTTAAAAGCTTAATTTTCATTTCTACATATTTTTCGAAAAAATTTTCAAAATTTTCTCGACCTAAAATTAGCCCAACAAAAATTTTTTAACGAAACTTCACTTTTCGTGTATACTAGAGTTATCGATAACCAAATATTACGGTTGACTTTTCTTTATCAAGCCATATTTTATAATTAAATAAGAATATTAAAAAAATGCTTTTCAATTATAGATAATTTCAGGTAAATTACACAGCCACACCAAAAAAAAAATTTTGCGAGTCTGGAGGTCAAACCATGTTTACTACACGTTTTCGGGGTCGCTGAATCTGAATCCGAGGTCCAAAAAACCCCAGCACTTTAGGGTTCTGACATAACCTCAAAAAACCTCGTACAAAATGATATTCGAGTCCGGGAGTCAGACCATGCATGTATGTTATATGTTTATGTGAGGTTATGTGAGAACCCTGACGTGCTGGGGTTTTTGGGACCTCTGATACAGCGACCCCGAAAACTTATGGCTAACATGGTCTGACCTCCAGACCCGAAAAAATATTTTTTTTTCTGTGGCTGTGTTAACTATATCTATTGACAAGCAGCATTTTGTTCTGATATGTACAGGAATAAAAGTATTAAAAATATAAATATATAAATATATATCTATCCTATACGAAATAAAGCGCTGTCTCTTTCTTCCGTACGTATTATATTAAATAAATTAACGAGTACTGTAACAATTAAATGAAAGTGGCTTCAATTGTGAGCAAAACTTGGAGTATCAGTCCAGAAAAATTATGAACAAAGAAAATGAGTACAGTAAAATAAAATCAGAACCTAGAGCTACAGATAAATTAAACGTAGAGTTACCTGAATAAATGGCGGATATCTCATTTTTACGATATTGTATTTCTTTAATTCAAACTAGTTTATAACTTTCGCTCCTAGGGAAGTTTTTTATAATTCTTTCAATTCTAATATTTCAAAAGTTTTCATTTACTGTACAGTGATTGAACAGTACACCAAAATTTTGAACTTCCAGCTTGCAGTGGACTGTCTGAGTGAATGTATACAGTAATCATTTCAAAAAATTCTAATGCTCCCCTGAAAGAAGAGGCTACTAAGGAAAAGAACAGATGTCAAAACATTAAACCGATCTGCATTGCATTACTACAATACTATGATAAAAGTAAACCTGGGAACTGTAACTTGCTTACAAAAATCTATAATAGCCTTAACCCTATAGATGCAGGGTATGCAAAAAAATGACTTTAAAAAAACAAGAGAAACTACGGGTACATTGACCATCTTGTTTCTGTTTTGACTGTCGTTTGGGGTTTGTTTTTTTTTTGGTGGAGTTGTCAACGTTATTTGTTATTTTGCTGTAAAAGCTGCCATGAAAAAGAGATATGATTTTAAGCCGTTGTTTTGTTATGGCGGCAACAAACAAAATCTGGAGAGCTCAAAAACAGAAGTAAAAATATTCATATGATATGCATAATATTATTGTATATATTTTGTATAAGATTTAAAAGCATTTTTATTTTTTAACTTTGTATCGAAAATTAAACAGTTTTGAATCATATATACTTTTTAATACTGCTCTTAAGTTGTTGGACCAATTTTAAGCGCAGCTCAGCTCTGGCTTATCCATCAAATAAAAAGAGCTCTTAAAATAAATATTTTAACTGAAAACAATTTAATATTCTTATAAAGTAAATAATAGTCGCGAAAATAACAGAAATCGTATTTTCATTGAATTGTTTATTTATACATATTTATAAAACATTTTTTATATTTATTAATTCATATAAAGGTGGCTCGTAGTTTAAAATATTACGCTTTTAATAGTAGGTCATGGTTACCAGAGCCTTGCACTACCATCGGAGGAAGTGAAATAGGGTTTATAGAAAGGTTTGTTTTTACTTTTTGAAATATCGAAAAGTTTAACTTTTAGTTGCCGCGACTAACATATTTATGGTTAACTATTAAGCATACCATATCCTTTACAAGGATCCCTTTGAGGTATGATACCGAGAATGCACTAGGAAGCGGGTACTCGAGAACTTAGTTCCACAGGGTAATCTTTTAAGGAGGTTCAGGGCATCGCGAAGGATCGTAGCCGATGTAAGCAGCTATTAAGCATACCTTATCCTTCACAAGGACCCCTTAGAGCTATGTTCCGTGGAATGGAATCAGCAAGGTAGCAGAAAGAAGCATGCACTGGGAAGCAGATACGCGTGAACTTAGGTCTACAGGGTAATCTTTTAGGGAGTATCAGGCCTTCGCGAAAGACCGTAGCCGATGTAAACGGCTATTAGGCATACCATATTCTTCAAAAGGACCTCTAGAGCTTTGTTACCAGATGGTCGTACGGAATCAGCAAGGTAACAGAAAGAAAAGATGCACTAGGAAGCGGACATTCGAGAACTTAGGTCTACACGGTAATCTTTTAAGGAGGATCAGGGCATTGCGAAAGATCTTAGTCGATGTAAACGGCTGTTAAGCATGCCATATCCTTCGCTAGGACCTCTTGGAGCTATGTTACCAAGCGGTCAAATGGAATCCGCAAGGTAGAAGAAAGAAAAGATGCACTAGGAAGCGGCACTGGAACTTAGGTCTACGGGGTAATCTTTTAAGGAGGTTCAGGCCATCGCGAAATATCTTAGCCGATGGAAACGTTTTGTAAAAGTCCACTGAAGGAATTAAGAGAGATTAATCAAAAAAAATTTGTAAAAGTCCACTGGAGGAATTGAGAGAGATTAATATAAAAAATTTAACTTCTGGTTCTGAATCCACGATATAAAATGATGATAAAAATCAAAAATAATAATAGATAACTTGTTTCATAAGCTTCATTAAGTGCAAGCAAAGGTACTTAAAATCGCATTTAAGAATTTTTTATTTTGGTATTGGCTTCTCCTCTTGAGTTTCTTTTCCCTCCAAGTACGCCCAAAATAAGTGCAAAGTTTATAGTTTTTTTAAGTACCTGCCTGACTGCCTCCAGCTCCAATGCTTCATTTAAATACACGCTAAATATCTTTCAGCTTACTTGAATTCAAACACATAAATACGAAGCTACTTAAGTTTATCCTTAGGGTCCCCCTCATCCCTCAAAAAAAAAGTCCTGTCACGTTGCGCATACGCACTGTGCGCTGTCAGAGTTGACATAGCAGTTACCATGTCAAGCGATTGCCGCATAGCAACAACGCTCCAAGTTGAAATGTCAAAACAGAAAATGGCAAATGTCTGCAAGATGGATACAAGACCAACACTCAGACCCTTCTCTCAGAGCACTCCAGCACTAAACCCAACCGGCACCCGTACCTGCACCCGCACCTAGCTCTATTTAAAGGTGCTTAGTAAAAGACATGAACGAAAAAAGAGACTACAAGAAAGCTCCTGATGATGATGATGAAGATGAGGAAAAGAGAGGAATGGAGAGGAGGAGAGAGAGTGCAAAGTGCAAGTTCATGTGAAATGCAAAGTTGAGTGCGTGAGTAGATGCAGTTGCTGTCAGCTTAGCTGGATACAATGCATCAGAGCGCACAACAGTGCGTATGTGTGATATGATTGTGAGAGGCGGCTCTAAAAAAGCAACAGCAACAGAGACAGGACCTATAAGTAGGATCCATGCCCACGGCTTGTAAGTTGACTTTTGTGCAAGCCAAATTGAAAACGCGCTAACCAAAGTTGCCCAAGGGTTGCCATTTGTCAGTGTTTCTAGCTTAGGTGTATACCCTACTGAAAGGTAGTTTAGTTGGCATTTTGAGAAACTTGATTCAAAGTAGGGTAAGCCAACTTATTACAAAAATCGTAAGATTAATTTTGGGTGCGGTCAAGAAAGGCAGAGGAAAGGACTTATGCTAGCTTTTTGAAAAACTTCCTTGAGGTCGTATTGAGGAATTTGGCTTATATAAGTAGTATTTATTTAAAAAAGTAGTGTCTTTAATAAAGGGGGTAGAGTGAAAACTAACCTGTTTCGAAACTCATAAAATTACTATACATATATCAGAGGAGTACTATTAGGGGCGGTCAAGAAAGAAACATCATATTTAAGAGCTAGTCTGATTTTGTATTGGGCTTGCCTCCTCTGAAGATGTTTAAAGTGATATATGTACTAGTTTAGAGTAAATCTCAATAGTTGGGCATCCATTCATGCCTCGACTTCGGAGCTCCAAGCACGCCTGACTACATAACATCGGTATTATGCGATAATTCTCTAATTAATTTTATTATCAAAAGCTGAATAAGCACAGAACAAACATAGCTCTCTGAACATGTTTTTTATTGAGAATTTAATTCTAGATGAACTCTTGTTTCTTGGAAAAATCTAAATTTTTATGGAAAGACACATTTTGATTAACTTATAAATGAATCTGTCATAATAATTCGTAATGGTGTTTTGTATTGGAGGCGGAAGCCCTAAGTAATAATAAATTTATGTGCAAGTATAGAGAGCTCAAGAAAAAATATTCATTTTAAAAAATTAGCTATTTTTTAATTGAATTTATTTTAAAAAAATATAGATTTTAAAGAATATTCGGAAAATTAGTAAATTTAATAATACCAAAATTTCACAAACTAAATTTTTTTAGAAAATCATTAAAGTTTATACTGATTAAAAAAATGGTTATTTATTATTTATTTTCCGTGGAAACACATATACTGATTTAAATTTCATTTAATGAGCCTTTCAAAGAGGTTCAAAAACACAAAAATTATAACTTTTTCTTTTTAAGCAGCCTTTTCAAATTTTTTTCGAAAGACATGTTTTTTTTTCAGTTGTTCGATATATTATATCGTGAAAAAAGTCGACATGAAAAAATTGTATCGACATGAAAGATAACTATATGGAAAGGTATTGAGATACTCTTTCAGTTGTTCGCTATATTATATCGTGAAAAAAATCGACACGAAAAAATTGTATCGACATGAAAGTTAAATATATGGAAAGATATTGAGATACTCTTTACAGTGATATATAATATGTACAGATTAAGTCAAAATTATAGAGATTACAGACAACAAAACGACAATTTGTAATTTTCGACCATTTTTTAAAATTACAAATTTTTAGCTTACTTTTTATTGACGAAAATATATTTTTAAATATTTTTAAGGTTTAAGCTGAAAAATAATTTTTTTGCGAACATTTCGGAGTCTAAGAACTTCGAGAAATAAATCGGATAGAAACTGAAGATTTTATGAAACCATGAACGAAAAATCACAACTACAGCTGCATTCAATTTCGTAAAGATGTAACTAAATGAAAATGAAACATTTTGAATGAAAATTTTTTTGTATTACACGAAAGCGTAAGGTGGGCCTTCCATACAAGATCTCGTCATCTAATCACACTTCTGTGCTGATACCAACATTGAGGATTCTATGAAAGTGGCCAGGATCTGATATGAGGTTGAGTTGCTACAATCGCCTAGATCTTCGAAGAAAGTTTTTCCTAGAAGTTGGACTAAGCTGTCCTAAAAAGTAGCAAGGATCGGTCATATAGCAGAATTTGCTGTCATCCACCTTGTTCTCCGCAGTTACGACTAAAAATTATGATATATCTGCTGGACGGACTCCTATAACCAGTGCCAAATCCTGTTCTACGGCCATGCGTGCTCGGGAGATGCCACAATAAAATTGACTATCTTAAAATTTTCCGGAATAATATCTTATTAAGGTAGCTTAATATTCGCAGAATTATATAGATCTTCGAAGAAATTGGAACTTCAATATAAGATTTCGTCATCTGATCACCATTTATGTCGATACAACATTTTGTTCATGAGATATTAACGAATATTTAAAGCAAGTGCCCAATAAAAAGTTTGTGAAAGTTTTACTGAAAAACCTTTTACGAAGGTTCATATTTCTTGCAAACTAGTGTAATGGACTCATTCTTAAATAAATTTATTGACTCGTTTGTCAACTAACAGTATAGTTTCTATCTGTCATCCTCGACTCCCAGTGGAGCATAGAGGTTGCTCCTAGGGGTGCTGATTGTCTCCGATGTATCCTGTTATCGGCAGGCTCAGCACGCAATTCCTACTCTTACCTCCATGTGGTTCACCCTGGTAACCTGAGCAACCTTGATGAAGATACTGCAATCAAGGCCGTCTTGGTGCAGGCTAACAAGAGGAAGAGCTCTAATGTATTTTAGGCCATTCCAACATACTATGCTCTAAGGGTTAAAGAGATGTATGCATTGACAAGGCGAATAAATTGCATCGTCAATCAAGTGCAATCTTCTGCGTAATTTGTAGCGTCTGACTCGCTAGGTCGCTCTAAAAACGTGTTATGCCTACTGTCCCTTGGCCGCATCACCCATCGACTTTAGCACCAATTGATGTGGTGGTGTGGCATGGAAAATAGTAAAAATGGAAACACTACTCTCAAGAGGTTTTCGTCTTAATACGAGAAATTCTCCTGCTGGCACAAGGATTTTGGAGATGCCAAATCCACTCGAAGACATCACGATGAATGAAACCAACAGTATAGTTTGAGAAATTCTTATTTTAAGCTCTCTAAATCTTACAAAGCGCTCAGAAATAGATTAAAAGTCATGTTGACTTTTTATTGCTTTCACAAGTATTAAAGCCAAAATTTCCCTTTTTTTCACCATAAAGCTAAAATGTAATGTTCGACTGAACTCTCACAGAGGAAAAAAATCTTAACTATTTGTAGCGAAAACTTCTTTTTTTTTAGATTTAATTGCATACCCTTTCCAATACTGCTAAGCATGTGATATTGTAGGATATTGTAGATCCAAAGTTTTGTAAAAAATGATTTCGCAGCAGCCCTGCAAATATCTCGGAAAATCAGGAATTCCCATTATCTCAAACCTCAATAGGAGTCCTAACTATGCCCAAAAAAATAATTGTTATTTTGAATAGGCATACTTTGAAAAAAGAAGAATGTCCTTTTTCCACCTAGAGTATTACACTCAGAGAAAAGAACCGATCTTCAATTCTGTAATTTAAAATTCCCATCATTGAACCAAACGATTTAGTTTGCCTTCAAATACATGTAGTACCTCTTTTGACTAACGCACTCAAAAGAGTATCCATAAGTTGGCTTGCCAAACCCCAAGTTTGTTTCCCTGTTGCTTTGTCTTTGTTTTTGTGCTTTTTAGCCATAGTCCTTTGGGCAGCTTCGGTGAGCCAATTTTTGCCATTGTTTGTGCATTGCAAGCCATACCCAGCCTCTGCTCTGCTGGACTGAACTCAGTTGTTGCAGCATCAGCTGCAGCATGTTGCATGTTAAGCCAGTTGAATAGGGGCGGTGGGTGGTAGGGTGGGTGGGTGTTCGTTTGGACAGCCAACTTTTGTCTTGTTTTGCGAGGTTTGAGATAAAAGAAACATTGCAAAAAAAGTGAACAAACTAACATCAATTGCAGATTTTTAAACGCAGGAAAAGAGCAACAACAACAACACAAACCTTTTGGCCCTTTGTGTTGACCTTAGTGTGTGTCTGTGTGTGTGTGTGCGTGGTTGTGTGTATGAAGTTAGTTGCAGCTACTGTGCCCAGTTTTGTGCTGACCAATATGCAATAGCCGGTTTCCAGACCCTTGACCGCTTTTGCATTTCAAAGTTATTGTTTGTTTTAAGTCGTTTTTCAAAGGTGGGTCAACGGGGGTGGGGTGCGGCTAAGTTCAGTATGCAATGTTTGTGTTTAGCATAAATTAGAAAGTATTGATCGCCTGTGGTCAACATGTGCATACAAAAAACTTTTTTCAAATGTTACCCATACGAGAAGCAACATGGCAAAAGTTTAAATCAATATGCAAACAACAAATATTTTACATACTTTTTGTTTTGATATGTTAAGACCTGAGCACAAAAAAAAAGAAATTCCAATAAAAATGCACCCTCTAAAAAATGTACTAAATCTTATACAAAATGTATTTACTTCGTTTGTGGTTAGTTGGGGGACTTGAGTCAAGCACTCGTTGGGTAATTGCAAGAAAATCTCATTTAATCCCACAAAATGCGACTTTATCACGCAAAAAATTATGAAATATTCTAGGCAAAAAAAAGCAATTGCCATTTTGTTTTTTCTTCTTTTTTTTTCCTTTGCCTTTACTGCGCTGCCATTTTGTTGCTTTCTTTAGTTGCTGCCTCTTACACGTTTGTTGTTGTTGTTGTTGTTGTTATTGCTATGTATTGCTTTTTCCTGCTTGTTTACACTTGTCTGCTCTCACGCCTTGCAATGAGCAGCAAAGTACTGCGAAATATTCCCCTACTCTCTGCCTCTCTCCCTCGCTGCTTCTCTTTTATTTTTCATTTCCACTTTTTTGTAACGGCACTAGCAATAAGCAGAAGAAATGGTAAAAGCAGTCCATAGATATTTAGTTTCTTTTGCTACATCATCATTATGTTGGTCTCTACCGCTAAGACTGGTTTATGCATTATAGCGAGGGTCCTTTATAGGGTTTCCCTCTGCTTGCAGCTGAGGTAAGCCGCAAGGTATCAAAATTTATTGAGAGCTTACTTTTTTATGAACTTTCTTTGGACAGCTGTTTTTGCAGGCAAACACGCAACTTGTGTCTTAGTTTTGGTCATGTGTGAGTTTAAGGATATTTTCAGAAGTACATCTTGAGAAAGGAGTGCAGTATTTTCAAGGGTTTTGTTGCCACGAAATCAAAATTTATGTATAACTTTGAATACAAAATTTAGTAATACTATACATGCAAGTTTTTGTTATATCATAATTTTTAAAACTTTCAAAAAGTTGCATAATATTCACTGTAGAAATTTTCTTTTATTATTTATTCATTCTATTCATTCAATTAACAGACCCAACGAAAGGATCAGGAGGGCAGAAAAAATAACTCCAAGTTCTTTTGAATTTTATTTATGGAATGTAACCTACATAGGAAGCAGCTGGCTAAACTTTGTTTGGGAGAATTTTATCTCTATTAAATCAACTAACAATATTTTCGAGAATTAAAAAAAAATTATAGCCAAAATATGCAGTTTGGGCCCATAGTGCAATGCGTATTTATTCTATAGCAACAACTGGCTAAACTTTGTTTGAGAGAACTTCATCTCTGTTAAATCAACTTACAATATTTTCGAAAATTAAAAAAAAAAAATGTTAGTCAAAATATGCTGTTTTGGCCCATAGTACACTAGGTATTAAGTGCCCATAAGAGCAAAGTTGACAGGGCAATGTTGTCCTTTTTTTAATTTTTGGGCTGTAGTATAATTTTTCCCTATTTTGTTATCTTTAAACTAGTTGAATCAATATAAAAGCAAACATACATATTTTAAATTTAAAAATATTCGATCCGTATGACAAAAACCGAAAATAAATATTACTACTTTTTATTGTTCGGTTCAAGTTCCAAGTTTTTTTGATGTTGATATCATTTCAGAATATCATATTTGCTTTACTTTTTGCTAATATAATTATACTCTAATTAAAATTACAAATTTTTTTTATATAAAGGGTATCAAAAAGACACGCAAATAAAACAAAACTTCATACAAAAAAATGCTCACAATCGTTTGGTCCCAAAATGTCGTTGATTTTTTGTTTTTTTACGCAAAAAGCCTAATATAGATGGCGCTATCAGCAAAATCAGCTGTTCGGGATTGTCGCCATAAACAAAACTTTTGGGCAATTATTTAAACTAACCAACACTGTTCCTTTCGTTACCAAAATAAGAGACATGAATCATATGACAGTTTGTTTTTGGTATTTTCCTGTTAAAAATTGTATATAGCAGAGCTTTCTATTTCTATTTCTAATAAAATTATTAGCAAAATTGGGAAAACTTAACGAAGATTTTTTTTAAAACTTAAACGCAACTTTGCAACGGATTGAAATAAAAATTTAAATTATATTTTAGTAAAATCGTCTTGCAGAGAAGGTTTTTCGAATATAACAAAATATTGAACGATGTTTTTGAATTCTTATATTTTTCTTAACAATTCTATCAAAACTCAAGGAGGCCAAAAAGTTCTTCAAAAGCGTACTGCGATTTTCCTTCGATTAATCATTCCAAAAAACTTTGCCAAAGAAACCTAAGCTCTAAAATTTAATTCGATTTCATTTACATATACCATAATATAGATCTACATCTATTTCGTTTATACCACAATATAGATCTACAGACCATTCCAAAAACTTTGCCAAAGAAACCTTAGCTCTAAAATTAATTTTGATTTCATTTATACCATAATATAAATCTATAGACGATTCCAAAAAATGTTGTCGAAGAAAACTTAGCTCTAAAATTACTTTCGATTTAATTTATACCACAATATAGATTTACAGATCATTCCAAGAAACATTGCCGAAAAAACCTTGACTCTAAATTTAATTTCGATTTCATTTACACCACAATATATTGTAGATCTACAAATAATTCCAAGAATCGTTGCTAAAGAAACCTTAGCTCTAAAATAATTTTAATTTCATTTATAGCACAATATAGATCTATAGAAAATTCCAAGAAACTTTGCCCAAGAAACCTTAACTCTAAAATTAATTTCGACTTAATTTAAACCACAATGTAGATCTAAAGATCATTCCCAAAACTTTGCCGAATAAACTTTAACTCCAAAATTAATTTCAATTTAATTTATACCTCAATATAGATCTATAGATCATTTACAGAAACTTTGCCAAAGAAACCTTAAAAAAACCTTTACCACAATATAGATCCAAAGATCATTCCCAGAATTTTTGCCGAAGAAACCTTAGCTCTAAAATTAATTTTGATTTTATTTATACCACAATATAGATCTACAAATAAATCCCAGAAACGTTGCTAAAGAAACCTTAGCTCTAAAACTAATTTCGATTTCATTTATAATACAATATAGATCTATAGATCATTCCAAGAAACTTTGTGAAGAAACCTTAGCTCTGAAATTAATTTCAAGTTTTTTTCTGCCACTTTTGTTACATAGGTATTTTTCCAAAATATTTGAAAGTCTGTGTGATAAATATGGCATAAGAAACGTAATATTTGATTTTTTTCCCGAATAATCCGCTTTGGACTTTTATTTTTATATTGTATTGCCGGTAGATGGCGCTTTGGTGTATTGTCAATGCGCCTAAATTCTTATATATTTTATACTATTTTTTTTTATTGTAGAATCGGTACGGAAGTACGAAAAAAGAAGAAAGAACATTTTCTCTTGGTATAGCCGTTAGTATCAAGACTAAATAAATAAATTCTATATATTTTATATTTACATACATCTTTATTATTTTATATTCGATAAAAATATGTGAAGTGCGCCACTTTTCCCCCCAAACTTCTAGAATTTTGATGATTTCAGCAAATTTGATAGCGCTAAAAAAATTTAAAAATAATATTAAAAGAACAATTTTTTTTTTGTTTAATTTATTTTTTTTCTGTCGTGGTAAAAAAATCGCGTCATGAACTTAATTCTTTTAGAATATAGCTTGTCAAAAAAAGTTTTAATTTTGACAATTAATTTTCAGTAATCGATAAGTAATCGGAATTTTGCAATAATATTTGAATTGGTATAAATATGTAAGAATCAACAAATTCGAAGATGGTTGTTGGAAAAGTGGCCATCTTCACTTATCTTCGCCGATTATATTTATATAGTCAAATCGGTACGAAATTTAAAAAAAAAAATTGGAAATAGTTAACAAAGTAAACGATTTCATCAAAAGTGGCATCTCTTAAAGAAAAATTTTATTTAATAAGCCACTGAAATTCTTTTCGACGAATTTGCTTAGATTAGGAATTGTTTCAATTACACGATTTTTCATTATATACATTGCCAGTGAATATTCGATATTTTTCGATATTCGTAATGTGTGGAGCATCATGAATACCTTCCAGAGGGACAAACAAACTCAATAAGGAGTATTATGTGACTGTTTTAAGGAGTTTGCGTGAAGGGGTCCGTCGTACTTGGCTGGAATTGTGGGCAGACAATTCGTAGATTTTGCGCGACGATAACGCGCCATCTCATCGAGTCACGATTGGGAACGCATTTAAGGCAAAACACTCGATAAATACCATCGACCAAGCACCGTGCAGTCCAGATCTGGCCCCGTGTGACTTTGCCTCTTTCCAAAACTAAAATTGTCAATCCGGGGAACCCGTTTTTACTCCATACCGACCATAAAACAGAATGCGACGAGAGAGCTGAACGCCTTACCTGCCAACGCCTAATGTTTTGAAGATTGGAAGAAGCGTTGGCATATGTGTATTGCTTCAGAAGAGGCATACTTTGAAGATGAACTATGTTGCGTTTTATTTAGAAATTCCTGAAACTTTTTTGTCACAATATGCTTATCTTATTACTGTATGTCTTATTACTGTACAACGAACTTTCTATATAATGAACTAATATGTTGATCCTGTTTTAACAAAAATTTTATTGGTTGTAGAACAAAGTTGTAGACCTAATAGTTAGCCAGAAAGTCTTTCTAGTAGATTGTAAAAACTCGTCTGAGTTTTATTCCCATTTCTCACTTTGTAGATTTTTATAGATAATTTTACAAATTTCCCTCAGACTTATTGCGCTGCATGCTAGCTTCAAAATAACAATAAATTGTTCTACTTAGTCGAAAATTATTTGACATCATTTATTTCAAGCAACCCTCGCCATTTTTTTTTTACTATTTTCGTTGTTTTGTTGCTATTTCCCCCTTTATGCCATCGAAGTTCATTTTATGCAGATGAATGCGCGCATTTATGAAAAATGTTGTTGTCATGGCTGCTTCCATTCTTTGTAGTTGTTGTTCTTGTTGCTGTTGTTGTTGTTTTTTTGTCGTTGATGAGAAATAATGTTTGCGGAAAAATAAGATTTGTTTATTTTATGAACGATTGATTTTGTCTCCCCCCATACCGCCCTGCTACAATCAACAGAATGTCGGACCGACGACCAAATGTCCGACCCACCACTTGAAATGTCCTTGCAGCGAGCTTATGACTTATCCACGCTTCATTTTGCAGAGCTTAAAAATTAATTATTGTAGCTCTTAAGTTGACAAACTGTTTTGTCATTTGTTTTGAGGCTTATAAGTTAATAAATATTTCACGAAACAGGACTTTGCGCAAATCTTTAAAAGGACTTTGGACTTTGGACTTGCGTTTGTCTCTCTATACATAATAAAATATTTTTCTCGGAGAAATTTATGGTTGTGCAGAGTTTTACTTACCGGGTACAAGCAGGAGCAGCAGCAGCATGACCATCAAACATATGCAATTGACTGACCGGACACGCCCACATGCCGCACGCCCCCATGGCTGCCGGCAGCGTCCGTGTTCCATGCTCAAAGCAGCCCTCGACGACATTTGCATTTGAGTTTGCATTTTGGATCCTTTTGCAAGTTTTATGCAACAGCAGCCAAATGACAGTCGACTTTGACTCGCAGAAAGGCTACAAGGACATCCAGATTATACTATATATATGTGTGTGTATATATATGTATGTATATAAGTAAGTATTTTCTATTTCTATTTGTAATATAGTTCTGCTTTTCTTCTTTTTTTTTTTGCTGCTGCTTTTTTCCGGCCACTTCCGTTTGGCGTTTGGCTTTGGCGCTTTGGATACGCCTTATAAATATATATTGGCCAATAAATGTCAATTGTGTTTTGACCCGATTGTTGTTTGGTTACAACTATTTATACTTTAAAGTTTAAGTTGAATGTTGTGCGAGCTGCAATGAAATGGAAAGTAGTTTATGGTTAGGCAAATTTGAAATTTTTATATCATATTCTGAGGAAAAACTGCTAAAAGTTGAATTAATTAATTAATTTTTATCCTTAATACTTAGGATATTAAATTTCTTTACAGTTACATAGAATTTTTTCTGCCTTCTGGTTTATTTCCAATAATATATAAAGTTTCTATTTAAAATGTTTTTACTTGCCACTAATTAATGAAATAATTTTATTTAATAGCATATATATATATATAAGGTTGTCAAAAAAGTCTTGCGGTATTTCCGCAAGCTTGTCTTTGCAAGCGCGTAGTTCTAGTTGTATTCGTCGCATCGGTTAACGCTATAGCTTTTTAGAAAGCTCTTTTCACGTGCTAACACGTGTTTGATTAATTGTTGTTTGCTTTTAGTCGTTCGTGAGTTATAGCGTCGCAAACATGGAGCAAAATAAAGAGAAAATACGGCATATTTTACAGTACTACTATGATAAAGGCAAAAATGCATCTCATGCTGCCAATAAAATTTGTGCAGTTTATGGACCCGATACAGTTTCCATTTCCACCGCACAACGATGGTTTCAATGTTTTCGTTCTGGTGCAGAGGTGATCGAAGATGCGCCACGGTCCGGAAGGCCTGTTGTCGAAAATTGCGATAAAATCGCTGAATTGATCGAAAGAGACCGGCATAGTAGTAGCCGTAGCATCGGCCAAGAGCTGGGCATGAGTCATCAAACCGTTATAAACCATTTGAAGAAGCTTGGATTGAAAAAGAAGCTCGATGTATGGGTGCCACACGACTTGACGCAAAAAAACATTTTTGACCGCATGGATGCATGCGAATCGCTTCTGAATCGCAACAAAATCGACCCGTTTTTGAAGCGGATAGTGACTGGCGATGAAAAGTGGGTCACTTACGACAACGTGAAGCGTAAATGGTCGTGGTCGAAAAGCGGGGAAGCTGGCCAGACGGTGGCCAAGCCTGGATTGACGGCCAGGAAGGTTCTTCTGTGTGTTTGGTGGGATTGACAGGGAATCATCCACTATGAGCTGCTCCCCTATGGCCAAACGCTCAATTCGGACCTGTACTGCCAACAACTGGACCGCTTGAATGCAGCACTCATGCAGAAGAGGCCATCTTTGATCAACAGATGCCGAATTGTCTTCCATCAGGACAACGCCAGGCCACACACATCTTTGGTGACGCGCCAGAATCTCCGGGAGCTCGGATGGGAGGTTCTTTTGCATCCACCGTATAGTCCGGATCTCGCACCAAGTGATTACCACCTATTTCTGTCCATGACGAACGCGCTTGGTAATCGGAAGTTGTCCACAAGAGAGTCCTGTGAAAATTGGCTCTCCGAGTTTTTTGACAATAGGGAAGCGAGCTTCTATAAGAGGGGCATTATGAAGTTGGCATCTCGTTGGGAACTCGTCATCGAACAAAACGGCGCATATTTGACTTAAATCGCATTATTATAACCAATTTTATGAACAATTGAAAATTCAATAAAAATACCGCAAGACTTTTTTGACAGTATTTGTGGAGCTCAATCTGTCCCTGTGTGAAATATGGTCCAACTCCAATTAACATTTATTTTTTATAATTAATTAAAATATTTTTTTTTAAATTTTGTTCTGGATTATCTATGTCCTAAAAAATTCGGAGGAGTCCCAAATTTTCCAAAAATCCAGAAAATAGTTCTATCTTTAACGTACATGTATGTAAAATTTCATAAGTCAAAAAAAATTAGTATGGATATGCCAGATTTTTGGTCAAAATATGAGAATCTGAGCCCAAAGTGTAGTGTAACTGATTAAAAAGATAGGTAACAAGAGAAGCTATAAATTCAATTGGATAGGAAAAGAAAAGTTGGTTTGTTTTTTTGTCCATATAACTTTGGAACAAATTTGACAAGGTTCTACTCATAAAGATCTTGACAATAAGATAAAAACTATAGTTTTTACATCACTAAAACGACTCCGTTAAATTTCCAGCACGAGTTGCGATTTGGTGCATAAACTTTTTTGAACTTCGATATTTTCAAATAATCACGAATATAGGTCAGAGTTCTCAGTCAGAGTTTTCGACAGTGTTAAACAGAAGTTTAACAGTTAGTAATGGTTATTAAATTTGATGTGACTAAAACCAAAATCGCTTGGAACCGTTTAGTAATGCCTTAACCATGAAAATATTCATTCCGACTACAAACTTCGAAGCAGAACAAACCTAACTCAATGTTCGCAAAGCAACAAAGGTATATCAATTTTTTTTTACTTATTTTAAACTGACTTCAAATCCTACGAATAGAACTAGTTCTTTTCTTTTATCAGTGCTTTTCCTGATGTTCTATGTGCAAGTCTGCTCACCACAAGCAGGTACTTTTGGACCAGGTAAATGCCCAGAGCTGAAAGCTCCAGTGAAAAAGGTAACTATTCTTCGACGAAGTTCTTCAACAGGTTAAAATTTTTTTGCAGCCTTTAATTGCAGCCCAAATGTACCTGCATAGCACCTGGTCGAAAAATGCACCAACTGATAAGATATGCAAGCAGTACACTTTTCCACCACGCACATTACGTATTTATTTAAACGCTACAACTACAAAACCTATTGAAAATTATCTAGCCTCGGATGGTAGAACCTATGCGGTTGCTTATGTTTGTTATGAATTAAATAGAAGACATTTTTGTAAGTATCGAAAATTACAATTTTTGAGAAGTTATTTGATTTTTTTTTTTTTTTATGATTTACAGTAATGGTCGGAAGTTATACCAGGTCACGTTCTCCAACACAGTCTATTTTAACTGCCACTAGGGCAGCATATGAAAAAAATGGGTTCGACTTAAAAAATTTACATGTGCTTTGTTAATCAGTGTTTCTTCAAGATAAAAAGATTGTTGAAGTTATCCATAAATGAAAATGCCAACGACTTAAGATGTATAACGAATACTAATTGTTCGAATGGTTAATAGTCAGAGCTTTCAAATAATTTAAAAAGAACTTGAACTTGAATCGAAAAAAGACTTTTTATCCTTTCAAAGTTAGGTGTTTTGATAACTTACTCGGTAAACCTTAAACTTTCCAAATAAGTATTGGGTTATTTGTATAAATTAGTTTTTATTAATGAAATTAAAAAAATCTCAAAAAATTTTGTTAACGGTTTTGAAACCATTGCCAGTCATGTCTGTAGCACCAAGAATTGGAATTGTATTGAAATTAAATCGAATTGGTTTTCTGTGGCACCCCTGTATATCTAAAAAAAAAATCGAAGGATCAAAATTCCCAGACAAAAAGTTTAATCCTTTATGAACGGGTGTGAAAAATGGCATAGTTAGTAGTTTCTTAGAGGTTATGTTAAGGTGGCAGTTGGGATTGACGTCCCAACTCAGTGAGCTATTTCACCACTCTTCCCCACTTGAGACGTCCACTATATGAGGTGAAGATGCTATCCGGCAGCCTTAATAAACCTTAAAAAGCATTCTCTCTCTGTTCAGAGAGCTGAGATAAATCGTCAAGAAGGTGTGACTTTAGGAACCTAAATCTTTTACTGCTCAGCCCAGGGCAATGACATAAAATGTGTTCCACCGTCTCCAACTCCTCATCATCGCCACAGCTTCTACGGAAGTCAAGGTGGGGAGCATCCAGACTGGATACGTTGTTTCCCACAAACCAGTGTCCCGTGATAGCACGGATAACAGATAAGTTCTGGGCTCTATTCAGCCAGCAAAGTTCTTTGGTTCTTTCTCTGCAGTATGTCGGCCAAGTTTGCCGCGAGATCCTACACGTGTTTGATGTCAGATTCCGAGTTTTATTTGCAAAGAGAGCGAAAAAATGTCGTATTATCAGTTTACAGCTGGTCATTGGTACACCCAGGCCTTCCTTGTCTTGAAGGAGGATGCTGGTAGTTCATTGTCTAGCCAGTTCATCCGCAATACAGTTGCCACGAAGTCCCTATGTCTTAGGATCCATATGAGGTGAATTGAATACTACTCAGCCATCTCCTCTAGAGACAAGCGGCTGTTATTCACTGACTTCATACACGAAGTCATCGAAACTAGGGACTTGGCTGTCCGAGTAGATGCAAATGTTCTTATTTTGAACTTGTAGGTTTCTTATAGTAATAAAAGCCTCTTAGATAGCAGTGACTTCTGCCTGAAAAACACTGCAGTGAACCGGGAGTCGGAAAGCAGTTCTAACGTTAAATTCCTTAACGTAGACGCCTCCGCCTACACGGACGTCTAGCTTGGAACCGTCCGTGTATATCTTTATCGAGCCAACTGGGCCTGATAAATCTGTATTCCACTCCTGCGTGGTTGGAATATAGGCTCTGAATTTGGTTGTGAAGTTTTTCTACGGTATCCAGTAGTCTGTGCTTTCGGGGATAAGTAGGGTCCCCTTAAAAATATGATGATGGCCACAACTGCGTTTTAAATGGTCCATCCTGAAGGTCCAATTTCCATGACTCGTTCAAGCATTTCCACTGGTATTTGGCCAATAACACGAGTAATGTTGGCTTCCAAAGCATCAATCGTTGCTGGTTTGTCCACGTTAATTTTTGACTTTACGTAATCTCAATGAAAAAAGTCGAGCGGTGTGATATCGCACGATCTTGGCGGCCAAGGTACGATTCCACCAGCCCACAGACCGCACCAAACCGTTGTTTTTCTTGGATGTAATGGCAGCTGGTAAACCTCTTCGGGTAGATCTTCTCCCCAAATACAGCAATTTTGCTTATTCACGAAGCCGTGGAGCCAAAAGTAAGCCTCATCACTGAACAAAATTTTGGTCGAAAATCCGACAGGCCAAGTTAATGCGATCGGTGCCGAATCGATTTCTCGCGGTCATCGTGAGTGGCTACCGGCGCTATATTGTCTTCGCTACGTGCTGGATGTGGTCGATTTGGTCGTGTATCATTAAACAATGAATATTGGGTTTCAAATTTGGATGGTGTTACGAATTGTGGGTTCGGTGGGTCGATTATGTTGACCATAAGTCGATCTCAGCGCACGAAAAACATTCTTTGCAGAACGCTGATTTTCGTAGTACAATTGTACAATTTGTAAACATTGTTCGGGTGTGTCTTTGTATGATGATTTGCCAATGAATACTGAACAACTTTGCCTTTGACAGCTGTCATGGATCACGCGTGATCCACACGAAAATCCATATTGAAAAAAAGATCTTAATGAATCACCCTTTATGTTTGTGGACATCCCCCATTTATGTCCCATGGCTTTCATTTTATTACTCAAAAAAGATTATTTTGGAAATGACATATTTTTGGCCGAAATATGATAATCTGGACCCACAGTGCGTTGTAGTAAATCCTAAAGTTCCTTTGGCGTCCAACGTGGGGCCAGTACCATACTCATGCTCTTTCGACTAGCAAATCTAGAAGAATGCCTTAAGTTTCTATAGCAGTTTAATTTTTAGCTATTTTAAAAAGAAAGGAACCTTGTAACTATGTCAAATATGAGCTTTACCAGTTAGGGGACCCAGAAAAACTTATTATTAGTTACATATTTCATTAAAATTGTGGGACAGAAAAACAAATGCCATGCATTTTGTCATTGACAAATGTCATTTGTGTATTTGCATGCAAACTTATTTACAAATTATTTACAAATTAATTGAAAATTACACAATTAACGTTGGGGTTTTTGTCTTGCCATTTATCTCCTTCCAGCTCCCCCCAGCTGCCAGTCTGGCTATAATCTATCTCTATTTTTCTATCACTGCTGTTGCTTGCTCGCTTACACTAATGACATGTTTTTTTTTTTGTTGTTGTGCTATGCAAATGGCAAACTCAAATATAACAATGGAGTCGAGAATGCTAAAATGGCTGCTGTCAGCTGCAACACAAGCAGCAGCAACAACAACAATGGCGACAACAAAAATGGCGGCAAACAGTTGCAGCTGCTGGCAGGCTCTGGCAACGAGTTACAGTTACTGTTGTTGTTGTTGTTGCTGGCAGCACTAACTTCATGTCAATCCTTTTGTGGTTTTGCCAGTCGTTTAATTTGAATTTAAAATGTTACCAACGCCCCCCTTGTGCCACTCCCCCCAAGCCACTGCCTCACTACTACTCGTTATTTGAGTCTCACTCATTTTCCACTTATTTACAATTACCACATTTTATTATGCTTTTGTCTGTCGCTTTGTCACAGTCCTGGTGCCCCCGCCCCCCTCACACGCGACGCCCGTGCTTTTGGCTCACTTGTCTCATTTACATTTCGCCATTTTATTTATACTTTTGTTTATATTTGTCACACTTTTGTCTTTTGTTGCCGCTACATTTTTAACTGCATTTTTGTGTCTCTGTCAAATGGCCGTGTTGCCCACCGAAAAAATAAAAAAAAAAACGAACCTAACCAAATCCCAGTAACCACCCCCCCTTAGTCAACCACCTTGGCAGATTTTGATTGTATTTTTGTTTATTTTGTTGCAATTTTAATTACTTTAATGAAAGTTTTAATTGCAAAATAGCAGAGGAACCTGTAACTGTAATGAGTTTTTGTGGTCTAAGAAAGGTTTTACTCGTTGTTGTTGTTGGTGTTGTAGTTGGGGTAACTTTGTGTGACAGTTTGCAAATTGTCAAGCACTTTAGTTGTAATTCTTGTCGTTGCCAAACACTAAACAATCCATTTCATATGCACTTGCCTTGGCCCAGGACACAAAACCCACTTCGGTGGCATTTACTTGATCCATAGAGGCAAGTAATGTAAATAAGAAAACAAATCACAGACTTGCACAAACATGCACGAACATGCTATATAAAAAAATGCATATCAACTGAGGAAAGTTCTTTTGTAGAATATGCAAAGAATTAAAGACCTCAAAGCAAAGAAACAGACAGTATTTTTGAAAGAAAAGGGAAAATGTTGATGACGTCACAAAAAGAATATTAATATAAATTTTTTTTTTTAAATGCATTTAAAAATGATGGCAATTTCCAGCTTACCAATACTCATGGACAATTAATAAAGACGTTGAATTTCTGACGTTTCAGAAAATTTTCATTATGACAGTTTCCAGTACCTAATCCAGCTGGACTCTTCTGAAGAATGCTGAATTATGGCATCGCCAAAGCTAAGTATAATTTTTGACTATCTTTTTTTTAGTTTAATATATTTTAGAACTTGTCCTGTTCTATTGAACCTTCTATTAGCTTTTAAAGTATCATCTTTTTAACGATGCCAAGATATTCATTTTTAATCTCGCTTAAGAAACTTGCACTTGCGAATCTGCTTTTAGTGAGTCTAATTTAAAATTTTAATATTTTTTTAAATTTATCACACAAAATGGCACATAAATCTCACAAAAGATAACCATACGTCTATGCGACGAACTCTTTGTGCATTTCACTGAATAGTAGTTAAATGATTAAGACCAACAAGTTGGTAAGAACGAATAATGATTGGACAGTGTGTAGGTAACCGAAGAATACGTCGACTGAAGTTGAGATGGTTGGAAGGGGTCGATAAAGATGCAGACGACTAAGGACTGAGATATTACAGAACCCAAGCCCGAGATCGCGACGAAATTACAACAGGCAAATACACAACCAGGGTTGTCTCGCTAAAGATGATAATGATTTCCATGTGAAAACGTGAAGAACATCCGTCGCCATTGGAATTTCCTAAGAAGCTCGAGGAGTAGATTCGTCAGCTTTCTCGACTTTATACACACGTTTTTTTGATAGAAAGTTTGAACAAATAGTACTTTGTAGTAGGTTGTAGTCGCAATGGTTTTATCTTCTTCTATTCCACCACCCTCCAGTCGAGTGGGGAGCATAGGGCCTCCGGAAGGGGTCATATCTGGTGAACAAACGGGGTGGAGTTGCACCTCACAGTTGACCTTCTCAATGCAATGTACTTTGATCAGTTGTTGGTAGTATCGGTGCGCATTGACAGTTTCACTATGTTTCATTATCTCATAACAGAGGTTATCCTGCTGATCCCAGCAAACGCACTGCATCGTCTTCCATCCGAAGCGATTGGGTCTGCCCGAAGATATTGATGGGTAGCGGGCATCAATCCCTGATTTTTCACCTGTTATAGTCCGATGTGGGAACGACTTTCTTTTTGACTTGCGAGCATCTGACTACCGTTAAATTCATGCGGAACATATTTGCCAATCATTAGAAGCTTTCCCATGCCATGAAGATTCATACAAATTGCTGATTGAGTAAGACCCAAGACATACGATGAGACAGCTACTCAGAGAACAGGAAAGGCCCAGACGAGGAATCGACTGGACCGGCACGGCTGGCTTATTGTAAGCTAAGCAACTCTTCGGCTCATATATGCTTAAATGGGTTCAAGAAAATATCCCAACTGGGCAATAATTCCCTTAGGATACTAACTGGGCTACTGAAGGGACATTGCAGACTCTGGAATGACCTGAGTACTATTTGTATCGTGAGCTCGAAGAAATGCAGGTTCTGTGAGGTTGAAGAGGAAACCTCTCTACATATGCTTGAAGAATGTGACGCCTTGCCAGAAGAAAGGACCTCATTCCTCGGCGGGCATAGAGTATCGGTATGTGACATCACCAGACTATACCCATTAAGTTTGTTACAGATATAGGGCTAGTTGATGAGCTCTAGGGCTAGAAGGGAGCAGAATAGATCGTACCGGTTGTTGTGCAGTATTCCTTACTAATAATATTATTATTAGACCTATAAAAGTACCAAATCAAACTTAGTCAGAATATCTTTAAAATAATATAAATGGCCTTATTGGGAGTGGCATGCGAGTCACTTTAAGATATTTGGGAACACCTGAGTACTATTGGTATCGTGAGCTTGAAACCATGCAGGTTTTATAAGATTGAGGGGAAAACCTCTCTACATATACTTGCAGAGTATGACCGCCTTGCCAGAAGAAGGACCTCAATCCTTGGCGGGCATAGAGTAACCATATATGACAACACCAGATTAGACCCATCTCAAATAATTAAGTTTGTTGCAGCATTCCCCACTAATAATATAATTTTTAGACCTTTAAAAGTAGAATATTGCCACAATGCCCAAAGTTTGATATGGTGCAGTTATCCCTATGACGTCAAATATCTTCAGCTCTGGCAATGCCATCGGTCGAAGAATCTTCTAAGCTTCTAATGGCAATGATAATTTATTCACTCTCCAGTCACTATTTCTTTTAAACCTCCACCCACATAAGACTATTTTCCGAACACGCTGTTCATCTCAGCAGTAAGCCCTGGCCGTATACATATGTAGGTAAGTGTTCGTGCGTGTGCATTAAAATTAATTGAAATGATATTGGCAATGCCGTAAACTGTTCAATGGTCAACAAACGCCCAAGCAAACAAAAGCATTAACGCAATTAACACAATACTTTAATTAAAAAGCGCTTGAGAGACACAACACCCACACATACGCTCACCCACTCATACACACATTCACTAATACATTCACACACACACACACACCCAAAACCATTGGCAGCCACAGCGAAACTCTGTCAAATCGATTCCATTTCAACACTAATCCGTATGTAGCAGCAAATGAAAAAATAATAGTATTAACCGAAACCAAAGCAGATATTCAAAGAGAGTGAAGAATAGACAAAAGAGAGGGCAAAAATGGAACAAAAAAAAATGGAGGAGAGCTCACAAGGAGACTGGTGGTAACATTTTAATTGAAACTATGCATATCCTTTGGCATACATACATACATCCATATATACATATCCTGCAACTATCAAATAGCTACAAAGGCTGTTTGGGGTAGCTTGTGGGGCGGTTTGGCGAAGTTAGGGGGGCGGGGGTGCTTTCAGTGCCTTAAACGACCATTTCCTAATTGTCTTTTCGTAGCGCCAAAAAACTTAAATCCACACTTTAATTATTTTGCCAGCATTTAAATAAAATGCGCATTTGCACACACGTTCGTCCTGCCTCATGGTCTGTGTGCGCGTGTGATTGTGTGTATCTGGTACTTGTATGTATATGTGTGAGTGTGTGTGTGTTACCCTTGTTTGTTTTTGTCGTTAAAAGTTTTCGGCACTTTTGGCAATATCATTTGCACTCTCGACTTTGACTTTACTTTGCGCTCATTTTCAACAACACTCATTTTTTGATGCTATGTTTACACTGGCAGACAGTGTGAACCTGTGACGTCACAAGTGAAGCGCTCATAATGGGGCTTTGAAAAGTTTTTTAAATTATGTATTTATCGCAATGGTGTAAATGAAAATAGAGTAGTTATTAATTAAAGATCTTTTGGCTTTTTGTAATGCCTATTGGATAGGCATAAATGAAACGATGAAGGGCTTGTTAGTTGATATAAATTTTGATTAATAAGTTTTGAAGCAAAATCAAAATTGTGTTATCCTAGAGAATATCGGAAACTTCTTGAGGAATATTTATCGGCAGGTATAGAGATCAAGTAATTAAAAGACAAGCGTGGGAAACAATTGGGACAAACCAGATTTCATATTTCTCGGAATAAAGCGGACGGATCTCAGTTTTTTCTATGGCATCCAGCTTTAAATTAAAAAATGTGTAAAAAACAAAAATGGCTTCAGTTATTTCAAACCTTTTGATCCAATGGTCAAATTGAATGCAAGTATATATTTTTTAAAAATTAAAAAAAAAAATCATTTTAACAAATTGGTGCTTAAAAAAGTAATTTTACCATTTTTTCTACCTTTAATAAGAAATTACAATACCAAAGTTTTGTGTTTAATTAATTAATTAACAAAAAAAAAAAAATCCCAATTTCGATTCTTTGCATAAGTGGCGGATCCACGGGGGGTCTGATCCCCCCTTCGGGATCAGAAAACCCTAATAAAAACATTTTTCACAATTTTTAAAAGATGGATTTCTCTGGACAGATTTCTCTGGACCCCCCTTACCAAAATCCTGGATTCGCCCCTGCTTTGCACGATACATCAATTTTAGCTGAGTCTTTGAAGATTTTAAAATAAAATTTTCCAAAAATAATCCAGCCTAGAATATATTAAAATTTTTTGGCTTTGATAAGATTTTACGTGGAAATATGCTCACTATGAAGTAACATTTTCCATTTGAGCTATAAAAATGAACAGCTGTTTATATTTATGATGGACAAAAACCCTACCAGTGATCACTTATTTTCTTTCTATTACCAAACTTTAAGATTTTTCATGATATTTGTCAATTGTAGTGTAAACATAGCATTAAAAATACACACACGTGGCCATACACACAAGCCCAGTCAAATCCATTTGCAAAAATCTCTTTTAGCGCCTTCTTTTTATAAATTTTAATCCTGAAGATTTTTATTTTATTTTATTTTTTTGTTTTTCTCCTTTTTGGCTACCAACATAAGTTGCCAACTTTGGCATTAAAATGGCTGCCAAACATAAAAAAACCTCACACATGTATACAATGTTCATGTGCGTGTGTAGTTGTGTTCGTAAAAAGCTTCTATCCTTTTTACACTTTTACGGCAACAACTCTTCGGTTCTTTAAGGTAATGAGCAGCACGTACAAAATGCAATTAAAAGCTTGTTGCCAAAAATGCATTTCTGTGTAGGGTTGGGTTAACTTTTTTTCTCAGCTTGTTTTACGCCGAAAAGTATGCAAGCATTTTACAGCGGCATATGTTTTTAATTTCAAGCCCTTAAGCTACCTTTGTACAAACACACGCTCAATTCGAAAATGGCGGACTATAGGATTACTATGAGAATTAACGAATGAAATCTATGGAATTTGAACAAAAGAAAGAAGATTGTATATAAGCTCATTGGTATCAAGAGTTCAGCCTCTGGCGAAAAGCCTCTAATAAAGATAATACTACCTTTAATCAGTCGTAGAGAGTCTTTCAATTTCTAATACACGGTCCAAGTGTGTGAAATCGTCCGCTCTCCTGTCTAGATTGCGGTTCTTGCTCTCTCCTGCGCTTTTACTCACAAAAAAATGTGATTGTATAAGTTTTGCACACCACTGTCGAGGGACTGTCAAGGGACAATAAAAGTTGTTTCCTCTTTATTAAGAATTTGTCAGATTTGATAAAATTTTTCCCAATGTAACTGCTGTATTATTATCATTCGAAAGCAAAATTTCGAATGATGTAAAATTTCATTGCAAAATACGAATGAATAAAAATTAGAAATGATTTCCATGTGAAGAACAAACTTCAAATATTTAAAATCCTGCGCAAAATCTTTGGAGGTGTACAAGAAACCGGAATATGGCTGATTACGATGGAAGGGCCACATAATTAGAGGAAATGATAGCTATCCTCCTAAACGAGTAATGATTAGACCCAAGAAGAGATCGACTGAAGTTGAGATGGTTGGATGGGGTCGATCAAAATGCAAAGGACTTACGTCTGAGATATTGAACAACACAAACCCGAGATCGCGACGAAATTACAACAGGCAAAGACCCGACCAGGGTTGTCTCGCTAATGATGATTTCCATGTGAAAACGAGAAGAATATCTGTCGCCATTGCAATTTCCTAAGAAGCTCGTGGTATTAGCTCTTCAGCTTTCCCGACTTTCTGCACATATTTTTTTTCAAAGAATGCTAGAACAAATTTATTCAAGTACTTGACCTCGCTGACTAAACCTTTTGTCCATCTCTCGTGCAATTTGTGGACACCACGACAAAAAATTGACTTCTCCTTTGAGAGGGTATTTTCGGACGTCATCGTACGAATCGAAGTGCTGCTCAGCGAGTGGTTGCAGCCGTAAGGATATCTTCTTTTTCTCCTCTGCCATCCTCGACTCCAGTAGGAAGCATAGGGCCTCCGGAAGGTGTCCTCCCAGTTGACCTTCTCAAAGCAATATACTTTGATCAGTTGTTGGTGGTATCGGTGGGCATTGACAGTTTCACAATATTTCAATATCTCATATTAGACGTTATCCTGCTGATCACACCAAAAGCACAGCAGTCTTTCATCCGAAGCGATTTGGTCTTGCGGAGGATTTTAATGTGTAGCTGGCATCAACCCGTGATTTCTCACCGTTAAATTCATGCGGAACCTATTTTTCAATCATTTGAAGCTTTCCCATGACATGTAGACGCATGAGTAAAACCGAAGACATACAACTTGACAGCTGCTCAAAGAAGAGGAGAGGCCCAGTCGAGCAATGGACTGGAACGGCCCGGCTGGCTTACTGTAAGCCAAACAACTCTTCGGCTAACCCTAAATGGGTACAAGGAAATATCCCAACTGGGCAATAATTCTCTAAGGATACTAACTGGGCTACTGAAGGGACATTGCAGGCTCAGGAAACAGCTGAGTGCTACAGGGTCCGGCACTCGAAGTGTAACCAAATTCAGACCGCTCGCGCAGCTGACGCACGGGCATCAGCTGTCTGTAAGTTAGCTAAATGACAGTTTAGAGTATTGTTTACAAGCGCACGAAAGCATTTTGCCGTGAGTAAACGCGAAAAAAAATCAGTAATGGATTTCAAACGTAATAGTGTAGTTGCATTATATTTAGCTGGAAAATCACAACCAGCGATTGTTCGTGAGCTCGAACACCTTAAAGTAAATAAAGTTTTCGTTTCTCGCATCGCAAAACGTCATGGAGGTGGTCACCAAAAGACTGCAATGTCACGTGAGATGGTTCAAAAAGTGAAGAAGCGACTTGAGCGAAATCCCCGACGAAGTGCCAATCAAATGGCGAAAGAACTGTAAATATCTGACCGTAGCATCCGTCGCATACTGAAAAATGATCTCAAGGTCAAGCCTTACAAGATCCAAAAGGCACATGATCTCACACCGAAGCAGCAACAAGTCAGACTTGAGAGAGCGAAGGAGTTGCTTCGCTTGGCCGATAGCGGTCAATTGCCGAACATTGTGTTTCTGACAAGAACATTTTTACAATTGAGCAATTCGTAAACTCTCAAAACGATAGGGTTTACTTGAGGAACCGTTCATACGAGAATTTGAGTCATCGATTGGCCACCAGGAGGCAGCACCCGCCACAGATAATGGTTGGGCCGCTGTAACCGCAGATGGGCGCTCTCCAATCGTTTTCATCGAGCCTGGCGTCAAGGTTAATGCGCAATATTATCGGGAAAGTATTCTGGAGGTTGCTTTGAAGCCGTGGGCAGACAAACATTTCGGTGGCAGACCATGGACGTTTCAACAGGACTCGGCACCGTCTCACAAAGCTCGAGTGAACCAAGAATGGCTGAAAAACAACGTTCCGAACTTCATAACGTCCACACAATGGCTCTCGAATTCACCAGACGCGAATCCGATGGATTATTCTCTTTGGGCCATTTTGGAGAGCAAGGTCCGAACTAAAAGATACAACAGTCTCGAGGCGCTGAAAAAAGCCATTGTCCACGAGTGGGCCAAAATACCTGCAAGTCACATTCGGGCAGCTTGCGATTCATTTTTGGACCGTTTCAAGGCCATAGTGAAGGCAAAAGGTGGCCGTATTGAGCGAAAGTTAATTGTTTCTAAATTTCGTATTATTTTTACACATTTTGTACCTTGAATTGAGTAAAGGTAATTTTCCAAAATGAATTTATGGCCTTTTTAATTGGTTATACTTCGAGTGTCGGACCCTGTAATATTATTAAGACTGATTTTCACGCTTCTTGTTTCACATCTAAAAATTGCTGCCTTTAAAGTGACGAATCCAATCTCGGTTCGTTGTGTTCCACCGTCGCCATAGACCTCCAAAACGATGGGATTCGGCAGCCGACTTCTTTAAATTGATGCAGAAAATCAGAGCCCATTTTCTGGCAAAAAAATTGACATGAAAACCGAAGGAAAAATATTATGAAATTATGAAATTGCTAATCAGATTATATTGTACTCCATATAGGAGGGAATGCCGTGCCAGTATAGAGATCTACTTTCTAAGAGTTGCAATCTCTCCCGCCGAACGTTCTTTCAACCGCGAATAAGTAAGAAGGCAGGACTGTCAGCAATACAGCAATTGAACAAAGATAAGGGTGAAAGTATGGCCAGGGGAGCTTTCCTGTTGCCATCAAAAAAGGCACATCTTTGCGCAGTCCTGCGAAGCTCAGACTTTTTTTTTTTGTAAATGACATTAGATCCAAGACTACTATGATGCAATCCCAGAAATCGGAAGTGAAACCCATAAGCCTTATTTCTACCACAACTTTACTGCTTAGTAGGCCATGAACTCCAAATAAGTCTTCATAGGAAACTTGTTTTATATTTCTATTCACTTTTTGATTACACTCCGAACAGTTCACAACAAAAAATAATAAAAACAAATAAATATTTTTTTTTTGCTTGAAATTCAAATTTTCAGTATCTAAATTTATTTCGTTAAATTTTAAGTTAAAAGACTTAAAATAAAAACTATGTCTTCGTCAGACATATCTGAGGACACATTTCCATTGGCCTCAAAAACTGCACAAATTAATTTTTGCCGTGAGTATTGGTGGGCCTGCGGGCATCATGATAGCGATCCCAGAAGAATAATCATGGAAGTATCCCAGGCCTGGCAGTCACTGAAACCAGAAGAGCGAGCGCAATTCGAACAGGTGCGTTTCAGTAATAAATGAGTTTTAAAAATATTTAAATTTTTAAACTTTTTAGACGACCAATGAGAAAAAACGCTTGCATGAAATGGTTGCAGATTGGACCAGAGAATTGGTTCGAAACAAAAGACGGCAATACCACGAAAGGGTTCATGCTGCAGAAAAAAAACGTAAGGCTGGTAAAACAAGGCACCATAAAAGTGTGGAAATGGAACTCAAGCAAAAGAAACAGCCACTGACGATTAGACAGAAGAAACGTAGGTCTCGCAAGACCAAAATAAACTAAATACCTATACTAATACAGCAAGTTATGAGATTCACAACCTGTTCTATTATCCATATACAATTAATGCCTGCTCCATGTTCATGCAATTTCAAACACAAAGCAAGGCGAACTCCTTATCAGTCTAGCCTGCTACGGTTTCGGTTCAACAAACATAGAAATCCAAGTACTAATAACCATAACCTCTATACCCCAAAGGCTTGCTCCTACTGGCTGCTGCTGCTGCTGCCGGTCTTTCTGAACTCTGTTGTTGCGGTACACCCTATACAGGATACACGCGGAGCGACAGCGTCGTTCGGTTAGCCAGTTTTAGTTATGCTTGCATCTGATTGAATGTGTGCAACAATTTGTTACTCGATGGATACAGCATGAAAATTATTCTATACAATTAATATATGTTAAATATGACAATAAATACATAAAAATATTAATAAAAAAGATTAAAAAAAAATTAAATATAATATATAGGGCGATTTAATGGGTACGCCTAGAATTGAGCAGCAAGTATGCGAACTGACATTTCAAATTGGGGCCTTCTCATGAATCGTCAGCCCTGGAGGATATAAATAGGAACCCTGTGGTTTGGCTACATGACGATCGGCAGATGGAATGTACTCAGGATTAAATACTAGGCTCTACCTACTCGGTTGTTTTACAAATTATTCTCATTTAAAACCATAGATGGAGAAAAAAAAAGGGGCGATGATAAGACTCCAAGATAGAGTGGATAGAGTAGAAGTGTGTTATGGTGGTTAAAGATGATGTTGAATCAATCTATAACTACCCTACAATACGAAGGAATGCCTACGGGCTCTATAAATGTCTATTGATACCTAGTTAGGTTAGTTTAGTGTAATAGTTGGGGCTTGGTGTCTCAACTCACTTAGGCCAAGGAATTGGCCCGTTGTTATGACTGCTGGGTGAACCTTACACCAACTTACCCCTGCTCCGGAGGTCACCTTATGTAACCTTAAACCACGAGAAGCTTCTTGGACTCTTGATATCTAATGAATTTATATAATTATGGTTTAAAAACAAGATTGACTAATGACGTATGAACTTGTAGAAGAATCCATAACGGATTTAATGGTAAACAAATATCCCGTATATTTATTTTTGGAATTTGTTTTTTAAATCTGTAAGCAGAACGTAATACCCTAGGTTCCACGTATGAACCAGGAACGATCAGTACTAGTAGTAACTATTAAGAAACCCAATTGGGTTCCCGAAAAAGAGATAGATCCAGAAACAGGTGGCTAGATGGCACTGAAGAAGACAGCGCGTTAGAGACTGGAAAAAATTGGCAAAAATTTGTTAAGAAAAAAAATGAGTGAATGGAAATAACCACGTAATACGAGATTTTAGATGAAAAAAAAATTATTTGTAATAGTGATCTACTTCTTAAATCAATCGAAGACCTTCTTATATATTATTTTCTGTACCAAACCTTGTCATAGTAGTATCCTACTATGGTTCGGATGCCTTAAAATGGACATATAAGGCATTACGTATTTACATAAGTTTGCATGCACGCAGTTGTGGAACCCCCTAGTTTTATTAGCTAATAAAAAAACACTTAAGATGTCTGCGAATAAACCGGAATGCTTTGTCATGATAATTTTGAATGTTTTTCCAAATGTAACATAACGCCCAGAGAGAGACGCATTTAGTCAAGCGTATTATTGGAATGGTAAAAATTTTGATATGTTATTGTATTAAGTAACGCACACTTGTGCAATCAAAGACTCATTCACATACACCAACACATCAATTCTCAAGTCATTGATAGCTGCATAGTATTTTTTAGAATTATGCGCCAAAATCATCATAAACGAGGTTAGGCTGAAAAGTATTAATGTAATTAATTTTTGAAAAGATCGTTATTTCTTTAATAAAAAAAATAATGATATACAACTAATTCTAAGGAAACCTGAGAATTTAACAGATAGCTCTTGTTTTGATGAGATTTTAGTAGAAAGTTATCTCCTTTTATAACTTTATGGTTTACAAAGATTCGCTGGATGGAGTTATTATTTAAAGATCTATGTGATCAATAACGCGAAATTCCTTTTTTGGAGATTTCATTTTGGTTGAGGATCATTGGGTGCCATGTAGATTTGCTTAGATAGTGAAAAATATGGAAAAATAGATATGCGATACAGATCCAATATTTTGAAATCCCTTATTTTCTGAGATTTTCTAAGAAATTTTCACATTTTATATCTACCTATATGTTGTTACTGGATGGAATTATTTTTAAGATCTTGGAATCCTGTTTGAGAGTAAATTGGCCTTTAATGACATAATAGACAATAAGGCGTTAATCTTTGGAGATTCCATTCTAGTCAAGAATCATGATGTGTATATATTGTTACTAGATGAAATTATTGAAAGATCTTGGAATCCTGTTTAAAATTAATTGGCTTTTTTTTAATGACAATATGGACAATAAGGTGTTAATCTTTGAAGATTCAGTTCTATTCAAGGATCATAGGTGTGTAATGTAGATATCTTCCTATATGTTAGTTACTAGAAGGAATTATTTAAAGATCTTGGAATCCGGTTTGAGAGTAAATTGGCTTTTAATGACAATATTGACAATAAGGCGTTAATCTTTGGAGATTTCGTTTTAGTCAAGAATTATGGGGTGAAATGTAGGTTTGCTTTTCACATGTATATAGATAGTGAAATTTATGAAATGGATATGCGATACACGTCCGATATTTTGAAAATTAAACATTTGGGTCAGACGCAAAATATTCAAAATCTCCATTTTGATAATCGATATTCGTCGATCCTTAACCTAATTGTATATATGCTTTGCCCGAAAAATTTGATTTAATCTTCAACTTGGCATATGCGATACCAAACCAATTTTTCGAGAATCGAATACTGTTGTGGCTTGTAAGATGGTCACAGATTGTTCAAGGCGCTGTAAATAACTGCATGATATAAAAAACAATTAAAATAAATAATCAAATTTCAGGGTCGATATAAAGTATAGTATGAAATCTTTAATTAGAACCATTAAAATGTCTTATATAAGGTGGACACCCAAGATTTTTATTTTTTTGCTTTTTTAATTAAATTTTATTAAGAAGCTCCACGAATAAGAATCTAGAAGGAATCGCAAATTAGCTTTTGGAATTGAAAAAAATTAATTATCAAAACGATCATAATAATCTTAACAATTTTTGCATGAAAATCATCAAACAACACATTTCAGCAACGCTTTAGTTGTTGGAAAGCTAAGTTTTAATCCGAGAAAATTTTGACCCATTACGTCAGGATTTTGAAATGTTTGGGTTTATGTGCTCGATAAAAAATTTATGTGGTCAGTGGTCGCTGAGAATGAATATGACTTTTTATGAAAATTTTTGTTTTTAATTTAATGTTTTTCCAGAAGGACGGACCATGTGATGCACTCGTCAATACATTTCCATCGTTGCCTTAAGGTGGGAAACCCGTTTAGACCGACCAAAAAATCGAATTTTTTTATTGCATAAATTGTTAGTATAACTAGTCAAAAATACGTGGTCAACAATTTGAAAGCAAAATTCGCATTATTTCCAATGCTATGAGAACTTAAGTGACCGTCCGTAGGTTCGGAGTCGAAAGGCGCGGTAGTTACAACGGAGCGTTTTTATCGAAACGACTTTTTTTCCAACTTGTGTGCATTCTAGCTCGAAAAGTTATTGACCAATCGTTCTGAAAGGTGTGAACATTCTTTATTCAATTCAAATCTAAATGAACCTAATTCTGGGATCATATTATTAAAAATATGTTTTTTTATGAAAAGGTGAAAAAATATGGTATAAAATCATAACATTGTCTTCAAAAACTAAAAAAAAAATGAAATTTTCAATTTTTTTTACACAGTCAGGTTCATATTCTAAGGAAATGTATTGCTAACGAAAAAAAAAAATTGTGGTGAATACAGATGAAAATTGTTAGCACAGGAATGCCCGCCAGCAAAATACTCAGATGTCAATCGTCCATGGACAGCACGATCTAACGACACTATTTCCGGCGGAAATTTCTTGAAAAAATGCTTAAGGCTACTTCAAAACACAAATAAAATTCTTCCAAATTAAAAAAAAATTCTGTTTATTCATTTCCTATGTAAAAAATTCACAAAAACAATAAAATCTCGGCACTGCTAAACCGGTCTCGTCCTTTAAATATCCTTGAAGTGATATGTTAGTTAGTAAAACGTTTTTAAAAACTTTTTTTCAAAACAATCGGTATGTAGGCTTATTAAGGTGGACTAACAATGAAACAATCCTTTTGATTTTTGTGAGATATCATCCAGTTCATATGTAAAGTATAGCATATAGCATGTAGGATGGATATATGTAGAAGAATGGAGCCGTTGGCACGAACGAACATGCTAATGCGGAAAATTTCTGATCGCCATTCTTTTGGGACTAGCCAGAAATGATTCTTTTGCTGAACGGTTCTGAGCAGCTCACAAACTTCCGACTCTCTAGTCAAGTATCCTCTGGGTAACCCTCTGAACAAGCATTCTGGGGGCTAGCTAATTGTGAGAAGGCGAATCATGGCTTCGTGATCATGCGGCGATCCGCAAAGTAGGGTCTGCTCCCAGAATGAGCTGCGGCAAAAGGCATCTGCCCTCCAGGTTAGAGGCGGCATATTTAAAAGTGACCTGTGCACTAAGAGCATAGTTGCCAGGACTGACTTTGAGCTTATAACTTACTGTCAGATCCCTGCTTCCTCATATATTTCTTTATAAAAATGAGAGTAAACCCGAGGGGATATTCATTCTTAAAGTGGTTTCTGTATCCCTGCTGCTAATCCACCTGCTTCGGTAGCATGTAGGACGTATTTGAAGGTTCAAGCCCCATGTTTTAGAAATAACAATATAACGGAAACCATATGGCCCTATGCTCCACTAGGAATAACAGGACACAAGAAGAATATATCAAGGAGAGTGAGTACAGTGGTACCTAAAACTTTAACATCCCACATTTGGCAATAGGTTACATGGTAGTTGAGAAAAGATGTCATTTTAAGACAGCACGTTCGTCTGGAGATTGGACAGACAAATGATTGAAACACGGATGGTCATTTACGGGACACCAGTTCCCGGGCACTCGATGCCAAAAACTGGCGCAATTCCTCAGTCCAAGTCTGTCGGGACCAAATGGGGGGCAAACCGAGTCCTTAATTCTGTACCACGGGTTGGGTACACGTTCCAAGCGGACTCATTGCGGTAGGCCCATTCGGGGGAGTATCGTGGTGGCTGTGGTTGAAACCTACATCGCGTGTAGAGTCAGTTTGGCTCGACGTGGTGTTGCGTTCTCAACCGGGTACTGCTAGCCATAAAGCAGAAGAGATGATAGATACATCTCACCCCTCACCGGGGGGAAATGCTTGCCCGACAGCAAGCTTTCAAATAGGTACCAACGAAATATCAGTCTCGGCTGATTGCTCTGAGGGGCGTTAGTTTGGCGCATTAACCCAGACTCATTGTGTTATATGTTGCATATTTGAACACCGTGGTTTTAATCCCTCTAGGGCATATACCACGTTAAATAAAATCCGGAAAGATCTGGTTTTCATTTGGCAATAGGTTGCCAACATGCTTCTTGGCCTCTTACTTTTCGACCTGCCCTCGTTTGCTTAAATGTGTTTATAGCTTTCGATGCGGCCAGCATTGAGGTTATAGTCAAAGCCTGGCTATGTCTTTTGGCATCGTCATCGTCATCATCCTTGTCTATTTGAAGTACAAAATATTTTTCGTTTATTTGCTTTTAACATTCAGTATAGAGTCTACTTTGTTGTTGTTTTTATTTTTTTTTATGTTGCTGTTGTTGTTGTTGCCTACGTCGTCTACTTGGCTCGCTCTGTCAGTTAGTTTTTTTTTTTTGTATTTTTATTTGGCAGCAAACAAACGCGCCCATGTGCGTGGGTGCGTATGAGTGATTTTTGTTGTTATTTTTGTTTTTGTTTTCTGTTTTTTTTTTATTCGCAAATGCTACGAAACATAAAACATCAAATGTAAATTGAAAGTCGTTCGTGTGTGAAACTGAATGTGTCATCAGTTGAAGCGTTTATCATTTTTTACTGTTTTTTCGGGTTGTTTCTCTTACTCCTCTCCTTCTGAGGCTCTTCTTTATTCCTTTACTTTAGACTGTGCCTTGTTCTTTAAGAAGTTTAGATTTTATTTGTATTTAGGCATTCGGTGTTGGGGTACATCAAGTTGCCTTTTAAATACCAAAGTGAAAATCTTGGGTAAGAGTAAGGAAAGTAAGAAGAAGCTGGAAAGCTAGAGATGGAGTCCTTGGCTAGAGTCCTTTGGCTGCTTGCAGCAACGGATGGCAAAAGTGTTTTGTCAATTTTGTGATTTCCGACTCAAAGACAAAGTCATGTCTGGAGTCTGTGTTTAGATTAAATGTAAATAACTGAGCGTGTAATGAAGGAGTCGAAGGAGTCAGAGCAGTCTGACTAAGCATTTGTGCAATGCGAAGAAATAAATACGCATATTGTTATATGGTATTAAATGTAAATGGCTTAAGTATTAATACTTTAATAAATTATTATTATTTATTTATTTAAGGAGTACAACTAACCACAGTTGACAATATGTAATGTAGAAAAATCGGTAAATTTATTTAGAAAAGTAAAATAGAAGGTATAACTAATCCGTATTTAGCCCGATTGATGAACTTTTTAACGATATTCACCATCTCACATCGATAACTGGTCAGACACTTGGATTTACAATATAAAAGTTGAGAAAAGGGAGCAAGATGAAAATTAGGCAATGTATATAACGAAAGTGCTAAGGGATCACCGTTGCACAAAAGAATGACTCATAATATGGGATTGGTCAAGGATGCTCGTAGTGGCAAGTCAAGATAACTGAGGATAGAAGAAGTGATAGATTGAATAGACCGTTCGAAAGAGAGGAAATTAAAGAAGTTATTATAATTAGAGCATAAGAGACGGCAAGGATCGTGTAAAGCATAGTTAGATCTACAAAATTGGAAGGCTAAATGCTGAAAATTACGAATTACTCTAGAAGGAATGACAAAAGAAACTTTGCTAAGAAGTACGTTAGAATCGATATGATCGAGTAACAGCTTATGCAAGAATAACACGCCTTGGCATGTTCTGCGATGATTAAAGGAAGGCAGTTATATAAGGCAAAGTCTATCAGAATATGGCGGCAGTCGGATGTTTGGGTCCCAGTTTAAGCCACGAAGTGCGAAAGGAGAAATTGCTTTTGCACGGACTCAATCATGGTATTGAGGACTCCAAACGCAAGAGCAATATTATAAAATAGGACGGACGAGAGAGATATATATAGGAGTTTGGTTGTGTACGGGTCGTTAAGCTCCTTAGACCAACGCTTAATAAAAGCAAGAACACCTCTAGCCTTATTGATCGCAGTACCCGAAAAACGGTTTTTAAGCAATAACTTGCGATTTTGGGGGTGTTAGACAATTTTGAAACACACTATCGTGATCTACTCGTCAAGACCTACAACGTACACTAGCTCACTTGAAAAGTTCTTTTATTTTTTTTTGATTTTGTAGAACAGTGTAATTTATGGTAGATGGGACTACTTGATAGAGCATGACATCGCCAATGTGTCTTTTTTTTTGAAAACTTTTAAACATCCAATCTTGCGAATAATCTGAAATTAAGTTTCCTTCAAATGAAAAAATAATTTCCAGACTTAAGTTCCAAATTATTATTTAAGCAATACTAACTTTTTACAATTGATAATTACTAATAGTGATTCTATTCATATTAGAAAAAATCTTAAAATCCAAGAAATCAAAGAAAAATGGATTCTATGCGGATAAAAATTCGTAATCACACGGCTTGACTTTACAATTAGTAATTGCCTAATTTTTTTGGAAGATAGAAGTACTGGATATTTCGTGAGATGACCAATTTTATTATTTTTCCTCAAATTTAAAGTTGTTATATTCAATGTCCCATCACAATGCCCTATGCTCCGATTAGGAGCGATATCTTATATAGTACATAATATGAAGAAAAACAAAATGTTAATGTCACAACCCGCATGAAAATAAATTTTCTTCCTTTGACTTAATACCAAATCTTGAAATTGTAGTAAATAAATAAATTGTCAAATAAAACTGCTTGACTGTAGGTATACAAGCAGTTTGCACGTGAAAAAAGATACTTAAGAGTTAAAACTGCTTGACTGCAAACAAGCAGTTTGCTCGTGAAAAAAGATACGTAAGAGTTAAGCCTAGGGTCTAGGCTCTCCCACATGAATGCCACCCTCTTAAGTTCTATAATTATGTTAACTAGTGTTATTAACATATAATGATTACAAAAAAAAGAACCAAGTTATACCTCAAAGCTATTTTTACAACTTACTAACCACTTTTAAAACTTCATTCCTACCACTTCCGCCCAAAGTATCACTTTCATGGTCTGCTTGTAAAGGTTATCCCATACCATGCCGCCTACCCACAGCAAGTTTTTAACAGTCAAATTTATTAGCATTAAAAACTATTATAAAAGCAATTTACAAATGGCCAAAAAAAAAAAAAGACGAAGACTGCCTGCCATATAGACATAGACAAGACAAGCAGTGCAATTTGTTGGGCAAGTCGAGCCACAAATATATTGTGTACCCCACTTAGGAGATAATCTTATTGGTAAAATGCCAAAAACTTTTTGAATGCCTTTGAATGTTGTTGCGCCCAAAAGCATGCAACACCAAAACACTCACACAGTCTCCACAATAAAAATGTCACCACAAACAAAAAAGCAAGAGAGAAGCAAAAGTTTACTTTCTGGCAAAGGGAAAAAAAACAAGCAGTGTTCCAACTAAAAAGGTATTTCCTCTTAAATCAAATACATTTTGCTATCTTTTTGTAGTTGTTTCGTTTTTGTGGTTTTTTTCCACTTCCACTTTTTATATACTACATACTAAGAGTATATCCCATATATATATACTCTATATGTACATCTTCTTTTTTGCACGAACCACTCAAGAGTGGAGAGGGTACTTCAATTCACTCCAAAACATATTGAGCGGGCCACTTGAGTGTGCGCCAAGAGATAAGCGCAATTATATGGCTTGAAGTGCGGCTGACCCGCCGCCGGTCACCGAATTGTATAAATTAGGTAAAAAAGACGACGAAGTAACTTACATGTGTGTGTGTGTGTGTGATGATGTTTTTGGCCTTCATTGAGACAAATGGGCTAAAGAAAATCTTGACCAGCAGCAGCTTTAAGTGGGCTTCTCTGTTGGGCGCTTTAAATGCTTTGAAAAGGTATTCGCATAAAAAACTGAAACATTCTTAAGGCCAGTCCATGTCACATGGCTACTCTGAAGTACTTTTAATGTTCAAATTTTGTTGTCAGTTTCAGTTGAAATTTTACTTTGTTTTGCAGCTGGCCAGGAATTTTCTTTAGTGGGTTAGAGGTTTTCTTTTCAAATTAGTTACACACTTTAGTTGGTTTGGGTTAATATGAAGACTCTTAAGTTATTGCCTGGACATAAACGTGTTTTAAATCTTATATAATACAAAGAATAATTTCTTTTGTAAACAAGTGTTTAAAGTTGTTAGGTATTGTGTTCTACATGGTCTTTCATCTGCGGCTTAAAACTTAATCACTAGTTTACAATATGCTTACACTTAAATAATAATGCTTTTTGTCCTGAATACCTTTTAAATATTATAAAAGCAAGCATTTGGTTGTTTAAGGTTTTAAGCCGATTTGTTTGTTTCTTTTTATTATTTAATTGTTTTCTTCTTAAAAACAGCGTCATCTTATGAAATAAGCTCCCATATACGTACATATTTGGAAAAATAAAACTTACTTTTTTAAAACATTGTCCATCTCTATTGGCCTGGCAACAAGAAAATCCTGTAAAAAAAAGAATAATTAATTTATAAGCTATTTTAATTAAATATACTTCTGCAGCAAATTACTCATCAATTCGACTATCGAAAATCGTAATAAATGTAGCGATGATTATAAAAAAATTTAAAAACATCGATATAACATGCGTGTTGTTTCCTGCACTAATACGAAGATCCGAATAATTTCAGATTACAGTGTGAGAAGAAGCGTTGGATCGGATTTGTCAGTTAAAATGTCTAGCTTGGTAAATAATTCCCTGACCGACCTCTGGTAGGGGCATGGGGATCTCTATTAAGAACTGTTCGAACAGAACTAGGGCCTACAGCTTAGAGCCGAATCCGAACGACGGTGTCTTTAATAAATAGAGACTTTCTATGGCAAATAGCGTCTTTGAGCTAGCGATGCCAGCACTAGGCAAGTGCTCCAGAGCTACTGCAGGGAATCGAGCCACCGACCTTCTGATTTAGAGGCAAGTACGCTACTACTACGCCAATGACGGTAAGCTTAGCTTGGTAAGGTACCCAAAACTGCCTACAAAAATGTTTCAGAACTAATAATGCAGTTCGATTCATGGGTAAAAAAAAAATTATTTTCTTACTCAGTAAGTCATGAATTGGTACGGACGTTATTTGGTGCAGAATATTTTCAATGCCTGAAACAACTTTGCCCAATGAGATTATAAGAGAAGATCTTGGGCTTGTAAAACATAAACGACGTTTTCCTCATCAAAAAGCGCCAAGAATTCTACAAGCTGATTTTGAACAGGCCATTACAACTCATTATCGGGCTACGTCCTGACATTAAAGGTCATTTGAAGCGTCACTGCTTGATGCACCTCTTCCACACTCTGCGGTGCCAAAGCTAGCTACTGAGCTCCCTGCCTACTCCTTCCAGCGGTAGTATAATCCACCCCTTTGCCAAGTTCCTGCTACAACCGCACTCCAAGTTTTATTTGGTGGAGATTTCTCATCCATGCGAACAACATGACCGAGCCAGTTGGATATCGCATGCTCGTAAGCATAACTATATCAATATCGCCGTAGAGTTCATACAGTTTGTCATTTCTTGGGATGTGGTACTCGTCACCAACGCATAAAATTCCAAATGTCTTAAAAAGTACTTTCATCTCAAACATTTGTATCAGACAGAGTCATCTCACATGCGTTAGCTTCAAGAAACATCCATGGGCAAGAGCTATTTTCTGCTTCATCTGCTAACTGGAGTCGTTGTGACGTTTTTGTTAAGACAGACGAAATTCCTAACAACATCAAATATATGATCTCCGTACCTCATCATCGTCATCGTGTGGCCATGACAACCCGCTCTCGGGTTACGGCCGAACTCAACAGCTCTCACCAGGAGCCTCTGCTTTGCGCGCGCCTCTCCAATTAGAAATACCAAGGGAGGATATGTTCTCCTCCACTTGATCTTTCCATCGGGGTCGTGGGGGTCCCCTTCGTCTTCCTTCGTCGGCTTTTTCGCTGGAGCATCATTATCCATACGTACGACAAGGACGAGCCAGCGCAGATGTTGTAATGTGATGCGCTGGACAACATCTATGTCGTCGAAGAGCTGGTACAGCTCGTGGTTTATCTGAATGCGATAGTCGTCCTCAAAACGTACGGGACCAAAGATTTTATGAAGAATTTTCCACTCAATCACCCGAAAAGCTGCTGCATCTGTCCGTAACACAACCCATGCTTCTGCGCAGTAAAAGAGCACGGGCAAGATGAGCGCCTTGTAGAGTGTTACTTTTATTGTTCGAGAGAGGTCTCTGCTGCACATCTGTATACTGAGACCATAGTAACACCTATTGCCAAATGTGATACTTCGCTTTATCCGAGGCTTTGGATGTGGTTTTCATTGGATTGTTGTTTAACGAGGCGGGTGCCAAAGCCTGCGCTCAACGTTTAACGTCCGGGTGGCTCGCTTCACACATTAGCTCACTACTTAGAAGATGCTAAGATAGCTACGGAGGAGGAGGCTGTGTGTCAACTTGCAATCATTTAAGACAGAGATCGCTCTGGCAGTCGACAGGTTAACAGCAATCATAAGCTTTGCTCTGTACAAATGAAAGCCAGGCCTGCCCCTCCGTACCTCTCTAATAAGAATTAATTCTTCGCCTTCGTCGTGATCTAATTTACTAACAGACCGTTGGAGAGTCTCTCTAATACAGAAATTTTATATTTCGACTTGTTCTCATTTAGTACCAAACCCACTCTGGCAGATTCATTCTGAATAGCACTAAATGCCCTGCTAAGATCTCGCCTGGTAAAACTCGTTAAGTCTACTTCATTTGCATACATAAGCAGCTGGATAAATGGACCCTTTCTAATACACTCCTTCCTTCAGAAAAGCACTCTTTGGCGCAGAGTTTGTAGGAGATTACATCGCCTTGTCTACAGTCTTGAATGGTAGCTACGAACTTTACGCCATCTCTGGAACTGCTTTGCTCATTTCCGCTATATGACAGTGTCAACGGTTCAGTTTAGCATATGAACGAAGAGGTTCCAGAGATGACATAAAGTTCGTAGCTAACTTCTTCGCTCATTTGCGCTACATGACGGTGTCAACGGTTCAGTTTAGCATATGAAAGAAGAACTTCCACAGATGGGTAATAAGTTAAAGACAAGCCGATTTAATTCAATTTTTGCGATCCTGAATATACTTTATTTGGATAAACCGATAAACGCTCTGCCAACGTCAAGTGTCCCTTCTTATAGACTCTTTAAGTGGAACCACTTTATCTAACACTGATGATCTATAAACTAAGTACTCTCTGTTAGGTTATATACCACGGGTCTATTCTAGGTACATCTTGACTGGAATAGCTAATGGTATTTGTTTAAGTAAGTTATGACAAGAAATTAACGTCTATAGCTAACTAGACAATAAATGACAACTAACGATCCAAGACGCTCATTTAAAAGTATATTCGATTTCCGACGCTCCTTTGAAAGTATATTCTAGTTCCGACTATTGTTCTAATATTGAGAGCTATGATTGATTCGATATGAATGATTGCCAACACTGATAGTAACAAACAAGAGGGAGTAATCGTTTTCATAAGGGCATGTCCCGATATTATTGCTTAGCTTGCCGAGTACAAAATCTCGTGTTTATAGTCAGGATAAAACAAGCTCCGCCAAAGAGACGAACTACCAAGACAAACATGCTATGTATCCTTAAGTGCATAATGCTTCATAACATAAACCGAACACATTAATTCAAGCTACAATTTTATTCTTACCCCTTAACTGCATCCTGTTCCAAATATTGTTAACCCCTCAAATAGTGAAAAAATCACAATCCCATTTAGAGTTATACTCTTGCTTGTTATCTGCCTACGTCATATGGTAAAATTGTAAAGGAGCAGCTTAAAAGAACCTTTTTTTTTCTAAATTCTTTTTATTTTCAAATTTAAAATGCGCTCATTATTAATATTTTTTTTGGGCAACTCACACAAAGGTTGTGCCATTTGGGCGACCCAAAAGTGACACAGTTCTTCGTATGTGTGGGTGTGTGTGAGTGTATCTATGTGTGGCTTCTGAAAGCTTCAAGTGTGAACACACATTATAATAAACGCCTCAATTGTTGTGCAGTCATCTGTGTAATTTATGTTTAGCTAATGTTCAGGCATCGATGAGCTTGTCAGCTTTTGTGAATCACAGCACACACACAAACACACACAGCTACACTTATCCACACTCACACAGATACTAATACATATGTGAGTAAGCTTGATTGCGCCAGTGAAAGTGTGACTGTGTGTTTGTGTGTGTTTGTGAGAGAGTTAACCCATCCAAGGCATGCTACCAAATGACGTTAAGGTTGCTTCGTTGAGTCTAATAGACTTTCATGTTTTTGGCGCCCCTTCCATGCACCTTGGCCTCTATCAAGGCATGACTTTACTGCCTTCTGATGCACAACCCGCCGCCCGTGCTGGTCTTTACTGCTGCTGCTCGGTCTCGACTTTGCCCCAGTTTTGAGCCCTGCCACGGGCTTTTTCAGCGTACCAAATCCTTTGGCATGTTTTGCCAACAACGTACGAGATCTGGCAGTTGATGTGTTGTCCTCCAGCACTCAGCTCTCTAGGATACTCCAATGCTTTGGCATTTTACTGAAGTTTGGTTTTTTATTTTTCAATGCTCGGTTGGATGTTTTTTTTCAATGATTTCTTATTTCTGCTGGAACACCCAGTGTGTGATATGAGGGGTACAGGGAAGGGAAAACTGTTGCGCTGTTTTGTCGTTAGAGAAATTCAATTTTTTTTACTACTATTGCTGCCACCGGCTGACTGGTGTTAAATCATTGATGTGTGAAATTTGTGCTTTTGCTTTGGCAGCCAGGACCAGGAGAAGTCGCTTTTTTCACTCAAATTTTATTTTTTTTGCTTTTATCTCATGTGTTGTGATGTTTTTCAATCGATATTGAAGTAAATAAAATAAAATTTTAAAAAATTTATTCGTACAAATGCTGTTTTTATTTTGTATTTGAAGCTAGCATTTATGATATTGGACACATGAAATGGAGTTGAAATAGTGAGTTAGTATTTTCAGAACTGATGTTAGAAATTTCAGTTAAGAAAACTCATTTTATCTCTAACTAATGCCTATGACCACGATTATTACCAATAGAAAGGCTTAAAAAAGAAGCTTATTGGATGTATTTTAAAATGGGTTAAAAGTATATTGAGTAGTTTTAAGCTTGGCGTATATCGAAGAGCATCCACTTTGGCTGGTTATAATCCACATAGCTCGGACTATAACCATCCAAAGTGTTGTCTAATAACTCCACCAACAAATGGCCCACCCTATACATTCTCATAGCAGGCTTTTTATATGAAAAACTAAAAATTTCCATCAAGCAACCTTTGCTTTCAAACATCAAAACCTCACATTTTCTATGCCCTAGGCTTTTGTGAAATAATTTTCATTATAGTTTTGGTGTTCGTGCAGTAAACAGCTCTCCAATAAAAATTTAAATAAACCAAATTTTCCGTTCCATTTTATTTGTTTCTTTTGGCGAAATATAAATTAAATAAAAAAAAAAATAAAAATAACAGCTATTTATTTATAAAGAAACAAATTTTTACAAGCTGTTAGATTGCGGAAACTGGTAAGTAAAAAAAAGTAAAAAAAAAAACAGAATAGGGAAAATCTAATTTTTTTTTATATTCAGCAATTCCTAAGATTCGAAGATGACTTGCCCATGCGGTGTGGTTTCTTATAGACTCGGCTATGGACCAGTCGGCCCAGTTCTGCCTGGATTGTCTTATTGCGGTAGCTGTCCATGTCCTTGCTTTCCATGTGGCCCATGGACTTGCCCGCCTAATAGATGTTGTTCCTGTTGCGAATATGGTTGCTTTGGACCATTTTATTAAAGCTTACAAACAAGCAAGCTTGCCGTTTCCGGAAGATCTAAACGGCTTGGCTTTTCAAAAGAATGGAACGGAGAAAATCATTTTAATTTTCCAAAACAGCTTACCAAAAATGTTTTCTGTATCGATTTTATATTAAATTATAGTATATAACAAATGCATTTGAGTTTTGGTTAAGGTACTTGCGATAAGAGCGTTAGATGGGGTAGTTTACCATTCTCAAGAAGTGTGACGTCATTACGCGCAACTTTGTCAGCCAGTAAAGGAATTGATTGACCAATCTGTAGATACGAAAGGAGAGCACACATTTGCCAACTATGAATAGAATCGGATCGCTGCTTGGCAATCCTTGATTGACCAATTTGCATTTACGAAAGGAGGGCTCAGCCAACCTTTATTCAGACCTCAAAAGATATTTGCGATTGGGGGTCATTGGGGTAGTTGGCCATTCTCAAGAAGTGTGACGTCATTACCCACTTCTTTCCAAATCAGGAAAGGAATTGGATGGTATGGCCTACTTTAACCATGGTGCAACTTGGCTATCCATGATTGACCAATTTTTAGATTACGAAAGGAGAGCACACCCAAGCCTTAAGTTCTTTACTCAAGACAATGATTGACAGGATACATTAGTTCTGTTCATAACGCACTACTTTGTAAGTAAGGAATGGAATTGGATCCCTGCTTGGCGATTGATTTCCTGAAAGAATTCGATCGTACTACCTAGTTCAACCATGGTGCAACTTGGCTAATCGATGATCGACCAATTTGTATATTACGAAAGAAGCAGAGCTGATTGATAGGACACATTTGTTCTGTTCATTACTGAGAAATGGAATCGGATCGCTGCTTGGCATTCTTGATTGACCAATTTGCCGTTTACAAAAGGAGGGCTCACCCAATCCTTATTCAGACCATTTTATCTTTGATAATTACAATATTTGTTTTCGAGAAGGAATTAGATCGTACTACCTAGTTAAACCCTGATTCAGCTTGGCAATCCATGATTGACCGATTTGCAGTATGGTAGAAGGGCAGAGGATCCAGAGGTACACAATTGACATAATAAACTATACAGATTCAGAGCACAACAAAGTTTTTATTAACATCTTGTTTTGCCATTTTCTGTATTTTAAGACCCTAAACTTGATCCAGACGCCTTATGTTTATCACCAGCCAGCACTGCAATTGTCACAGGGTCCACAAGGAGTAGGGCAGAAACAGCGACCAGTGTAACGCAAAGTAGAAAGACGCGGGTTGTAACAGGCTATCGCATAGGAGCTGCAGGCCCAACCACCACACATCTTGTCAAGCTTTTGGGTTAGAGCTGCAGATGGTTCTAGTCTTTAATAGAGTTAAATTTAATAACCAAAACTTACTCGGAAGTAATATTGAATTATTGCAGTTTGGAACTGCTCGTCAAAAACAGAATATGGCAACGCTGTTGAATATAGTGGAAATATTTAAATTGTGGTCTATTTAGACTAAGAAGAACTTACTTAATTTTGGTCCACTCGATTTTGGTTAGAAGCAAGAGTACTTGTTCCAACAACCAGCAAACCGTATATTTTAAGGTGATCAATTTGGTTTCCCCTAAGAGTCTCCAAACCGAAAAATACGTAGTTTCAACCGAAAAATATTTAGTTTTTTGTTAGATTTTCTATTTTTTTTTTTCGTTAACCGGGTGAGCTTGCACAAAATCGAGTGGACTTGAGCTGACAACGAACGAAAATAAAATGAAATATTTGTGGTGTCTAACCTAGGAAAATGGTTTGACAAGCCCTACAAAGCCAACTTGTAGATGGCCAACTGATTTCGAAATCTTTATGGAAATTTTAGGTTAAGCTAATTGTACTCCGTTGGGGCCATCGATGATCGGTGGTTCGATTCCCTTCAGAGACTGGGTGCAAAACTGCTCAAGAAAATCTCTATTCACTCCTGATCCTGCCCCTGGGACTCGGCCATAAAGTGCAGTTCCCTGCTCTGTAGAGATCCAACTGCTTCACCTAGGGGCGACTGACTAAATAGTCAAGTCAGGAGTTATCAGTGGAATAATTTAGCAATTGGCTCGCCAAAGGGAAATAATGTACAACTTCATAGCTGATCAACAGAAGCCTCTCAGCTCTTACTGCCTTATATTGCCTTCAAACGGTTGTTCTGTTAACCTGCCATGAAGATCAAGTAATATCAAATAGAGAAAACCTAGGTGGATGCGATAGGGACAAAAGATAAAGGGGCTGCCCTTTTGTTGACGCCCTAATATCAATCCTAGTCTCGACACATAAACGTCAATCTCGGATAAGGAACGAAGATGGCGGAACAATAGCAAGTTATGCACAATTTAGTTAGAACGCGGCACAGAGATGAGATAGAGCTTAGGATAGCAGAGGGAAGAGGAGAGCTTAATCCATTTACATGTTTAAAGAGTGACCTCTTGATGAAATATTGACCCTCAGTCAGGAAGTATGGTTCAGCTCAGATATAAGGTGAAACTTCCGAAAGGGGCTGGCCTTTTGGTGACGCCCTAATATCAAATCCTAGTCTCGACACATAAACGTCAACCTCGGATAAGGAACGAATTTAGATACTCGCGGAAGATTGTTAACGAAGCATGGCGGAGCAAGAGCAAGTTATGCACTATTTAGTTAGAACGCGGCACACAGATGAGATATAGCTTAGGATAGCAGAGATAAGAGGAGGAGGAGGAGGTCAAAAGAATTTAGATGTTCAAAGAGCGACCTCTCGATGAAATATTGACCCTCAGTCAGGAAGTATGGTTCAGCTGGGCTCTCCACGATTGACCATTTAGCAGTTTACGAAAGAAGGAGACTACACCCAGTCATATTAAGCACTCTGTTCAGATCTCAGGAAGAATGACCCCTTTACCAATGCAGAGAAATTAGATCATATTACCCAGTGCAGTCATTCTTCCGCTGGGCTCTTCATGTTGCGACACTTTGGCTGTTTATAAAAGAAGAACACTCGCAAGCGGTTTGTTCTAGCCCCAAGAAGGCTGACCCTTTTACCCGTAACTAAATGACCTTTACCTTTTGTAGAAAGACCTAGAAGAGAATGACGCTGAAAAAATAGAGCATGGCCTTAGAGGCTCTATGAAACTAAGTAAGCTACAGTTATCTGTTTATTGACGAAACAAATACAAATTCGTTGCTTAATTTTCCTGCCTTTTGCTTTTTGGAACCAACGCTTGTTTCGGACGGCTTTTGATCTGCTTCAGTTTTTTTGGACTTTTCCTGGTCACTATTTTTACAAGAGATTTTATTTGTTTCGGCAGTTACATTGCATTTGTCATAGGGTCCACAACGATAAGGTATGAGATCGCGAGCAGAGAAGCGGTAAGTAGACCGAGGCGGGTTGTAGCAAGCTAATGCATAGGAGGAGCAGGCCCAACCGCCACACATCTTGACAAGTTTCTTCGATTGGAACTGTAGGTGTGTCTAGTATTTAGTTGAATTTATATATTGATAATCAAAACTTACCCAAGCAGGACAGATATTCTATTAGTGCAGTTAAAGAACTGCTCTACGAAAAGCGAATAAGGCCACTCTATTGAATCTAATAAAAAATATTAAAGTAATGAACTGCGCAGCGTAACGTAAACTTACTTAAAAACTATTTAAGTCCACTCGATTTCGTGCAAAAGCAGCAAACAGAAGGTGTGATCATAAAGCAGTGCACGGTATAACTGAAGGTGGACAATCTGGGATAGCAGCCTGCAAGTCCTTAGAAGCCAGCGCTCATTTAATATGGGTTGGGCGGTTGGTTTTATTTTCCGTTTTATTTTTTGTTAAACCGGTGAGCTAGCACAAAATCGAGTGGACTTGAGCGTACAACGAACAGATAGCAATTGAAATATTCCGGGTGTCTAACCTTGGCATTTATACGAATGTGTTGACAAGCCTTGCAAAGCCAACTCGTAGATTTGCATGGCCAACTGATTTTGAAATCTTTTTGGAAAACTCACTCGCAAATCTGTGCAAAAAAGTTAGTCGAGGGTTAAGCTAGGACAGCTAGGAAAAAATGGCAATGCCGGAAAAAAAAAGATGGCTTACTTTAAAGTCGGACGCGGAAGCTTTGGCATACCCTACACTTTTTTTTTTGCAGTATGAAGGTGTATAAGCATTAAAGCATCCCACATGGAAATTTAAGTTGGAAGGGACTTCTGCAGGGGTTCACTAGTTGTCGATAAAATTCTTATTAATTGGAAAACGAATTCGAATTCGTGCAGACACAACTGTAGCTTTCTTATTCTAATACACGGCCTTTGCTTACTTTTGCCCATTTATCCAAAACTTCAATCAAACATAACCATCAAAAGATGGTTCTTTTCAAAATCCCGAAACCCTTTTTAAATAATTCCCTTCATAAAATATCAAATTTGGTTATTATTCAAGAGCATTTATGTAAATGCATCTCACCGATGTGCTGCAAAATCGTTTCGTTCTTGCCACTTTATGTTGCACCTCGAACCAGACCAGTCCGTTCCGCAGTTGTCTAGTGGCTGTTGGAGCAACCTGGTAGACAATCAATTACATTAGTCACTGACCACGAACCACGGACCACAGTGGCAGGCAGTAAGCCAGGACAGGCGGCACGCATTGTTGCCGGGTTCGTGTGGTTTTTGGCCACGTTGTGGACGGTTACGAGTATCTTGGTAAAACCAAAAATGCGACCGCAAGGCAAATACAATTTTAAATGCAATTTAATAGTTTCCATGTGTTGCAGAGTGGAAAATGTTAGTTAGTACTCAGAGCAGAGCTTTTTTTGGTATTTTTTTTTACACATAAAAAGAAAGGAAGCTTTTCCGAATCTTTTAAAAAGTGGTTAAAAGGGGTTTTGGCTTGCAGTGGTATTTTTGGTTTTAGTAAGATACTTCAATGTAGTATGTGATTGGATATGGATAAATTAGTCTCTGTATCTGTGTCTGTAGGAAAGCTTATCTCTTAGGGGATCATATAAGCTAGTCACAAGTGAATAGAAGCTGATGGAAGCCTTATAAGCAAAAGGAAGTGAAACTTTGATTCAAGATTTTAATTAACCTAACTTATGGTATTGCACGATGTAAATATTTGCTCAAATGTTTGCTTGCCTGTGTGATGTGTGATACCCTCTCGGGGATTGCCACCTTGTCATGAGAGGGCTTATGAGGGGCGATGAATCCAAGAGCGACGCCGGCGGTAGCATAGCTATCTTTGAACCCATCACTCAATGATTCTCATAAAATATGTGAGAATAACATGGAACGAAACAATAATGGAAACATGTCGCCAAGGGGTACCCAACAATTATTGGTCAATCCATCTGCTTCGGCAGTCAGCGCAGCGGATTTGGAGGTGCTAATTTCACGATATAACGAAAACACGATGAATGCAACTAACACAACTGAGGCTCTATGCTCCACTAGTGATGATCAAATATTTGCCTCAAATCTTTGCCTAAACTATGTAGTTTGTTGTTGTTTGCCGAAAAAAAGTTTGGGCAAATATTTACTGCGTTTAACCAAACTTATGGCCTTAACATTTCACGGTTTAATTATAAAACTATTAAAATTGTTAATCTGGAATACTTAGAGCCAACCTTCAAAATAAAACAAATTTGAAATTTCATGAACATCAAATCAAATATTTGCTCAAAGAGCATAAAATATTTGCTCAAATGTTTGCTTGTCAGTGTGATTATCAAATATTTGTAGCAAATCTTTGCCTAAACTAATTTGATGTTGCTTGGGCAAATATTTGCTTCATTTAACCAAGCTTATGGCCTCAAAGTTTCACGGTTTCATTATAAACATTTCAAAAATGCTAATCTGGAATACTTAGAGCCAACCTTCAAAATAAAACAAATTTGAAACTTCGTGAACATAAAATCAAAATTTGTTATTTGCATTTCTAGGCCAAAAAAGGTGCTAAATAAGCACCAGGAAGATTTCGAGTTGCCATATTACTCTAATTGCCTGGCATATTTAGCACATTTTTTTGCACGAAATTTAGAGTAGCCACGAAACAAAGTCCTAACGAAATCTAAGCTGTGAGCGCGCAACAGGTGGAAAGGAATCGCCTGAACATGACATGCTGTTCATCATCAAAGTGTGGTTCAAAATGTGCGCCATGCAGTCCATGTGGCTCCAAATGTGGTCCATGTGGTAGAAGATGCGGACTACCCGGGCCGTGTGGGCCATGCGGACCGTGTGGTTCATGTGGCCCATGCGGTCCTTGTGGACCGTGTAACGGCTGCTGTTGTCAGGCACCTTGCGCGGTTATATCCTATAAACTGGCCAGCGGACCCGTGGGTCCTTTGCTGCCTGAAATGAAATATTGTGGCTGCTGCTGTTGTCCGCCTAGCTGCGCTCCGCCATTTTACTTTGTGCCCAACAAATGCGGTTGTTGCTGGGAATGGGGCTGCTTTGGACCATTTTATTAATACCAGCTTGGCTTCCGGATTCTAGTAACTAGGATGTAGGATATGTGCTTGTCAACTATTTTGATAAAATTTTTCAAAATTTTTGTAAGCAATAAACTTGTGTCATGTGATTTGTATTTTTTTTTTATTATTGGGTCAAGGGTATACTAGATATGTCAACTGGCAGAAGGGGACGGTGCTTTTAACAAGAAAGATTTGAACCTCGACTAACAATTGAGCCGTATCACTGACGGACTTAACAATCAATCTTATGAACCTTTGAAACTAAGAGATCAAAAGGGATTATTAAAGGCATATTATGTAAACTTATATAGGGTGCGGCAGCATAGCTTCCTTTTTTAAAATACGCGCCATTCAGTTGATGTCATAGCGGAGCGCTAGTGGTCTCGTTCAAGAGGGGGTACTGTAAAGTTTTGTCCCGACACGGTCCAGTCGCCATCATGCGTTGGAATAGTGAGGAGCGTGCCTTTGCCGTTGAGGCCTACTTTTCAAGCGGATGTTCGGTTATTGCAACACAGCGTGCATTTCGGAATCGCTTTAATTTAGCCCCGTTGGCTCCCGTCCCAGACCGCAAATCAATTGTTACATGGGTCACTACATTCAGACAAACTGCAAATGCGACAAAACGAAGAACTGGAGTCCCTCGACCCGTTAGATCACCTGAGAACATTGAAGCAGTGAGAGCGTCAATGTTGCGATCACCACGGCGTTCTGCGCGCAAACACGCATCTGCCCTTGGACTATCCGATCGTTCTGTGAGAAGAATTCTTCGTGATGATCTTCATTTTCATCCGTATAAGATAGCGATAGTGCAGGAACTTACAGAACGTGACTTCAATTCTCGGATGAAAGCGTGTGAGCTTCTTCTTGATGTCGTTCCCGAGGGTGCTATTGTTTTTTTTAGCGATGAAGCACATTTTCATTTGTGTGGGTCGGTTAACAAACAAAACATGCGCTACTGGGCTGACACCAACCCTCGAGAATTACATCAAAGGCCTTTGCATTCACCCAAAGTCACAGTGTGGTGTGCAATTTCCTCAGCTGGAATTATTGGTCCCTGGTTTTTTGAGGAAAATGAGGTTACAGTGACAGATAATTCGGACCGGTATGTAAACATGCTACAGAATTTTTTTTTCCCACGGCTTGAAGAGTTGGATTTGGGGGACACTTGGTTCCAACAAGACGGTGCAACAGCACACACTTCAAGAGCATCGATGGCTGTTTTGAGGGAACACTTTCCAGAGCGCCTTATCTCAATTAGAGGCGATTTGGAATGGCCGGCACGCTCTCCCGATCTGTCCCCTTGTGATTTTTATCTATGGGGTTTTTTGAAATGCCTTGTTTATGTGAACCGTCCAAGAACCCTACAAGATTTGAAGACCAACATCGAAGAAGAAATTGCCAACATAACACCAGCTATGCTAACAAGAGTCATAACAAACGCCAGATATCGGTTTACGCAATGTATGGAGAATGAGGGACGTCACCTAACAGATTTGATCTTCAAAACAATGTAAATAAAAACTTTAGACATGTACCTACATAATAAAAAATAAATAAATATTTTCCGATGCACACAATAGTTTTTATTGAGTTTTGAAAAAAGGAAGTTATACTGCCGCACCCTGTATATTGTGGCTTCTTGATAAGCAACTAATCAGAAACCTGCGTCAGGGCGATGGATTGGGCATGCTCTGCTGAGATCCAACGAGAACCTCGCTCCACAGCCACTTCGTTGGATCCCTCAAGGGAGATGTCGTCGCGTTGATGCGCCAGCAAAAACATGGAGAAGATCTATTGATCATTAACTACAAGCCGCCAGCTACTCATCTGCCGTAAATCCCGCAATAAGGTTCGCTACAAGAGGATGGTAGAGGCCCTATGCTCCACTGGGAGTCCAGGATGACAGAAGAAGAAGAAGAGATATTCAAACCTAAATATTTATATCCTATTTTTTTGCTCCAAACTTCTGTCTCTATTAAAATAGTATTCTTGCTTAGCAATCGATAAACACTAAAATCGATGCGTCGCACAATGGGCTCCTGTAGCCAGATTTTGGCTAAAAGTCCCAAAAGAAAGTTAAAACTTGGACAAAATGATAATTAAATATGACATAAACCAATTCTTATGGAAATGAGAGATTTTTGACCAAAATATGAAAATCTGCTCACTCAGTGCATCGTAAGGAAAGTATTATTATTATCCGTATATTACAAATAAAACATATTTTCATATTAAAAGAAGACTCTTTTAGTTTCATACATTTTAATAACTCTATTTTTCTACATAAATTTCTAGTTACCACAATTATTTCCCATATTATTTTTCCAAAATTTTTTTTTAAAAATAATTTAGTTGCATATTTTTAACAGCGACTTTTGCGCTTTTTCAATCCAAAAACATTTAAAATTCTAACTTCATGCATTTTAGCTTTACATTTTAGCCTTACATTTTAACCCTTGTTTGCCAAAGTTTTTCCATATACTAGTACATATTTGTTTATTGTGTAAAAAACCATACAAATCGTTAAAATTGAAATTGTTTGTTTTGGCTTAAACATAAAAAAAAAAACATCTCTTACAACAAAATAACATGCTGTATATTTTGCAAGCGATTGTGTTGAACAATGTGCGAAATTTTTGCCTCTGGATTTGAATATTCGTTTTTTTTTTTTATTATTTGCATGCAATTTAGGTCATTGGTTTATCTGTTTTTATATAAAACGTGTTTGTTTATGGCAAAAGCGAAAGGTCAGTCTATATATATTGTATACAAAATACGCAAAAAGATTTAAGAAGTTAGTTTTAAACATTGATAGTTTATGTAATATATGGATATGGCCATGAATACAATCAGAGCAGATAAGAATTTTTTTTCGCAAGGGTTAAATTATAGTCCTAACTGAGTGGAAAATTGCAAATTAATGATATCTATAATGAGAAGTAGAAAAGATCTGTTAATCGGCATATAATTGTTTTATATTTGTTGTTAGATCATAATTTTACAAAAAGCAACACTTTGATATTATCTGAAGAAGCCAAAAATACTGATTGTTTTGTGGACAGCCTTGAAGTTCTATCGAGGGGAAACATTTTTTGAAAAATTTGATTTTTGCACATCTTTCAAATTTTTACTTCTGCATTGTCTTACTCCCAACGAAAGATTTTGAATGATTTTTTTAAAGAATCAAAGTATTCACAGAAAATTAAATTACAATAAAGTTAAAAATCAGGACAAATGTAAAAATAAACCCAATGGTCTGGAAAATTAATCTTTTTTTTAATGAGACTTAGTGGCAACTTCGATAGAAAAAAACATTTTCAAAAATATATTCAAAATTAGTTGGGATTTTGAGACCAAGCTGTACCTTAGGCAATTCGATATGTGGAAATATTTTTATATAGCCCATTAAAAAGACTGTAGCTTTGTGAGAAAGGGATTGATATATCCTGTAAAAATGTGATACATGCACAATTCTGCTAACAATAAAAATAAGAGATGTATCGAAACTAAAGAAAGTATTCCCGGACTCGTAGAAAAATGAATATGAATTAATGCCTACAAAATTGAATTTCGGTTTTGGAGCGAATACGTTTTTAGGGCCGCTGAATCTGAATCCAAAGTTCCAAAAAGGACTGTGACATAACCTCAAGAAGCCTAATGTTTTGTAGGAGTAAAATTTGTCTGATTTCAGAACTTAAAATCATTTTTTTTTTTCAACCAATAAAAAAATAACCTAAAAATTATATTTGGGTGCGCTATGTTGTTTAATATTCCCTTTTTGGGAAGGTAAATTCGATTGCAAGGTCCAAATAAGATCTCTTGTATCAAAAAAATGCCATTATAAATTATATTTGATCATAGATGTGTTATGATGCTTAATATATGAATTTTGGAAAGTCAAATTCGATTCCAAGGTCCAAATAAGATCTATATCGAGCCTAAGAATTAAAACTTATATAGGGAAAATAATCATGAACATGAAAAAAAATTTGTATGTACTTTTTGGTTATAAATGGATTTCGGTTTTGGAGTATATATATCCTTGGGGTCACTGAATCTGATGCCAAAGTCCAAAAACACGAGCATGTCAAGTCTCTAATATAAATATTTTTTTTCATCTAGAAATTTAAGGGAACATTTTTCAAAATTATTCGATTCAATTATATAAGCCCATTTTATAAAATTAACCCGACTACGGTAAGACAAAAAGGAGGTTTATATATCTGAAAATATGTGTACATCTGTTCCCACGTAACTTCTAAAAAGCTTATCGTAATTTGACCAATAATATATAATTGGAAGCATATTAATCGTCCGCTGGTCATAGGTCATATATCACGTCACATGATATTAAACTTATCCTGGAGATAACAAATCAAGACTGATCATCTTCAGAATTGCAAAAGACAGCTAAATTTCATTTACAATTGTTTTAAAGTTAACAAAAGTTACATTTTCAAAGACAAAAATTTATTTTTAGAAATAAGTGGCAAAAGATGATAGTTAAAAGATGACGAAAATAAAATCCAAAAATTTTTGTTTAATTTCGAAGTTTGGTTTTATAAAGCAGAAATATTAAAATCTCACTCCTTGTTATTCAAATTAGAATTTTTAAAACCAAAATTTACAAATCCTGTTAAATCGATAGTCTTTTAGAAAAATTGTATTTTAACTAAGCGTGATTTACAAGTTGCGGCTTAAAATTGTACAATAAAATATTTACGACCGAAAATCTACCCATGCAGACATTATACCACAGAAACAAGGTAACAATTTTAAAACCACTGAATAATTTATCGTTCTGAATTTAGAAATCGATTGAATATTGGTTAAGTTAGTCATTGTTAGGTACGCTAAAATTGAGGCAATTTTTAAACAATTAATTGAAATAAGCTCAACCATCATGTGCAAAATAGAAAGTGTAATAGCATCAACGTTTGTGGGTTGGCTTTTCACAGCTTTCAATTTCTATAATTTATAAAATGCAGTTGATATTTTCAATTGGACCCACTAAAAGTTTTTAAATAGAAATTTATATCCTAGTATTTCTTCTATACCTTTGGATAAGTTAAGTTGGTTAATGTATATTTTAAAACCTTTAGGATTATACATCAATCAAAGAAATCTTTTTGATTATATTCTTAGTATACCAAATATTTTTTTTAAACGAGCATAAGCTAAGGAGCAAGAGTTTACAAATGTTGTCTAGACAGCCAATTCCCGACGGATTTTCAAAGCAATTTTTAATGAAAATAAATTCAAATATCCTGCAAAGATATCAATCGATAATTCTTAGAAACATCGCAGGCGCTCCTTGGTATGTAAGCAACCAAGAAATACACAAGGACTTGAATGTTCCTAACTTCAAAGATGAAATAAGCAAAACATCGAAAGATTTCATATTCTGGACCTTCCAGACCGATTTGTATAATAATGTTAATAACATCTAGCAAATAGTTTTGTTGTATATTGATTGAACTCACTGGAGCACAATCAATCCTGTTCATTTTTTTGTTTTTACTTATAAAATAAGCTGATTGTCTCATATAACAGATTGCAATTAAAAAATATATTAATAAAAAAAATAATAATAAAACAAAAAACGATGGATATGGATATGGGTCTTTTTATATATAACAAGACAGAATAACAATAAAAAAGATTGCGTTTTGTAAACGATAAATTCGCCTTAGAATCATCGAAACAGAAACATCGATGACAAAAAGCTGTCTGCTTTGGAATGAGTTCATATTTTCTACACAATTTTGATTTACTATATAAGCACTGACTATTTATTCTAATAATATTGCAAAAATTTATTCTTTTTTGGTCATCTTTTGAAAATCTAATAAAAGAAAATTTATTGAATTAAAATAAATGTGTCAAATTAATCTAATCGGCGAAAATAAGTGAACCGGGCCACTTTTTCTCTCGACCTCTCCGATTTTGATAATTTTTTACTACTTGATAGAGGTAATAGGCAAATTTTATTGCAAAAATCTGTTTGCTTATCGAGTTATCGATAGCTGAAAATTTTTCATCAGTAGACTTTTCTTCGACAAGCCATATCTCCTAACAAATGACGTTTTAGAACTCTTTACTTTTAGTTAATAATTATTTGGTTTATGAGATATAAGCTTTTTATGAATTACGATAATAAACGATCGAAGATAATATTTAGAATTATTTAAAAAAATATTAAAATTAAATCTAGGCTTGCCTGCCTAGGCATCACAAAGGCAATGAGAACTACCCCAACTGCTGGCATGGAAGCACTTCTAAACTTACCACGACTTCACGTAGCAATACAGGAAGAGGCTGCAATGCAAGCACTCTCAATCCACTTTAGAGAACAAATTCAAACCAGGAAACCTGATTGATAGGTGATAAGTTATCTGTAGTTCTGTAGGTACAAATCCTTACAAGGGTCGGCAACGCAACATGCATGGCCCAGGCTAATCACCATACAGACGCAGTACTCAACTTTACCAAGAGATACAAAGTCATTTTTCCATCAAGAAAGGAATGGAATGGTAACCCAATCTGGTTACATGACGACTGACAGAAATGATCCATTTCATTTATACTAGACATACAGATAGATCAAAAACGCTCCAAGGGGTAGGAAATGGTAGAGGGGCCCCAGAGAGCACAAATCAATCATCTTAAGCAATGACTCCACAATTTTGCAAGCGGAACTATAGACAATAATGGAAACAGTGTAGCGTATATCTCAAAGAAAACTCAAGAGTGTTAAGATAAAAATACTATCAGATAGTCAATCAGTCATCAAAGCACTAAAGAGCTGCACATTTACCTCCAAAGTCATTATAGAGTTTAGCAATGCACTCAATCAATTGGCCACCCATAACCAAGTCTCCCGACCATGAAGGACATGAAGGTAATGAAAAGGCGGACCTTTACGCCAAAAAAGGGGCGGAAAAGCTATTTATAAGCCCATTTTGGCTTCAACAATAATAATATGACATGAGACTAAAAAGTTGACTCGACAAAAAATCTAAGAATACTGGAATGGCATTGACGGACTAAATCAATCCAAAAAATTCCTGAATTTCAGCGCCAAAAGAGCGAACATTACGCTCACCCTAAACAAGAAAAGTCTCAAGACTCTCTCTGGAGCACTAACAGGCCGCTTCGCCTGCAACTAGCACCTTCACAGAATAAGCTTATCGAATTCGAAAACATGCAGATTCTGCTGTGATGAGAAAGAGTCTATGGAAGACAAACTAAAAAGTTGACTCGATAAAAAATCTCAGAGTTCTGAAATGGAATTGACGCCCTCAATTATTCCAAAAAATTACTGAATTTCAGCGCCAAAAGACCGAACATTACGCTCACCCTAAACAGGAAAAGCTTCAAGACTCTCTCTGGAGCACTAACAGGCCGCTTCGCCTGCAACTAGCACCTTCACAGAATAAGCTTATCGGATTCGAAAACATGCAGATTCTGCTGTAATGAGGAAGAGTCTACAGAACACAAACTGCGAGGCGCTAGGCCACAGAATATACAAAATTTAAGGTGCATACCTACTAGAAGATAACCTTCAAAAGCGAAGAACGATCTGGTCAGTTTCTCGACATAATGAACGTCTAAATTTAAAGGGGCGCACAATAGATCGCAGTGCATACAGGCCTTTGCCTAACACTCATCAACGATTCACGATTAAGAGCTAGGAGTTTTTACTATGGTCTATAATCTTTCCATATATCTAATTAGCTTCTTCTTCTTTAACATAGGAAATTTTATTTTTTTCTCAATTTCGGCATTTGATGTTGACATAAAAAAATAAAAACATATCCCTCTGTTATATAAAAAAGTATTTTATTCTCATCTTTTTTGAAAGTATAGAACATATTGTGTGTATAGCAGAAGATATTTGTTTCTCATGATTTTTTCTCTCATGTTTTTGTAAAATAAGGAATTTAGCAAAATAGGTAGAAAAAAGTTTAATTTGACTGAAGAGGAAATGATAGAGCACAAGCGAGAACAGATGCGTAAAGCATCAAAGAAGAGGTATGAGAAGAATAAAGAAGTAATTTAATTTCAAGTAGGCCCCTGTACCGCTTGCGCCGATGAATGGGTGGGGATTGGTGAGCGAAGCGTGCATGGCGCGAAGCCCCCTAGTTTTTAATAAATTTATTTGAAATTTTGTAACTAATCCTTTAAGCTTAAAACTTATAAAATAAATACAATCATTGAAATTACTTTATCATTGCTTTTAAAATTCATTAGGAATCTTTTAAGTCTTTTATTAAGAGATAGATTATTGTTATGGTCCCATAATCTTTCCATGTATCTAATTTAATTCTTCTTTTTCTTCTTTAATATAGCTAACTTTTATAACTGATTTATAACTGAGCCAGCATTTGGGGTCAATTATATAAAAGTTCAAAGAAAATAGCTCAGTAGCTAAGAATATTTAAAAAGATTTTTCGCACAAGCTTTACTTTTGCATTCTCTTGAAAATAACAAGTCTACAGTTAAAAAACTTATTTGTATAGAAGAAGTTTTTTAGTTGAAAACTCAGTTCCATCGACTCTATCGAATGACTAAAACTTTTTCTCTCTCCCAACTGGCGAGACATTCAACTGTCGCGCATATTAAAGAATTTCAAGCCAATTTCAAGCCAATTTCACGCTAAATTGGCAACTGAAAGCACAGCCAATATATGTTTCTAGTATTTCGATCCAGAACTTTGTCAAGTCATGCAAACTTTACTGCTCTGTTTAATGCTACACATTGGTAAAAATCCAAATCCAAAATGTTCGCATTATATACTCTATTCTTATCAAACACATTTTTCTATTCCCCCAACCAATCCCAAAAAAAAGTCCAGTCTTTGTATGTCTGCAATGAATGCTTCTGTTTCCAGCAGCTGCAGGCGGCAACCTCCGGCGGTTGCCACAATTATACCACAAACCAGGCACGGTTCTATTACAACAATGACATCTGTGCAGCCCTGCAGCCCGACGACAGATGTCTGCCCAAAGTTTTTCCAACAAAGAGAGCCTGCGAGCAGGCTTGTGCGCGATTCCTTGGCCTGGTGCAACAATGGGCCACCATTCCTATGCAGGATTGAGGATTGAGAGGAGTCGAGCCCGCCCCGAGGCAATTGAGCAAGTGCAATTGAATGTCAATGTGAATTGAATGTAGTGTGATAATTGGTTTGAAGTCTGGCACAAAATATTCCCTTTGGCTTGACTTGGCTTATCAGCAGAAGAAGAAGTTTCACTTTTTTTTCGAGAATTTTTGCTACGAATTGCTGCAACAATTGGCTAATAAATTGCATGGAAGGCTGAATATAAAAAGTTTTTGCCTCTATTTTAGTTTTTTGTTAGTCTTGGGAAGTTTTTCAGTTTACTTTAAATTCTGTTGTTTTTAACTTCAAATGAATCTTTAAAACTGTGTTACAGTAAAGTTCTTATGCAGAGCGGAGTCTGTAGAAGTTATTTTGTTTTTCAAATGGAAGTTTTAATATTTTTATGTTTATCTATTAGTATGGGAGCAAAGGCTTGGTAAACTTTTTAAAATTCTCTATTGCTCCGAACTATTAAAAATAACTTTCAAAAGAACTTTATATTAAAATTTATATTCAAAATTTTAAGTATTTAGAATAGATTGGTATTTTGGGATATAAAATATTGTATAGAATTTTAATTTTGTGCTGAAAACTCGAATGAAAATACAGTCTCACAAATAAAAAGTTAAAATACAAATTATACGTTTTATATTAAATATAGAAATATTTATGATTATCACAAAATTGAAAAAATAATATATTTTCATCAAAAAAATGATTAATAATTAAACAAATAAAAATTTTACTTTACTGCTAGCTTAACTCGGTTTGCCACTGACCACAATTGGTATCTGGCCCTGGTCATTTTAATTAATTATAATTAAATAACTACAAATATGTGGAAGAGAAGAATCTGAGACCATCAACTCGACCGTATTATAATAAACTAATTGTAATAAAATAATTTTTTATAGAAACCGATATATTAGGTTAGAGTAGTTGGTAGATAAAAATTGAGATGGTAGAACTTAATATTAAAAAGAGAGTAATTATTTCTTTTTTTATTTATCAAAAGATAATAATGGATTACATCTATATCCCCATTTTTAACCTACTGAGAAGGTGAAAAAAATAAGAAGTTCGCTAATTCTTTCCTCAGATATAAATCTTCTGTCGTAATTGCCAGATTTACTTAAAAAACATTTCAAATAATTAATCGTGTTATATTTAAAAATATGTATGTTTCCTGTTTCGCTCAATCTAAAGAAAGTAAATCTTGGATTTATAGTTTGCTAATTAATTAAAGCAAAATTATATATTTATGAAGGCTCACATTAAAAAGTACTTCATAATTAATTAAAAAAAAGCCTCAAATAAAGCCTCTTAACAAGTCTTACGCCACTGTTGCTAGTTTTTTTAAGTATATCATATTAAATTTAAAAAAAAAGATCATCTTTTAACTGTCAGTGACTGTCCGGCATTGCATATCTTGAAGAAATTAAATAAGAGCAATAAAAGATTTTATGAAAGACGGAATACTCATCTTCACAAAGTGCTGATGAACGACTTTTCAGACAATTTCTTTCAATTATTTTTAATGTTGTAAGATTTGCATTAAGAATGTAAATTTCGAACGAAGCTATACGACGTTAATAACAGATTCTGAGGACTTCTTTCTAGCAGCACAAGCTTAGGTAATTTTCAAACGCATAACTAAATTCATTATTTTCGATTTAATATTTTTTTAAATAACAAATTTTCTAAAAATCAAAAAATTCGAAGATACTTTTTAATAGTGATTGCATCTGTTTTTATCCCTAGATTTTCACAAAAATTTGGGCCACCCCAAAAATAAAATATACTAAATTTTAACTGCTTAGCTTGGTTTAAGTTTTTGTCCCCAAATCTGATTTCACAATCACTGTGCCTTAGTTAATTTTATATATTTTTGCTAAATTTTAAATTAATTAGTTATTCCTATTGTATTTCATAACAGTTTTAAAAAATAAAGGTTTTTAATAGGATTGATTTTCTTGCTGAATTCCATTTTTATTCAATGCAAATCATGAGCGCGATTTGGTAAATAGTCAATATTAAGCCTAATTTAAACAATTTTATTTGCAAATAATTTATTACAATAATCTCCAAACAAATGATTTTATTAAACAATAGTTAGTTTTTAATCGAATCTAATCTTCAATAAGATAAATCATCCTTACTAATAATACGTCCAAACTCAGAAGTTTAACATTAAATTTTTGGTTTATTGAAAATGAATGGTAGACAAAGATAAAGACGTTTCTATAGATTTCAGTTTTTAATTTTAATTCTTGTATTTTTAAAATTATTGTTTAATATAAAGGAGTTTCAAAATGTTTTAAATACTCGGCAAGAAAATATCGACTTTGGTTTGTTACAGCTTGAATCTTTAAGCCATTTAAAATATAGCTATATACATAAACACTATTTCAACTAAAAGGTTTTAAAAGATTTTAAAAAAATACGTTTCGTACCATATACTTCTATAATACCATAAAGAAAGTTATGCTAAATTTAAATTTGAAAGATGTCTTTGGACACATCTTGGTAATATTAAGAAAATAATATCATAATTTAAAACTACATGAACTGTCTTCTTAATTTTTTATAAAATTTATTTGTAGATCAAATAAAAGCACTCAACCCCAAAAAAGCTCCATGTCTTGATAAAATTGACGCCAGAGTAGCTAAGGCTCTTCCAATGGCGGGCATTTTGGCTCTAGTCAAGATATTCAATGCAATTATGCGTCTGGCATATTTCCCAAAGGAGTGGAAATGTGCTCAAATTGTTATGATTCTAAAGCCCTGCCAGCCTCCCATCTCCATTTCATCTTATCGCCCGATTAGTTTGCTACCAGTATTCGCGAAAATTTTTGAAAGAATCTTTTTGAGCAGAGTTTTGTCATTTGCCAGCGTGACGTCCCAAGATCCAGCGCATCAATTCGGTTTTCGTCCAAAACATGGCACGCCTGAGCAAACTGACAGAGTGGTGCAACACATCTTAGACTCCTTCGAGAATCGTCGCTACTGCATGGCAGCATTTTGGATGTCAAGCAGGCTTTTGACAGAGTGTGGCACGAAGGGTTACTTCAAAAACTTAAATCTGCCCTTCCTGCTCCTCATTATGAAATCATAAAATCCTTTCTGACAATCGATCTTTCAAAGTTAATGGTGAAAGGGGAACTCTCGGAAGACGGACCATTAAAGCTAGAGTGCCGCAAGGTAGCGTTCTATCTCCATTTTTATTCACCATTTTTACTACGGACATGCCGAGCCCGACGGGCAGTTCTGAGCTTATAACGGCAACGTATGCTGACGACACTGCCATTCTTTCGTCTTCCTCCAGCGTTCAAATGGCTGCTGATACCTTACAGAACCAACTGGACATTATAGCAACTTGGGCGAAACGCTGGAACATCCATCTTAATGGTGACAAATCTTCCAGCGTTTTATTCTCGTTAAGGAAAGACCCAAGTTCCGCGCTTTCTTTAAATGGAGAGACAATTCCAATGAAAACATCACACCCGTATCTCGGAATTCACCTCGACAAAAAATTGTGTTGGAGGGACCACATTAAAATAATAACAGCAAGATGTAGAACCAAACTTGGCAAAATGGAGTGGCTACTTGATAGAAATAGCAAGCTATCTTTGGATAATAAAAGAATTCTATATAAGAGTGTAATAATGCCAACTTGGTCTTGTGGCATTCAAATCTGGGGAACAGCTGCCAAATCAAATATTAAAAGAATCCAAATTTTACTAAACAAAACTTTGCGCAAAATTGCAGATGCCCCGTGGTATATCAGAAATCGAAACCTTCACAAGGATCTAGGCATTCCCTATGTGGGTGACGTATTGAATAAACTTAGCGACCGTTACGCTGATCGCATAAGGAACCATCCGAGCTCGCTTGCATGTGCCCTGGCCGGTCATAGACCAAGAAGACGCCTAAAACGCCTTCATCCAAACGACCTCAGAAGGCGTATCATATCATAGAGTCTACTTGAATTTTTAAATATTGTACATATATAGAGTAATCTAAATGATACCACACAAAAGGTTTTTAAGTGTATAGTGACTTTCTTTTCATAAATGTTGGATTATAACCCATAAAATCAAGGGTTGATTTCCAATAATAAATATTCGAGAAAAAAAAATAAATAAAATTACTGTTTTTTTTTACAATCTGCCTATTGTAACAATCGTGGAAAACATAATCTACAATCTCCCTAAATTCCACCTGAAATTCCTTCAGCTGTTCGTTGCGTAAACCAACCGATTTTAATTATTTTTTGCTCCATTTGACATGTAATCAAATTAATTTATTGAATTTTCTTGAATTCATATTTTAACACGCTTTTAATTTTTTGTGCTTTTTTTGTTGAGATTATCTTTCAATTTTATATTACAAGCAGACCTTAATACAAAATATATTTCACAATCCTTAAAGTTAACTTCAAATTGCTAAAAAAAATCTTTAAAACGAGTCGTAGGCCATTATTGCTATATTCCTAAGTTGTATTGTATAATAATATATAATTGTAATATGATGCTTGAAAAATATTCTCCATTTAATCCTCAAACTATAACTTTGCATAAAATGGCAAGTTTTAAAATGATTAATAAACTTAAAAAACACAAAGCATTTGTTCAAGAATACTTTTTCACCTGAAATTAATTATGTTTCATTTCCTAGAATTATGTTTCATATTTAATTTTGCTTCAATGAATTTCTATTTTATTTTCTCTGCTCATTTTGTTACTTCAAATTATTAGCTTTAAAATGTAATTAAAATTTAAGGATTTATTGTAGGTTGAGTCTAATCGTTATATATAATATCAAGTGAACTTTAAGCAAAAATTCGGTAAATAACTCATTTAAAAATTAATGAATAAATTATTCCCAATTTCTTCGATGACTCAATATTTATTGTTTGTTTTTAATTTAGCTCGAGCTCCTCAGGCTTGAAAATGACTTTAATCCAATATTTTCTGCTATGCTTGCACCAAACTCCTGATTTTTGTCACAATTCTGAGAGAGCAATTGAAATCATTCGTATTTTATGAGAAATTTTAATGAACTTCTTGCCGAATAACAAATTTTTAAAATTTTTTTTTGCAAATTTATCAAAAACGCATATTTTTATGAATTTTCGATTTCTTATTTTGTGGTTGCCAATCCAGCTGGTTTAGCTAGAGATGTCTTAGACATATAAGTTTAATCAATCAGGAGGCAATCGTTTGGTCCTCTTTTTTGTCAGTCGATTGTTTTGTTTCAGTTCGGCGTTTGTTGAAACAGATTTTAAAAACTTCTTTTTTTAAACTTTTTATAGAAACGAAGTTTTATAAATAACTCATTGAGTAATACAAATATTTTAAAAAGTTCACTCAGTGGACTAGAACGTAGTAGTTCAAATCTAGTTTTTGCCTCGTTCTTATTTTGTAATATCTTATTTACTTCTTTTTCCCAAAATTTAAGATCAACTGTGCTTAGTTGTACTCTTTTTATAATTAAGTATAGAAAAACAATTTAATAAATTTATAAAAGATGAAAAACAAAGAACTTTAAATATTACTTATAAATAAAAATATGATTGATTGAATTGCAAATAATAAAAAAAAAATATTGTCAGGAAAGACTTTACTACAATTTAGAGTGTTGCGAGTTATTTTTATTGGATTTAACAATGTTGGTTTATAACATTTTAATTTTATCGGTTAATTGCCTATAAATAATTATCTGCAAAAAAAAAGCCACTACTATTTTGTTCTCCTGATAATCCCAAAAAGGTATACTGAAAAAAAACCCAAACGAAGTATTGAGCATTCCAAAAAACTCGATACCGATTCGATTCTCAAAAAAAAAATCGATATCGACAATATCGGTATAGAGTTTTTGACTTTTTTTTTAAATTTAAGGCGATTGCACGAAGTAAAAACCAAAATATTCTGATATTTATATTAAATTACGATAGAAACTATAAATTAAACAATTTTTTAATTATTTAAATTATTTGTTGGCATATTTTCTAATTTATTTATTAATTTTTTTGTTACCACAAATTTTGAGAGCCGAATGTCAGAAAACACGATGCCGATATGCAAATTCAATATCGAATCGGTGATTAATCGAGAACCAAAATATAGGTATCGAATATTCAGTATCGACTTCGATTTGCTTGATATTTAAATTACCGGATCGGTTTTGCGCATCCGTAATCCCAAATCTTTACTGCGTGAGTAATTTCTTAATGATTAGATAATTTTTTGGAATAGCAATGCATATATTTTTTAAATTTTCAATTTGATTAGGGATCAATCACAAGGACTAAGGACCAAGTGTAAAGACCCAAATTGCCTCAAAGTTGTGATAGTTCAGATTGTGAGAACTATCACAGCTATGAGGCAATTTTTTTTTCGATCTTTTCGACCGATTCTCAATAAAAAATTGATTAATCTGACAAAAAACCTTAAGCGCTTGTAATTTTAAGCCGCAGATAATCACAGGAAAATAAATCTATATACAAACTTTACCTAAATTTATTTCCTTATTATTATTATTTTTTTTTTTTGACAAATATTTATTTATTTTATTCCAGCTAACCCTTTAGTAACACCAGTTCATATTCAACCTGAATGATATTTTTTATTTGCATACGCAATTTTACGATCAATTCCTAATAAATTAGGAGGAGTAATTGCCTTAGTTATATCTATTGCAATTTTAATAATTATACCATTTTATCATTTAAGAAAATTTCGTGGTATCCAATTTTACCAATTTTATAGACAGTAAACAAGCTATACAATTCTATAGAAGATTTTATGAAATTCAAGTGATTCACTTTTCAAATAATTTCTCTATATTATCGTTAAGATTGTAAGATTTGCATAAAGAAATAAAATTTCCAAGCGAAGTTATCCGGCAATAATAACAGATTCTGAAGTAAAGTAAGTAAATTTTGTTTCAGACCTTTTGTCAACAAAAAAAAATAAAAATTTTACATTAAAAAACACTCAAAGCGCCCTCTGGCTGCACTCAAAATTAAAAATAGATGTAAAAAATATATTCCTCGACACTAAAAACTAAAAATAAATTTTTTGGCCTTGTCAATGGAAGGTCTAAGTCAATTTTTTAATATTAAAAAAAAAACCCGAAATTCAATGCTAATAGATTCTTAAAATTACCCGAAAAATCTTAATCGCTAAGAGCCTCAAAAAAATTGATCAAACAAATATACAAATCCATATCGAAATCGTTTTTATTGTCAGAAAAAAAAACGAATTATCGATTTAAATCATATCGATGCCCAGCTTTAGGCTAAGTGTAGCTTAACTTGTTTGAGACTACAAAATCGACCACCTGTTCATTGCTTTTCACTGTATCCAAACATAATCTAACTAAGTGAATTTAATTTTTTCGCTTTATTCAACTTAAAGCTATAAATTTCTCCAAAATTATTTAAATTTTTCTCCCCTTTATCCTTAGTCTCCTCCTTTACACTAATCCACCTGTCTTGAGCCCAAAACCCAGCTGTCATATTCCAACTAGTTAAGCCATTATTATGAGTTTATATTATTTCATACGAGTTACCACTGTACTCCTACCCCAAAGAGCTAACAAGTCACAAAACTACATATTCAAAACATCCAAAAATGTTATCCTTTATAACTATGTATCTAGCAGGTAGTAGGTAGCTGGCCATGTATCGCTTGGCTAAATCCCAATTCCTCTCTGACATTTTTACTAACCTGACCCAGCTGTCAATTTGGGTTTTTACTTTATATCTATGGAATAAGCAAAGTGCCACTCACCTTTGGGGCATAACAAACAGCAAATGTTATGAGTTTGTTTCGTTTCGAATGGGTTTCCTGTTGTTGTTGTCGCTGTTATTATTCTCTCTTTTTTTGTTGTTGTTGTATCTTTGTTGTTGTGTTGATTATTGTAGTCTAAGCTATAAATTTACAAATTTTACACAACGCACGACTTGCAAAAAACAACGAGTGAAAAAAAAAACAAAAGCAGGATAATAAACCCAACCAAAAAACCTAGTCAAAAAAGCAAGCTTAAACGAGCGCGGGGGAGGCGATGAGGGGGCGTGGGTTTTGCCTCTGTAAAGCGAATCCCAACCGAGCTTGACCTATGACACCGCACCACAATCTATGTGAGTTGTATCTATGCAAGTTTTCACTGTTTTACACTTTTTTAGATATTTTTTATGATATTTTTTGTACCCTTTGTCGTTGTTTTGGTTTGCACATATATTTCATAATTTTATTTTAGATAAAAAACACAACATGAGTGTTGTAAAACGTATAAAGTTTTGTTACTTTTTTTTCGTAGGATTTTTATTCCCAACTTGTTTTGTTTGTTGCACTGACAATTCACAAATCTCTTGTGAAATATTAATATTCACAAATTTCTGACACTTTTTCTATTTTATGTGAGTTGCTGCTCATTGTTATTGTTGTTGTTAGGATTCTTGTTGTTGTTGCTATTGCGTTGATTTGACACCGAAATAATTTGCTAGCGTATTGCTAATTAATTTGCTCGCTTTATGCTTGTGTTGTTAGCACAATGCCGACGTCTAATTTATTTATGCCAAAATCCCAAACTTCGAATTTCGGTACGCACTCTCCACGACCGCCACGAATCGTTCGAACGTTCGTTTTAGACGTCCTTTAATAGTCGCAAGTCGGTTTTACGTCTTGTTGGCAGACGTCTCGTTAGCAGCGCACACGTTGAGCACAACGAACCAAACGTTTTGACATTATCAACGTAACTGAAGCAGCAGGAAGCTGTCGCTCGGCTTCGTTGCTGCTTTGCTGCCTGGCTGCCTTGGCTAACGGTATTCGTGAACGCGGCAGCAGCGGCCGCGTCAGAGCAGCGGTACATTGCTCAACTTGGTCGTTGGCTGTTCGTTTGGGCAGAGGGAAATTTGTTGCGTTGCAGAGCGGCTGCAACTTGACGAAGCTGAGCGAGCGTAAAAGGGAAATTTTTTGTTTTTGCCTGTGTTTAAAACAGCTGACGCCAACTGTAACTTAAATGATGTAACAAAGACAAAGCTTTTAAATTCGAAATTACAGAAGCTCATGTTAGTAATAAGGGAAATTTTTTGGGACTACAGTTTTGTGTTTAACAGCGCAGTAACAGAGTTGATAGCAGTTGGAATTTGTTCTAGTGAAATGTATGCTAAACGGGGATTTCCCGACAAAGGCGGTTAGAGCTCTATCAAAAAATTATTTTTATCATAAGCTTACTTTTTTTAGACCATAGTGTTTATAGTATGGAATTAATTGAGAAATTCGTTTACGTTTAATATAATTAACATTAATAAAAATAAACTTAAGCTTAAAGCTTGCCTTCGGTTAATGCTATACATTCTTCTGCTGATTTTCTTATAGAAAAAACTTGTCATTAGTGTTCCCATTTTAGCTTATTTATAGCTAGATCTAGCACATTTTAAAACTAAATAGCTTATTAATGTTTTGGAAATGTTTATATAAGTCATCAAGCATATTTTTAATTTGCATTAAGCTTGTTTTAGCTCAACAGCCTCATCGATATTTTTTTCCGCGTGTCGTCAATTTATCGCTACATAAAAAGAATTCTCATTGGTATATCGGTACGCTTTCTCTCTTATCACTGACGCCATACATGATTCGACTTATTTTTAAATCCATTAAATACTTCAATATAAGAACTGGCGCATTCATTTCAACAGTTCTTATCCTAGTCGAAACTGAAATCGGAGTTGCCAAATCGATAGCTGAGGGTGTGAAAAATTAGGTTTCAAGAATAAACTTCAACGATTCCAATATGATCGAAATTGAAACAAACTATGCAAGTGTCATGACAGGATCGAAAAACAGCGTTAAGACGGAACTCAAGAATTTTTTTTCGCAATCTAGCAAACTTTATGGGCCATAAATAAAAGCAGTATTAATTTCATATTAAATTTTTAAAATTACTTTCGAATTAGAATTTATTTTTTTAATTTTATATTTTATATAGATAAATAACACAGGTCAACATGGTTCAGTTGCTGGAAAGCTAAGGGTTATTTCCGAAATAATTTGGTGCGGGGAATCCGAATCCGGCGTCAGAAGTAGCCCATCACGTCAGGATTTTGAGATATTTGAGGTTATGTACCGAAAAAATTACGTTTTTTCCTACATTTGAGGCTATGTACAGGGCAGCTTCGAAAAGCCATAACTTTGCAAAAAAAAATCGTTATTGATCTCTTGAACCCTTAAATTAAAGGGTAAGAGTTGTACTAAATGATGTAACTGGAGAGAAAGACCGCAAAATTTTTTGCGCCCTGTACATAGCCTCAAATGTAGGAAAAAACGCCATTTTTTGGTTACATAACCTCAAATATCTCAAAATCCTGACGTGATGGGCTAGTTCTGACGCCGGATTCGGATTCCACGCACCAAATTACTTCGGAAATAACCCTTAGCTTTCCAGCAACTCACATGACCCCTGTATTTGAGACCTGTGTAATGAACATACGATAAATTTGACAAAAATAAGTTTCAAATATAATCGACCCATATTTATTAATGTTTTTTTGAAATATCCCTAAATCTGTTAAAGAAAGGACTGTCTGGACTGAATATTCGGTGTTAGTATGATATTTTACTACGGAAATGAGTAGAAATTAAAGAAAGTAATTTGCTGCTAATTTGAGTATTCTAAATTTCACATAAAAGTATTTTTTATGATGTTCCACATAAGAATTAAAAATTAATTTCAATAAGCGAAAAATATTTCAGTGTCGAAGAAGATTCTGCTGATGTTAATAAAATCATTAGTAATTTAATATAATAAAAATATTTTAGTACTGTAAAAACGAAAAACTTTTATTTTTGGGAGCATTTCCGTTTAATTTTTTTTAGCATATTTATTTTATTTGTCGCATACTTTTTTTTAAATAGAGCTTATTTTGGCTCTCAGTTTCTGCCATCACTGCTCGTCACTAACCTTCTTTTATATTAATTTTGTTTCAAAAATTCCTAGTAGACAAAAATTACTAAAGCTAAATTGTCTATATCTTTAAAAAGTTTGATTATATTTAGCCATTTGTCGGTAAATCTGTTGGAAAAAAGCCCCATAGCCCTAACCTTGAGATTTATCCAAATAACTTATTCCCAGTTCCATATGTTATATAAAGATTGTAAATAAAAGAACAATTACAAAGTTTAAAAACTAAAAATGTTTAAAAAACCGCTAATTATGAAATCTACAAACAAATTTTTGTAAGTCATATTTTTAGATACATATTTTAGGTAACAAAATTGATCGTAATTAATGGTCTTTGGTGGAAAGATATTACTTGCAAAGTTCTACATACATTATTTGCTGCGTAGAATTCAAATGCGGGGTCTGAATTGAACCATCACGTCAGGATTATAAAATATTTATGTACCCGAACATCGACGTTTTTTCCTATTTAACATTCCTCGTGCAATCAAATTATTGGTTCCCGAATTCGGATTCTACGTAGCAAATTACTTGGGAAATGATGCTCAGCCTTCCAACAACTGAAATAACCGCAGTTTTTGTGAAACTTTAATATCCTAATGACGTTGAAGGGATATATTTCTTAACGTCGAATATCCACAACTTTGCGAAAAGAATTGTAATTGATTTCTTGAACTCCTAAAATAAAATGTAAAAGTGGTACTAAATGATGTAACTGGGGAGACACTACAAAAATTACTTGCACCCTGTATATTCAAAAGTACGAAAAAAACGTCGTTTTTTGTGTACATATTTCCAAAACCTGACATGATGGGATACTGATTCTAAGAAGCTTCAGATTCTGCTCTGTAAATAACTTCGGGAAACGATCCTTATTGCTGCAAAAACTGAATTGACCGCAATCCTAATGACGTTAAAGAAATATATTTCTTAACTTCAAATAGCCATAACATTGGGAAAAAATCGTATTTGATATCTTGAATTCTTAAATTAAAGGTTTAGAGTGGTCCTAAATGATATTACTGGAGAGACATTTGTTGCACATTGTTTATTAACTCAAAAGTACGAAAAAACGTATTTTTCTGGTACATAACCTCAAAAAATTTAAAATCCTGTCGTGTGGGACTCGGAGTCTACGCAGCAAATTATTTCGAAATACACGCTTAGCCTTCCAAACAACTAAACCTTATGGATTTGTGTTATAAATAATAATTATTATTATTTGGAAAATTTTGGGTTACAGATTTAGAGGGTGCAAATATTTATTCTTCCAGAAAGCTTTTTAAAAAACGGTTTAGAGAAGGAGTTGCTAGTCCAAGCATCTTAAATCCGAGCAAGAAACGCACTTTTAGTATTTTTCTTACTAATTTGGACCACTGTAAGGTTATTTTGAATAAAATAAAAAAAAATTTTTTGATTTAGTAATATGCGATACGTAATTTATTCTAATATAAAAATGTTATAATCGTTTATTACAATAAAAAAAAACTGCTATAAACATTTATTATATTTAATTTTTAATTGGACTAACTTTGATTCTATTTATTCGAGAACAAAAAAATTATGTTCTTCATATTCATCATATGTCGATGGTACTCATCGAAGTAGTTTAGTATTTGGGAATTAGTTTGGACACAAAAAATAACGTTCTTATTTCAAATAAATATGAAGGAAATGTTGTTTAATGCAATTGATCTAGTTCCATAAGACAAATTTTTGCAATTCATTTGGGCTAAAAATTTTATTTTTTTCCATATCATTCCAATTTCTCAAGCCAATCTGTTTTAAATAAACTTGCTAACAATTTGAATGCAAATTTTTATACCCTTTACTTCAAAGACCAAAAGGTATACTAGATTTGTTCAATATATGTAACGGACAGAAGGAGGCGTGGCAGACCCCAAGTCCTTTATACCAAAATGCTTATCATAAACTCGGGTAGTGATTAAGCCATGTCCGTCGGTCCGTCCATATGAACGAATAGCTCTCGGAGACTAGAAAAGCTAGAAACACCAACCTTTACCAGCTGGTGCGCATATTTCTTTAGAAGACTACGTTTTTGAATCATGTCAATATCTTATCCCAATCCCCAGCAGTAGATTTTTGGTTCGGTTTTTTGGCCACAAATTTGAAATGAAATTGGGAATGAAATTTAGCAGAGTGATGCGTCATGGTTCCACGCATCTATGTGTCTGAATGAAATCGCACAAATACAGCAAAACTTATAGTCAAAAATATACAAATTTCAGCACCCATTGCCAATAAACTCCGTCTATATTTGACTCTACCTAATTATGGTTATAAGTGACTTCGAATCACAATTTTTGTAAAGTTGATTTATGTGGCTCTAATGAACAACTGCAATACATGCAGGCCTTAGGACTTTTAGGAGAGCCATGAAGAGGGTACATAAGATCCACCTGGCTCGTAGTACATTTATCCCAATAATAATAATAAAATGAACAACTTCAACATAAATCAACATATCAATTTAAAACTTTTCCCATATACTTTAAATTGTTTTTTTGATGTAACTCTTGGTTTTCATCAAAATCTGTAAAAAATTTACAGATTTTTATACCTATATTTACTTATAGGTATGAATTTTGTTTTGTACCAAAAAAAAAATAATGTTCCAATTGAAAAATTATTAGAAGAAAGCTGCAGAAATAAGATTTTTTTTTTTAGAAAAAGGGTAAAGGGTTTTACATTGTCGGCACTTCCTCGACTGCATTACATTGTCGTATTTACGTGTATAATATCAGTAACTGGGAGTTAGTTATTTGGACAAATCTCAATGTACAGCCCATAACATTCCATAAGCCCATAAGAGTCCAGCTGGTTTACTCAAGATATAAAAGTTTAATTTTAGTAATTTTCATCTCCAAGGAATTCCAAACCAAATTCAAGAAAAACGAAGACTTGTGACGTCATTAAACTAGTAAGAATTTAGGAATTAATTGGGGCACACAAATTAACCTTTAATTTTCAATTAATACTGGCCAAAATTTTATTTCGAATAGAAAATTATCATTTATGCAATTTATCTAATTAATTGTTCCTAAAGACATTTTTTTGTATTTCTTTTGGGCTATAAATTTTGTTTTATCAATTTCCATTTTATTCACATTTCCCCAGCCAATCTATTTTAAAAAAATTTGCTTCAAGGCTGATTGCAAATTTTTTTCATGCCATTGCCTTAATAACAAATTCAAAGTAGTGACTACAAACGTAAGCAACAATGTATATTTATATAGATATTAAACCACATTGATCCTTACCAACTTTCTACGAGCAATTATTACAATCCCGCACTGCAATTACAAATAATCTTGGCCATATTCCTGTTTACTCACATTTAATATTTATTTCATTTTTATTGTCTTTATATCTCAGTTTGATGGTGTAAGTGTGGATGTGAATGTGAATACAAACGAAAGAAAGTAGTAAAAACTATATTCGTAAAATTTCACACACACAAATCTCGACCACAAACATAATAAACAAAACAAAACTAAGCAGAAAGAGAAAAAAAGAAGAAAAGGAAGTTTGTGTCTTTTTGGTCAACATATGGACATAAATGTCATAAAAGAAAGCGAGTAAAACATACCATTAAAGGATAAAGACGAACTAGCCGCAACAGGAAACACACAACAGCATTTAGAAGCATATTGACAAGAGCAGCAGAAGAAGAAGACGAAGAGTGAGCTAAAGACGAGCCAAAGGAGAGCGAAAGTAGAGAGAGAGTAGCAGAATGAGTGACACGAAAGCGAGCAATAAACAAGAAATATACAAAATACGATATACAAGAGAAGAAACATGACAAGAAGCTGCCAAGAGCCAACAAAGAGGAAACATATGTACACAGACACGGACACAGATACAGACACAGTCACATTGCTCGCTCCCACGCACACACACATATAAACAAGCAAACATTTACAGGATGCATATGATATACAGTTACATCTATGTGCGTGTGTGTGTGTGTTTGCTGAAGACAATAACTGTAAAATGTAAATATTAATATTGTTATAATGGACAGCATAAGCAGCAGCAGCAGCAGCAACAAAGATGCAGAGCATCTTGAATGAAGCTGCAAAGATTTATCTATGGGTCATACTTTTACAAATCGAAGAGAGAGAGAGAGTGAAAATTTTTAAAATGGCGAAAGTAGCTTAAGGGGGTTTTACTTTGTAACAGTTTCAAAAAATCTATTTTTTTTTTAAATATTTTTTTCATCTCAATAGTGTTACAAATACGCTGGTAAAAGGATTTTACTGTGGACGGGCTCGTTTGGCAGTGACAGAGCATTTTTCACAGTCCCGCGCGGTCGTTTTTCGTGTTTCTGCTGTATATATTTTATTACGTTGTCAATCTTTAAACGTGTTTTTCCGAAAGGCGTCTTTTTAGAGGTGGGGTGAACGTTTTCCAAAAATCTGCCTAATCGATCTTGTCATACTAAACATTTTTATCATCAGAAAACATGTCGCAACAGATAGACACGAGCTTTTTTTGAAATTCTTGTCCAAAAATTTTTAACAGCCGTGAATAGCAGAAAAAAGTGAAAAAAAAAATTTTTTTTTTCTAAGTTCTATTATTATAAGAATTTTTTGAATTTTTGAAAAAGCTCGTGTCTATCCGTAGCCAAGGGGATGAGAAAAATTAATTTAAAAATTTTTTTGGTTTCTGATAATCTGATCGGTCAAAATCGTTCATCCCGTGCGCCCTGGACACTTTTGACGAGAACGCAGTGAAGGACGTGTAGCGGTCACATACGTCATTTTTATGTAAAACCAAAAAAACTATTTAAAGTTCATTCATTAAATGATGACAATAGAAAAAACTGCTTCCCGAAATCATTTGTAGTTTTCTAGTAATAAATTTTTGAATATAGCGCTCGGAAATGAGGTATTACATAGTAAGACCCCCTTAAGAATATATTTTTTAAAAATATTTATTTATTAGTTTTTATTAAGAGTGTTTTGGGTTTAACAAACCGAATTATTCGCATATTTTTTTAAATTTGTATGTTAGTTGAGTTTTTTATGATCTTTTCTTAAAAAAGATTATGGTTTTAGCCCAAATATGCTGGTTTTTTTTTGTTCATACTTTTAAAAATTAGGTATAAAAAATATAGAATTTAATAATAATAAAATAAAATAAAATATTTCCATACTCCAAAACAAAAATTTGCCCAAGGTTCTGAATATATGACTCAAATTTCAATGTAAAACAAAACCCTTAAATTATAAAAAGCATTTGGAAAAAAATAAAGAAGTATTTGAAAAAATTTGAATAAAGGAAGTATTCTCGTAAAATTTTAGTTCTAAAAAATTTCATGTATGAACCTCGGAGACCAAAAAAAATCGAAAATTGGCGTATTGAAAAAAGTTAAATTTTTAGTAAAATTTTTGAAAAAAAATATTGAACTAAAAAAAAAATTCTCGTAAACTAAAACATATTGTCTGTACGATGAACCTTCGGGATCGAAAAAATTCGTAAACTAAAACATATTGTCTGTACGATGAACCTCGGGCGATCAAAAAAATCGAAAATTGGCGGCTGATAGCGATCAGATCATTTATATTTCGAGTAATCCAGCAAATTTCGAAAATACTGTTTCGAAAAAAACGCGTTGAAAAAAGTTAAATTTTTCCCAAAATTTTGGTCCTTTTTGGCCTGCCAAAATTCGATTTTTGATCAAATCAAAAAACTGGAGGTTCATGGTATGGAGAACTATATAGAGGAGATGCAAAAAAAATTTGATAGCGATCGGATCATTTGTCTTCGAGTAATCCAGCAAATTCGAAAAATGCTGTTTCGAGAAAAACGCGTTGGGCTATATGATATAGTCAACCGATTTTGGTCAAATTTGGTACAGTGCTTGGAAACCATAAAAACTTTTGAATACCAAATTTGGTTGCGATATCTTCATGAACAAACGAATTATTCATCTAAAACTTTTTTTTTGTCGAGGTCGTCTCAAACACCCATATGGGAGCTATATAATTTATCCCCGATATCAAAAAAATAAAAATAAACTTGTCTCCTATGGAATAATATGGGATCTCATGTGAAAGTTTGGTTACTCTAGCTATTACCATCTCTGAGATCTACGCGTTCATACGGACAGACAGACAGACAAACGGACAGACGGACATGGGTATATCGACTTCTCTATTCGCCCTGATTATATTTTAGGTAACTTTGGGGTGTCTCCGACGTCTCCTTCTATATGTTACATACATTTTCGGCTTGCACAAACTTAATATACCCTTTGTACCATACGGTACAGGGTATAAAAATACAACCACTAATCAATCGGGTTTTTAAAAGTATTAATTTTATGGCATTTTGTTTTACATTCCGAAAAAAATATAAATTGAAGAAAGTTTGACACAAGATGATGAAAAAGCAACATTTTGAGAACATGATTTCTAAAAGAATGACCCAATTATTAAAGACCCATAGACAAGAATATATACCTTAGTTTTGATGTTTGCCGCATGATGCGCCATATTGACAATTGTTTAAAGCAATTGTTTGATGAATTTCCATTGGCAGATACCACACATACATACAAACACGCACATACTGACACACTCACACATACATGACGTAGTATATGCATGTTCTATCACACAAAATGTCAGCTCATTTCCGGTTGCTTAATTTGAAATCGTTGCGCAAAAATTACAAATGAGCTGACAATGGTAAAACATTGGCCAAAACCAAGAATCCAAACAAGCGAAAAACAACAGAATAGCGGGGGCAGCGGCAAGCGGTAGATGAAGCGAGAGACAGAGAATAAAGGGTGACGATGGGAAGAGCGAAAGATGGGGGACAAGCGGAACAATAAGCGCAAAATAGCAGCGTCTAATACGCAAAATAAACGAACAGCAGCAATGGACAAACATTGCACTGAGCGGAGAATGGAAGAGAGAGAGAGCCACAGGATGACAGGAGAGGATAAAAGTCACAATGTATACGTCTGTGTGTGTGTGTGTGTGTGTGTGTTAGTGCAGCTGTTGTTGTTTTACAATTTAACGCACATTCTCACAAGAACGGCGTAGCAAAGGCAACGCCCTGCAGTTTAATTTTTGAACTGCTGTGAATGTGTTAGTGTGAGTATTGTGTGTGAGTATTGTGTGTGAATGTGTGTGTGTGTTTGGTTCGTATCTGTGGGATGTGCGTTAGCAGCACTCTAATCTAATGATGACAAGCGTCGTGCAAGAACTGTTGGGGCGTACAAACAGTTTATTGCACTTTTCTATACCCTAACAAAGAAAGGGATATTTCGATTTGAGGCTGACGATTGTAATGCAAAAGGCTACCAAATCAAAGCTTAATCTGTGAACTAAATTGGTATTAATTTTGGATAATATTCGCATTTATAATATTTGAAATGTAAAACGTTTAAATGAAATCTTTATAAGGAAGTTATATGTTTCTAAAGATTTTAATCCTCACCTAGCCTTAAAACAGAAAAATGTGTCCTGAACATGTTTTAAGTGAACATCAAAATGAAGTCAATAAATGTTTTTCGAGATATTCTCGATTATTTGAAAAAAAAAATTCAATTTCCCATCGATTGTACTTGGAACATGTGTTTCTCAAACGTACCACTTGGTCGTTATATCTGCTTATAACATATATCCAAGTTTATGTAATTTTCACTAATTTAAAAAAAATTCAATTCAGACATTTGTGGTTTTTTTATGAAATATAAAATTTGAGCAATGAGCTAGTTAGAACAGGGACAAGGAGGTGTCAATCAACCCACATAACAAAACTGAAATGCATTGTTAAAAATTTGTAGGATTAGATCAATTGAAAAAAAAATTTAATTAGTCGGGCAGAATCCTAATGGCTAGACTTTTCTAAAGAGTATTTAAAGCAAGTTAGTCAGTAAAAAAATATGTTGCAATTCTAAAAATCCACTGTCCGTATTATTATAATAATTAATTTGAAAGATTATCCAAGCTAAACAAATATTGTTAAGTCTCGTTGGACATCCCAAATTTGTACAACATTTTCACGAAAAAGATTATTTTTTGTAGCGGGAGTGTACCAAACACCACATTCACGGTTGTGCAAACTGTGAGTATATTATTGTTATTAGTAATTTTTTAAGATATAAAGAGTTAACAAACTAATTTACGTTTGCAGATATCCCGAAATTCGTAAGGCTGTTCACGGAAAAAAAAGGAATGGCTGTACAATAGCAACTCTTGAATGTAAGTTCAAGTTTTTCTTCAAGTGCAACGGCTCTACTTCAAATGGTCCTAGATATCTATATCCTTTCTTATTAAAAGTTATAAGGATGAGTCTTAAGGAGTCTGATTGGTTTTTATCAAAATCGAAGAAAAAATGTGGAAACACAGAAATTTTTGAAAAAAGAAAAATTTTAAATTTGCTTAAAAAACCAACTTTAAAATAAATTTTCAAAAATATGTTAAAATTATAATCAAAAGGTAATTTGCAATTTAGTAAAAAAAAGTGTTAAAAATCATTTCAGTACAACCACAGATATTTGCTAAAGATTTTTCTTTAATTTCGAAAAATGTATTTTAAATATCATGAAATACGTTCAACGAAAAAAATTATGGATTTCATTTTCGATTATAGAATGTTATTTCCCGAAAATGTAAATTTACAATATTGATTTTATATTATTTCCATTGTATACTCTGAATCTCTTTTTTATTTAATATTAAGATCTCACACATTATAATAACAAATAAAAGAAAATAACGAAAAAATAAAAATGAATTCTATTTTACTCCGGAAATAAATAAATGTAATCAGCTGATTATTTTTTCTCACGTTGTAAATTGAGCATTTTTGCCTCTTGCTCGGGTATTATTGCCCGAACACCTGACTGCATTTTTAATTGCATAACATTTTTCTCTTTTTTTTACTTAACCAAATCTTGTAAAATAATTATGGATTGACCGTTGTCTCTGGAATCGTTCGTTAAACATCAATTTGTGAAGAATCCATCAATACCCTAAAATAGGCATATCAAAGTATTTTGCATGTAATGCTTAATTAATAAGAGGGTCTTTTTATTATTATATTGCTTATGCAACTTTGTCTAGTTTTTGGTCATCTGAAAGAATCTTTTTTTGGTAATACACGTAGTACGCTGTCCTTTATGTAGTTCTATCAAAATTTGTCCATCCATTTATAGGGTATTCAAGTGTTGAAGTTCTCAAATTGAACTAGTTCTCTATTTTTGATAAATGTTGGCTCTGTGTGCGGGAGAGAGTGCCACAAATGTGTCGAAAATTTGTCGCTGTCTCGTTACCTTGATGTCAGTGACGACATTTCATTGTATCCACATTTGATTTTGTGGCCCTCTCTGTGGCTCCTACACTCATTTTGTGTCTCTCAAACTGTCTGCCAATTACTGCAATGAGAATTTGGTATTGCTATTTTCTCTATGTATTGGGTGGGAAAGTTTCCGAACTGAGAGCTTTGAAAGAGTTTGAGAGGTTGTATTGAAAGGAATTGAAATGATTAAAAATTAAAATGTGAAAGTGATTTGGAACTTGAGAGTGGTATGGAATTGACTATTTTTTACTATTTAGAAGGGATTGAGGATTTTTATTTCCATGCCTCTTATGATCCTAATGCCATAAAAGATATTCAGTATTATTCACTAGAACATATCTAATCTTGCTATATTCATAATAAGAATATACAAATATATTACATGTTAATAATAGTATATGGTGTTAATCGAACTGGAGCGTTTAATATTCAAGTAAGATATCAAAATAAGTTAAATGTTTCATACAGATCTACGCTTTGCAATATAAAAAATATGATCATAAAAAAAATTAAATATATTTATTGAAAATGTAGTAACTCCGTAAAAAAACTTTTTTATAGATTTAAAAATTTTAGGCGCTGAACTCAATTTTATCAATAAAGAAAATTAAACTTAGGCAACCATGCCTAAACTAATTTAGTGGATAAAAGCCATTTAAAAAATATATAACCTATGAAAATATCACACGAAAGTTGTTCAAAGTTCTAATTAACGATACAATGTTTGAAAAATGGGTAATCTTCTAGAAAACCTACTAAGAGAACTATATGCAAGAATTATAAGGTTTTTAGGCCCAAAAATCATTGACACTTACTTTAAGGATTTTAAAGGTGATACTTAAAATTAAAAATGATTTGTAGTATGAAATATATTGTTCTACAAAATAGCAAAATAATTTTTTTATAGATTTGTTACCCAGTTTTAGCGAATAACTTTGATGTTTAGCAATGAATAAGGAAAAAGACAATTTTAAGACAAACTATTTTAAATTTATTTTCTAATTAAAAGATATTCTTAAAATATTTAAACAATAAAAATTAGCACGAAAAAAAATTTTAAGATATCATTCATATAAATAGCCTAGAGTAAGTTAGAGGTTCAAGAACAAAAATAAGCTAACTTAAGAAAAATCTTTAATAATTACCTTAAGGATTTTTGAAGGCAATTTACTCATTAGGCCAAAAATGTTTCGTTGTTTGGAATATATTTTTCTGAACACTGCTAAATATTATTTTTTATAGAATTAAAACCTGGTTTTGCTGAAGAAATTCCATTTTATTAACGAATAAGAGTGAAGACAATTTTAAAGCAACTATTTTAAACTAATTTTCTAAACAAAAGCCATTCACAAAATATATAACTTATTAAAAAATCCCACGAAAGTTGATAGTCGTCGAATTGACGATACAATTTTTGAAAAATCGGGCTTCCATAAGGCCTAGAAAGTGAATTATTTAGAAATGTTTAAGGATGAAGAACAAAAATGTGTTAACTAATGAAAAAATCAATAATAATTATCTCAAGCATTTATAAAGGTAATTTATACTTTACGTTTAAATATTTCCTTGTTTGGAACATATTTTTCGGAAAACTGAAAAAATTTTTATAGGAAGACATTTTTAGCGACAGACATTTTGAAGAGTAACTATTTTAAACTCATTTTCTAAAAAAACGCCTTTCAGAAAAAATTTAACATAAGAAATTACACAAAAGTTGCTCGTCGTCCAATTGACGATACGATTTTTAAGATATAAGGCCTAGTAATTGAACTATTTAGAAAGGCTTAAGTACAAAAGTGAGATTAACTTAAGAAAAATCATTAGAATTACTTCAAAGATTTTTGAAGGTAATTTATACGAGGGTGGATTGATAAGTTTCCGGCCTGACCAAGAGATGGCGCCACTAGGCCTACCTTGAGGTGGCGTTGTATAGTACCATCCTTAGATAGCTTGTAGCTATAGTTTCAGCCCGATCGCCATGTTAGTTTAGATTTGAGAGCACACTGAACAAGACGCCTCTGTGTTTTTCTTGAAAATGGAAAAAAAAATTCGAAAAAACATTTCTACCGCCAATTTGACGTTGTATAAGCGTAATCCAAGCGAATTTTTGCGTCGATTCATAACCGTTGACGAAACTTGGGTCCACCACTACACTCCTGAAACCAAAGAACAGTCTAAACAGTGGATTGGACCAGGGGAACCAACTCCAAAGAAGGCAAAAACAATTTTTTCAGCGAACAAGGTTATGGCTACTGTTTTTTGGGATGCAAGAGGTATTATATACATTGATTACCTTGAAAAGGGTAAAACTATCACTGGTCAATACTACGCAGACTTATTGCAACGTTTGAGCCACGAGGTGAAAATTAAACGACCTCATCTGGCGAAGAAAAGAATCTTGTTTCATCACGATAACGCACCAGCGCACAAGTCAATCGTTGCGATGGCTAAAATCAACGATCTGAAGTTTGAATTGATGCCGCACCCTCCCTACTCTCCAGACCTAGCCCTGAGTGACTATTATCTGTTTCCTAACCTCAAAAAATGGCTTGGCGGTAAGAGATTTGCGGACAATGAAGAAGTAATCAAAGCTGTAAATGGGTATTTTGAGGAGCTTGACGAATCAGTCTATAGAGATGGCATTACTAGACTAGAACACCGCTATGAGAAATGTATCAGCCTTGGAGGAGATTATGTTGAGAAATAAAAAAAATTTACAATCCCAGTCAAAGTAACGCATATGACAATTTACTTTGAGTATTAAATATTTCACTAAAATATAAAACTCTAAAAACTTCTATAAAATTCAAAATCGTTGAAATAGAAACACATAAAATTAACTCAAATATATTTAATCTGATCTGAAATGGTGTTCAATTAATGCATTTTTTGTTTATGATGTGTCGCAACTATAAAATATTTGTAAAAAATAAATGATTTATTATGTAGTTAGGGCTTCATAATAATTTATGTCATCCCGGCTACCAATTTTAGAGATTTTATTTTAAAAATGTTCATTTGTCGTTATGTGTTTTAGCTAAATCCTTTGCCAACTGAATGCCATGTTTATTTAATTTTTTAGTTTTTATTTTTTAAGTAATATTCTATGCAGTCAGTGTTACTATTTATTTATTTATTTTTGTGCACGTTTTTTGTAGGGCGAAAAAAGCTATTTTTTCAATCATTTACTGATAGATATTTCGCTGTGGTTTTATTGTTAAAAGTTACAATAAAAAAACGAAACAAAATGGCGTTCGTTTGTAGCTGCTGTCATTGCGAGGGGCAGACAGAGGGAATGAGTGCTGGAAAATGCCCGCATAGTTCAAAGTGTTGTAAATATTTGTTTTACAACGTTGTTTGCGATTTGGTGAAATTTCAACCAAATTTTTTTTATGCAACAAACTTTGTATGTGCGTGTGTGTGTGTGTGTGTGTGTATCTATGTGAATTTTGTTTATTTATATTGCTGCATTTTTGACAAGGATTTATAGTACTAGGGCGTAGATTTTGTTAGTCGAGACTCGTTTACCAAATATTTGATGAGCTGCAATGTTTGTTGGCGGAGGTGGAGAGTGGCAGGGGCTGGAGGTGAGTTTGGGTTCATTTTGAAGCTTCGTCTCTATAACTAACATTGCAAAAGTAATTGCATTCAAATGCATGCACATGCATTATTTATATCTATGTAGATATCTCTATGTGCATATGTGTGCGAGTGTGTGTGAGTGTGTGTGAGTGTGTGTGAGTGTGTGTTGGTGTGTGCATATCAACAAATTTGTCTAAAATTGTCAAGTTTGAAGTTCATTCGCCTGACATATTAGATAATGGGGACTGGCAATTTGATAATGTGCAAAGTCCACACAGTTTAATTGAATTGGCCAGCTTGGAATTGTGGCAGCAATATGAACCAGATTTTGTTGCAATACACGGTGAGAAAAATCGGGGTAGAAGATTCTTTCTATTAAAAACAAACTAAGCACGTCCTTAGTCCTATACTGAAGAATTGTGACCCGACGATATGCGCCAACTACCGGGGAATCAGTCTTATTGTCATCTCCTACAAGATTCTGTCGAGCGTATTATGTGAAAGACTGAGGCCATATGCCAACATACTGGTCGGTCCCTATCTGTGCGACTTCAGACCGCACTTCAGATCCACCATAGACCAGATCTTCACTCCTCGCCAAATCCTCGAAAAGACCCACGAAAAACAGATCAATACCCATCATCTCTTCTTCGATTATAAAGCCGCATTCGATAGCCCGAGAAGGGATCGCCTATACACCACCTTGTCTGAGTTCGGTAATCCTGCAAAGCTGATTTGTCTTTGCAGAATGACATTGAGCGGCACCATCAGCTCTGTTAAAGTAGGAACGGACCTCTCCGAACCTTTGAATACTGTTCGAGGTTTCAGACAAGGCGACCATCTATCATGCGGCCTCTTAAATTTCGTGTTGGAAGGGGTACTGCAGAAGGACGGTGTACATTGCAATGGCACTATTTTTTACAAAAGGGTCCAGCTTCTTGCATGCGCTGATGATATCGATAACATCGGGAGTTGTACGCGAGATTTTACTGCTGCATTTTCCGCAATCGAAAAGAAGTCAGCAAAAGTTGGTCTGGCGGTAAACGAAAGCAAGACGAAGTATATGCTGTCTATGAACAGGGACGCACGGCGCCTAGGCTCCCATATTGCAGCGGACCGCTGTACTTTTGAAGGGGTCAAGGAATTCACGTACCTTAGCACCTCCTTTCACACCGAAAATATCATCAACCTGGAGATAAAAGGAAGAATCACACTTGCCAATAGGTGTTACTATGGTCTCAGTAAGCAGATGTGTAGCAAAGACCTCTCTCGACCAACAAAACTTACACTCTACAAGACGCTCATCTTGCTCGTGCAGAAGCATGAGTTGTGTCATGGACAGATGCATCTGCTCTTGGGATGTTTAAGAAAAAATTTCTTCGTAAAATCTTCGTTCCCGTTTTGAGGACGACTATCGCATACGGATGAACCACGAGCTGTACGAGCTCTACGATGACATAGATGTTGTCCAGCGCAGTACAATACAACGTCTGCGCTGGATCGCGCATGTCGTGCGTATGGATAACGATGCTCCAGCGGAAAAGGTATTCGAAGCGAAAGCCGACGAAGGAAGACGAAGGGGACGAAGGAAAACGTATGGGACGACCACGACTCCAATGGAAAGATCAAGTAGAGGAGAACATATCTTCCCTTGGAATTTCTAATTGGAGAAGGCGAAAGCAGAGGCGCCTGGCGAAAACTGTTGAGGTCGGCCGTATACCGAGAACGGGTTGTCATGGAAGTAAGCAAAAAATGTATCGAGTACATTAGAAAAAATTGTCATTCAAAAAAATCTAAAAGAAAAGGAAATTCAGGATATTTTTGCATTTGTTCAACAAATTTTCAAGAAAATAAGGAAATGTTGGCTATATCAGTCGAATTGAAAGAAAGTAAAAGTGCAGAAACAAGAAAACCATAAATATGTCGAAAATCGATATTAATGGATTTGGCCGTATCGGTCGCCTAGTGCTGCGTTGATAAGGGTGCCTCCGTTGTGGCCGTCAATAATCCCATCATTGATGTGGTATACATGGTTTATCTGTTTAAATTTGACTCCACCCATGGACGTTTCAAGGGCATTGTTGTTGCTGAGGGCGGTTTCCTGGTCGTCAATGGCCAAAAGATCACTGTGTTCAGTTAGCTCGATCTGGCCAACATCAACTGAGTACATTGTGGAATAGACAGGCATTTTCACCACCATCGACACGGCATCCGTGCACTTGAAGGGCGGTGCTAAGAAGGTCGTTAACTCGGCACCCTCTGCTGTTGCACCCATGTTCGTGTGCGGTGTCAACCTGGATGCCTACAAGCCAGACATGAAGACAAGTCTAACGCTTCCTGCACCACCAATTGCTTGGCTCCTTTAGCCAAGGTTATTCACGATAATTTTGAAATTGTTGAGGGCCTGATGGCCACTGTGCACGCTATCACGGCGAAGACCGTTGACGGCTCATCTGGCAAATTGTGGCGGGATGGTCGTGGCGCTGCCGAGAACATCATCCCAGCCTCTACTGGCGTTGCCAAGGCTGTTGGCAAAGTTGTTCCAGCCTTGAACGGTAAAGTGACCGGCAAGGCTTTCCGTGTGCCCACACCCAATGTGTCTGTTGTCGATTTGACTGTGCGCTTGGGCAAGGCTGCCAGCTACGATGAGATCAAATCTAGGATACAAGAGGCTGCCAATGGTCCATTGAAGGGCATTTTGGGCTATACCGATGAGGAACTTGTCTCTACCGATCTCTTGAGCGACATGCACTCGTCTGTGTTTGATGCCAAGGCAGGCATCCCACTCAATGACAAATTTGTTAAGTTGATCTTTTGGTACGACAACGAGTTCGGCTACTCCAATCGCGTCATCGACTTGATCAAGTAAATGCAGAGCAAGGATTAAGCACTTGAAAGTTAAACAAAATCCTCAATTCTTTTAAAAAACGCACACAAACTGGAGCTGTAGCATTTATATAGATCTAAACGGCTACAAAAAAATCTTTCTATTTATTTATTTATTTATATATTTTTGAAGTAAGTGCAACGAAGTCCTTCAGGCTGAATATCCAATATATATTTGCATTCATTCCACAAAATTCAAAAGAAAATAAACAAATTCTGGATTTCTGGATTCTGGCAATTTATTTTTCGAAATACTCAGAAATTCAGTCAATCGCGGAAACTGGTAAGCTCAATACATCATTATGAAAAGAAATTAAGGACATTTTTGCAGAACTAATTTATTTTTCAGATTATTGGTAACAACCTTTTTACTACTTTTAACCAATTTGAAATATACAGTAAAAAAAAATTATCGAGTTCGTTGGAAACCATTCAACTTGATTCAATATAAAACAAACAAATTCCGGATATTATTGCAATCGTTCAACAAAATTCCAAAGAAAATATAGACAGGTTCTGGTTATTTTCATAAGGCTATCATTTCTCGAAATTTTTAGAAATTCTGTCAATCGTGGCAACTGGTAAGCTCAATACATAAAGAACATATATGCAAATTATGAATATTTTTGTAGAGCGAATTTATTTTATCAGAAATTTGGTTTCAACTGATTTCAATTCTTAGACAGTTTTTCGATAAACGGCGTGAGTGAACTTTGAACCTTATAGATTCAATTCCAGGCATAAAAAAATGTAATCAACTACGTTACGAGTTTGCTGTCATTTCACAAAATTCAAAAGAATAAGAAATTCTGGATATTTTTTCATTCGTTCAACAAAATTCGAAGTGAAACATACAAATTCTGGATATTTTTATTTGTTTAACAAAATTCGACAGAAAATATCAGAATTACGGAAAAAAACCAAAATAGTTATTCAACATTCTCAGAAATGCAGATACTCGCGAAAACTGGTAAGCTCAATGATGATTCTTCCGAAAATAAAATATTTAAAAATTAAGGATTCACTTTAACTTAGTTTATACGGCCATCATGATCTCGCGCTTCTGCAAAAGCACGCGCATGAAGGTCATATCATTACCCGGACTTAACTCTCGGCCTCCATGATCCACGGATACAATACAAGTACTTCAACTCCTTGGCATACATAATAGCACGATTGTAACTAACTGTTGCTAGTATTGGACGATCTTTGTGATTCAAGATGATTACCTCCTTGGCGCCTTTTTTGGCAAAGGTTTTTAAAAATGCTAGACCGGCATAAGGCTTGGCCGGATCTACTTTTATCATTCCTGGCTTAAACGTCGAACGTCGTTTTGGAGTAAATTCTTCATCCTCCATATCTGCTTTTATGTTTTCTGGTTTAGACGTCGCACGTTTTTGTGAAGTTAATTCTTCATCCTCCAAATTTTTTATTTCTGATAAATATTAGCAAAATATATTTTTTCTTCCGATTTTTCAAAGTTGACTTTAAGATGTTAGGCAATTATTATTATAAAACCACTTTATTTATCAGAATTTTGGTTTCAACTTGTTTTAAATTTGTAGCCAATTTTTGGATAAACGGCTAATTGGAGTAAACTTTAAACTTTATATAGTTTCAATTCCTAGTATGAAAAAATGTAATCAACTACGTTACGTTTTTGCTGTCATTTCACAAAATCCAAAAGAATAAGAAATTCTGAATATTTTTTCATTCGTTCAACAAAATTCGAAGGGAAACATACAAATTCGGGATATTTTTATTTGTTTAACAAAATTCGAGAGAAAATATCAAAATCGCGGATAAAATCCGAAAAAGTTATACAACATTCTCAGAAATTCAGAGACTCGCGGAAACTGGTAAGCTTGATTATTAAAAGAAAATATTTATAAACTAAGGATAGGTTTTTGCAACCCTATTAAATATCAGATTTTTGGTTTCAACTCCTTTTCAATTTTTAGTAAATTTTTGCATAAATGGCTAAATGGAAAGAACCATGAACTTTTTCAATTCGAAATATGAAAAAAAATGTAATCAACTACGTTACGTTTTTGCTGTCATTCTACAAAATTCAAAAGCAAAAGAAACTTCTGTATATTTTTTCATTCGTTCAACAAAATTCGAAAGTAAATAAACAAATTCTGGAAATATTTTTTTGGTTTAAAAAATTTGAAAGAAAATATCAAAATTATGGATAAAATCTCAAAATAAATTTTCAACATTCTCAGAAATTTAGTCACTCGCGGAAACTGGTAAGCTCAGTGATAATTATGAAAATTAAATATTCTCAAATTATAAAGCCAATCTAATTTTCAGAATATTGGTTTCGACTGTTCTGCAAAATTTTTTTCTTATATAACACTGACTGTTAACAGCAACAACAACTTGTCTACAAACGTTATTATTTAAAATTTTGATAAAACATACGATAATTAATTTTCCAAGTCAAAGAAAATTAACTCTTCAGCATTGACTAGGATGAGGCATATGGGGGCATGTGCCACGTCGATACAACCAGAGATAGATAGTCCGCAACGGGTGACTATCGGCTCTGTAAATCCAAGCAAATAGGACACTCAAATCTTGAATACCAAATGCTAGTATTAGTGCCAGCATCCTTCCGACCAAGAACTTCTTTTCTTGCCTCGGGCATTTTGATATCTTAGAGCCTTTACGAAACAAAAAATTTGCTTAAATATTTTGTTCGTTTTTACACAATTTTACGTTGCTGCTAGAATAATAAATAAAATCTATATATATTTTTATAATTCCAATTTGTTTTTCTAAATACTTTGAAACTGGCAACAGGTAAGCGACATACTTATATATGATTGTAAGAAAAGACATTAAGGATATTTTTGTAGAGTCAATTTATTTAACATTGGTCCGACGACGAAAAATGAAATTCTAGCTATTATTAGGACACTTAAGAACAACAAATACCCTAAGAGTGATAATGTTCATGCTGAGTTTCTTACAGGAGATATGGAGAACCGAAATACTTCCGAGAAGCTAGAACGAAGGGATTCTTGTTAATATTCCCAAGCAAGGTGACGCCATAGATTGTAACAATTATCGAGGGAACCGCATCTCTCTTGCTGTGTAAGGTACGCTCCTGGAAAACCAATTTGGTTTGCGAGAAAACCGTTCCAGTACAGACTTAATATATGCAGTTCGTATCATCTTTGAGCAATGTAACGAGTTTCAATGCTCAATCTACGCAGCCTTCGTTGGTTTTAAGAAAACGTTTTCATAGCTTGAAACGTCCTTTTCTGTGGAGCTTTTTACACAACCAAGGAATGCCAGAAAAGATTATCAACATGATCAAAGCCACATACAATAACTTTAGATGTAGGATCACCCATTCTGGTCTACTTTCTGATCCATTTTCGATTAAAACTGGAGTCAGGCAAGGATGTTATCGCCTTTACTCTTCGTGTTGGGTTTAGACGAGATAGTTAGATCGTCACTCAGGGGGCACATACAATGGAGCCCGTTTAATCAGTTGGAAGATATTGAATACGCAGACGATCTATGTTTATTATGCCATAAGTGCTTACATCCCCAAGACAATCTTACAAAAATCAACAACTACTCGTGTAAAGTAGTTACCAACAGAAGCGGTGCGGACGAAGACGTCAAATCACGCATTTGCAAGGCGAGATCTGCAAAACGACCAAACAACAACATCGCCCGACAAGCTCTTCGCAAGAACCTACAAGGTTCTAGACGTCCCGGAGCACCAGCTAGGACATGTAGGCGTACAATCGAAGCAGAAATGCCAAAAGCCTGTTATACATGGAATGACGTCAACGTTAATGCGTCTAACAAAGTTAGATTTAAGTTGATTGTTGAGGCTCTATGCTCCACTTAGGACTTCAGACCGCTCTGCCAAGAGCTTTTGTCTTAATTGCATCTAGAGGTTTGACAAGCACATTTGCTTGACGAAGCCCCGGAAGGGAGAACCAGTATCTCCTATGTTCTACTGCGGCCCATTTGTTTATCATGGTTTTGATCGTGGACCAACCAATACCACAAAACGGCGCAGGAGATGTAGTCTGGGTGGAGGCACCCTGTCGTGCTAGATCGTCAGCGATCGCGTTACCATCCGATCCCGAGTGTCCAGGCACCCAACATAGCTCGACTTTGTTCCGGGCAGACAGGGTTTGGAGGTAGTTATAGCATTCTTTACACCTACACCCTGCTCAGTTTTGTACCCATCCGTGAATCATTGTTGCTATCGGGGGTTTCCACAGGGGCTGCCATCATCCCAAGTCTCCCGACTAGGGAGAAGAGATCTAAATTTCCTGTTGTGGAAAAGTTCCGTAAAAAACACACTCAATACCAGGTTATAAAATATTATAACATTAATAAGGCTTTCATCTTGAACTGGAAAGAATTCACGGATACATATAACTGCTTTAGATTGCATCCATCATGGAAAGGCACCAACCTACCAACTAAATGCAACATCTTGGGGACCTCAAAACAAGCAATTGGAACAATTCCAAAAAAATTTGAATAAAAACCTAATGATCTACCAAAAAAGCCTCACGTTTGGGGTTCCTTTCTTTTGAAGGGACTATCGTCGACTATGGATAGTACTATCGTCAACTATCGATAGTTGTGAAATTACTATCAACGTCTACCGATGGCGCCGACTATCGATAGTTCTCCATTTCTAATTTCAAGTTCCTATTTGTCCCAGAATTTTATTTTTAGTATTCCGACTTCCTAACAAATTATTTCTCTCAATGTAGTCATAGTCATGCTTATTGTTGTTGTTGTCGCTGTAGCCGTATCTCTGATGTTGATGATGCACTGTCCATTGGCTTGTCTATCTGCCTGTCTCTGCCACTGCGCCTTAATTGAATTTGCGCTAATCCAATAGATTAAGATGACGCTGTTGGCCAGCTACGTTGACGTCTTTGCTGCTATTGCAGCTACTGTCTTTGGTCTTGGCCTTGTTGCATGTTGTTGTTATTGTAGCTGCTGTTGTTGCAACATCTAATGCCATGTCAAACAATAACAAAATTATGCTGCAAGTTGGTTAGGTGTGTAGCTCTTGGCTTATTGCCTGTTGCCTTTGTTTTATTGTCCTTAGAACAATTTTCATAATTTGCAGAATGTAAAGCTTTCAAATTTTACGCTTCCATATTGGGCTACATTTAATTAGCAAGCGCGCTCATAAGTATGCAATGTAAATTTTCAAAACTCTGCATATATTATAACATGTATTTATTTATATGCTCACGTGTAGGTGTGTACGTGTGTGTGTGTGCATTGCTGTCGCCATTTTGTCTAACTAATTATATGTTGACTTGTACAAATGCATGACATTTATTTGACTTGCATAAATTAGGCAATTAGTTGTGGTGAAAATGCATATGTGTATGTATGTATGTGTGTACTATAAGGCGGTTTAGTGAACCAAGTGTGAATGTCAAATGTAGGTCGTTATTGGACGCAGACCTTGTTGACTGAAAGGTGTGCCGAAAGGATTGTGAGCAGCTGAATCATCTTAAAAAGGTGCGTAGACAGGTGATGGACGGGAGATGCATTTTTTTTTTAAATCGCGAGTAAATTGTGAATTGTGATTTTAAAATATCTGGAAATTGAAGCCCCAATTGGCTAGTACTCGTTGAAGTTTCGTTAGGTACTTGAAGCTGCTACTTAAAAACTGTATTTGACAGTAATGAGAAGCGTTTGAAAGTAACGTTTTCGACTTATTACAGATTGAGGATGGGACGTAGGAAATTCCACTTTGCAGCTTGACCTATCGCTGGTGACCGTTGACCGCTGATATTCAGGCATGTCAGCCATGAAAACGAATGATTTCACGTACATAGTAATTGGCTAGCGAAAAATATACAAAATAACAAACAGATCAAAAGGGGTAAAAGTAGAATGATTAAAATCTTGACCCTCCAATCAATTTCAGGTAATTCCTGTAGTCCATGTGGTATAGGGACGCCAAAAATCACAATAAAGTGCAGACCACATGAGGTCCAAATATGGGCACTTGCTAATCGGCATATGAATAACACAGGTCAATATGTTTTAGTTGCTAGAAAGGTAAGTTTTATTTCCAGAAGTAATGTTCTGCGTAGAATCTGAATCTCGAGGATATACCCAAAAATTACGTTTTTTTTTGTTTTCTTTTAAGGTTATGATCAGGGATCCGGATTCTGATTCTACTTCGGAAATGGCCCTCAGCTCTCCAACAACTGACATGACCAGGGAGGTATTTGTAGACCTGTGCAATGTATTAAGCTGTTCATTCTGGATTGGATAATCTATTATTTTAGACAAAAATATTTCTTTAAAATACATTTATTTGACAAAACAGGTAAAAAAAATGTATCTTAGAAAATTTTGATAAATTTTATAATATAATAATAATATAATAATAATATAATAATAATATAATAATAAACTTTTTGCGGCAAAAATTTTCGTCTTTCCGCCTACTTTTCCAAGTCGTAAAATGATTTTTGATATTTCGAAATGGCATAGCTACAATGGCCACCAAAGCAAAGTAACTTCATTATTTATTCGCTATTTTTAAACTTATACTCCGAAAAATATCGTGATAGTTGATTATAAGTACCTCGTTATATTTTTAAAATTTCAAAATAGCGGTCTATTATTGTAACAAAAGTTCGAGTTGGGTATGCAAATATGGGATAACGGGGTAGCTAATAACGACTCTATCTTAACATTTTATAATTACAAAATGGTGGACCTTTAAAATGTCAAAATGACGGACCTAAGATGTAGTTTTTATTTTTGTGTTTAAAGTACGAAAATATGGGTTTTCGGGATCGCTAATCGAGAATCTGAGTTTAGAATTTTGAAATTTTAAACAGGCTGACCCAAAAATGATTTTTTAAAATAAGATTTGCAGCGGCCATCTTGGATCCGCCATATTGCGAAATATAAAGGCTATATAGATTGAATGTCGAAAATACCGGAGATTTTAATACTACTGCAGCTAATAAAATAAATTGAGTATATAAAATTAATTTTTTATTGTGTTTGGTATAAAAAAAACATGCACCTTAAAAGTTTATCTTTTCTATCAACGTTGTTTTTTTTTAAAGATACCAGCCAAAATTGATTGCATTCTGGTCAGAATATTTTTTAAATGCGATATTTTCAAAATTTTAATTGCCAGCTATTTTTTAAAAATATCTTCAAAATATTATAAATAATAAAACTTTATACTCATTTGAACTTTGCGAATAGATAAAATTCATAAATTTATATGATGCATCTACATACAATAAAATTTAGGGATTATTGTGATTTATTTATTTTTATGTTTCCTTAATTTAATTTTTATAAAAAATTGTATATTTTTAATTTATCGGATTTTTGTGATATATTTACTTTTATATTTTATATAAAACTTTTATGAGATTTTTGTGATATATTTATTTATTCACTTAATTTTTTTAAACAATTTTATGGGATTTTTATGATATGTTTTTTAATAATCCCTTAATTATTATAAAAAATTTTATGGAACATTGTGATATATTTAATTTTTTATTTCCTTAATTTTTATAAAAAATTGTATATAATATAAAAATAAATATATCTAAAATCCCTCAAATTATATTGTATATTGTGATAATTATTTTTTTTTTATTATTTTGAGATACATTTATTTCTATATTTTCTAAATTTTACAAAAATTTTAGATAATATAAAAACAAATGTATCACAAAAATACCTTAAAGCATATTGTACATTTTTATACAAATTATAAACAATTTTTTATCTGAAAAGTATAAGAATATTTCAGTTTAATTTAAAGATTTTCTTTTGCAATTGTTTTTTAATTTTTTATTTTTTAAATTTAATTTATAGATTTTCTTTCACAATATTTATTACATTTTTTTTTACTTATTTCTTCTAATTCAATTTATTTCTACTATTAAACTCGTTTAAGTTTTACTGTGTAGGATTCTCTTCACTTTTTTCCTTATTGAAATGACAAATTTTTATGGACAAATTTGTTGACAAACACAAAGTGACAAATTGAGCAAGGACAACAAAAACAATAACAACAAAAAAGCTTTACATAATAAAAACGACAAAAAAATAGATGATGTTGAAGTTTATTGAAAAATATTGCACATCATCTGTATCATCAATGTCAGAGGCAAGATCAAAGGCGAACCAAAGGAGACGACGGCGACTTAGACAACATAGTTCATTGTCTGACGTAGAAAAGATACTCAACTCAACACACACGCGCAAACATAGATACAAACATAGATACACACCCACGCACACACACACACACACTGACACAATGACAATAAAGTTTAATCAAAATTGGCGGAGCAGTAAAAAAGAAATTGTTTTGTGGCAAACTTTTGCTCTATATATTTTTATTATTTTTTCATTTGTTCTTGTTTTTTTTATATAGTATATATATTTTTTTGTACATCAATTGAATTATCTATTCGGAACTTGCTCATATTGGAATTTCATTTATCTTGTGAGTCGCAAAAATGTTCTTTCTTCATTGACAGTGCCTCAAATTGAAAGTTACAAAAAAAAGGAGGAGCAGAGGAGCTTCCTAGTAGATATTGTATCATAAATTTGTCAATTTGTCAACTTATAATAAAAAAAATATTAGTATAGAAAGTGCAAAATATTTATATCTACGTAAATTATTGATGCTGTTGAAATTTAATCAAGTCGAAATTGAATTTTTATAGATTATTTGAATGGTCTTAAAATATTTCCCACTAAGTTGATATGTTGCTTATGAATTAGGATCCTAGTGGGAAAGAGAAGATATAGTCAACAAAATTTTAACTATTTTCATTGTCCTTGCATTAAATCTGGTTTTAATCTATAAAGTGTTAAAAGTATTCAAGGTAAAGAAAATAATTTATCTCTGCTGAAACACATCGAAAAATTTGAAAGGAATCGTAAAAAGTCACATTAAATCTTGCCTTAAGCGAATATGTTTTAAAAAACGTATATAAAAGTGCTTATCATAAAAATATTATCAAAAGTAAAAACCTGAGACAAATACCTTCGCATTAAACAAAGGAATCGAAACCAGTAGCTAGATTCTGTATAGATTTGAAGATCTTAATCTTAGAGACTAAACATGCAAGATAAATAAAAAGATGCTTAACTTTCATGAGTTTAATTGATACCTGATCTTCTGCAATAGAAATTTTTAGAAAAGCTTAGCAATAATTTTCGACTTTCTTAAGCTAAAAAACTTTTTTAACTAATTCTTCAAGTAAACTCAACTCTCTTACCGTTACAAACAAATTTTAATTTATTTCCATTCAATTTTTGGCGAATACTTAATATTTAAAGAAAAAATGTTGAACTTTCGAATACCAGGGCGGTCCAAAAAGATACACAAGAGTTAAAATTAATTTCAAATTTAAAATTTTGTTTATTTTTAAATATCATAAGAAAACGTTCTTAAATTCTAAGAGGCCCTGGAAAGCTGCTAAAAAATCTTCTTGGCAATTTTTTATTTATTATCATTTCAAAAGCTACTTCTGAGTCATTGGTTCGGAAATAAATGCTGGAATCAATAATTCTAATTATTATAATCAAAAAAAATTTTTTTTTTCGAATATCAATCACAGAGCTGATTTTATTAACAATTCAGAAACGTACGGTAATGGCTTGTATCAAACAGGCAACAAAGTAGTTATAGATACCATGGCAATTACATTTTGGAATAATTTTTCAGGAGCAGTACTAACTTTAGCAAAAAATTTCTTTAATTGTCCATGACTTCATCTCGGGTGCTGCGACGCGTTCCACTGAGCGGTTTCTCGAGTTGAAGGAATAGAAAAAAATTGCAGGAAGCTAAATCAGATGAATTGGATGTTTTTTGGAATCCAAATTGTCACAGATAGCATTGGAAGTTTTTATAAATTGTAAAAAATCGAAGACACGCAAAATCAATAAAATACATATATTAGCATTTTTGATCAAGTTTTATTATATTTAGCAATTTTGAGCACTAATCCTAAAACCAATAAAGGATTTATTATCTAAGGACAAATTTTATTTTCTTTTTTAGTATATATTTTTTATTGTCTCCATATTTGGACATATTTATAGGAAGCTCATGAAAGAAAGAAACTAATACCTTTTTAAACTAAAAAAATTTATCAAAATTTTATAGGATACATTTTTTTTTAACAATTTGATGTGGTCGAGTCAGAGATATAAAAAGTTTTCGAAATATAGTTTTCCTCAATATTCATAGTGTGGTGCATCATGAATGCGTTCCAAAGGGACAACCTGTCAATAAGGAGTATTATGTGACTGTTTTGAGGCGTTTGCGTTGTCTTCGGTCTGAATTTCGCACGACGATTTGATCGAGTCACGATTTCTAACGTATTTAATGCAAATCACTCGATAAATTCCATCGACCAGCCCCTTTTTGACTCCATACCGCCCATAAAACAGTGTTGTCATATGTGTATTGCTTCAGAAGGGACATATTTTGAAGGAGATAAAGTAAATATTGAAGAAGATTTACTATTTTGCGTTTTATTTAGAAATTCCGGAAAACGAATTGTAAAAATGTTAAAAAAAAAACAGTTTACATTGGGAATCTAAATGAAGTTTTTTTTTAATTTCTTAAACTCATACTCTACCAGACTAGAGTAAGCGATTCTCTTACACATGACATAGAGGAAACCTCATTTCTTTACATCACAGTTTTCTATCATTATATTTTGCTGCACTAAAAATCTTTGTTCTACAAAAAATGTTTACCAAATTTGATTAAAAATTAGATCCAGCTGATTTAATTTCATTTTTATACATTTTACCTCGAATTTATGCAAGGCAGAGTCTATTTATTTTGATAAGCCTTAAAACTTTTAATGCAGCCAGAAGAAATTTGTCCAACTAAAATGAAGTAAATCGATTTCTTATACTCCTACATAGTTATTGATGCAAAGAAAATAAATCCTGAAATATTTTAAGCAAAGTACCGACATGTCCATCATCAAATCTAGTAAAATTTTATTCGCACCGACTAATTTATTTATAGTTATTTGAGTTTTATAACCAAGCCCCGAACTTTATGCATAGTTTACAACGCACAATGAGCACCTGCCCCAAACTTATGGAGCCAATCAGCGTCAGTTGGAGAGACTTCATCAGAGAAGAGTGCCACACCAGAGAGGGGGCATGCATATGGGCCGTAAAGAGTGCATGTGATGCATAAAAGTATGCAACATGTTTGCAGTTTTGTTGCAAAGATGCCAAAGACGTGCCATGAGTAAAGTTTAAGTTGAAGTTGAGTTTCACTTTCGTGCCCAAGTGGCATGCATAGGTGTGTGTGTGTGTGTGGGCGAGAAAGTGTAGGTGTATAGGTGCGTGTGTGTGTGTGCGTGAAAGTGCCTTAAGGTGCACATAACAGTTAAGTAATGGTTAAAAACTTTGCTGCCACATACAACATGCAAATACAAATGGGAAGTCTTTAAGAAATTGATCGGATTTGGGACAAAAAGTTGGTAAGACATACTTGCTAACGGGCTTATGAATACCCATAGGATTATAGGAGATCGTTTTCTTAAAGATGCATATGATGATAAATTAATTTAATAATGATTGGTCAAGTAGACTTCGATATATAAGAAAAAACGATGAATTTAATATCGTCAAAGCAACTCGGTATCGAACTGAAAATAAACCTATAAGTTACTTAATACAACTATATAATTATACGTATTATTTTAAAAAGTTTCTGTGTTCAAAATAATATTGTATTTGTATTTGTATCTAGACGCAATGACTTAATCGATTCTATCTTTTTTTATTTTGTAATAAAATTAGCTAACCGGTTTTTAAATTGTATGTCGTTTATTAAAATAATATTTTAAACATCAAATACTTACATATTTAGTCGCTTGAAAAGTTGACCGCATCTGAAAAAGATATAACCATTATTAAATAATTTAACGATATATTATATTTTTATCATGAATTTAATTTTAAAAATAGTTACTGCCGAAATAATTATAACATTAAATATCAAGAAAATCATGTTTTTTTCAACTATAATTGAATTACTTTATTTATTATTTAATTTCTAGTTTTATCTTATTAAAAATTAATAAGTCGTAAATATTTTTCGGAATTTTCTGTTGCTTTAATACAAACTCCTGATACTTACAAAATTATTTTCTACTCTTTAGTTCGATTTGGTATTAAAGCGTGATTTTTAGATTTTTTAAACCATAATTTTTTTTATATATATTTTTATAGTATTATAAAAAAATCGTCTCACATAAAAAAATTTAAAAAAAATAAATATCTTAACTTTTATTTTCTATAAATTTTTTCATAAAAATTAAGGGATTACAATAGAAGTAAATATATCGCAAAATAATAAAATTAAAAAAATATATTTTAATATTATACAATATTACTTAAAGAATTTTTGTTGATAAAAAATTTTGATAAAATTTATGGAAATACAAAAACAAACATATCACAAAAATACCATAACATTTTTTATAAAAATTAAGGGAAAATAAGTATATCACAAAAATCCCATAAATTAAAAATATAAAATTTTGTATAAAAATTTCATTAACGGATCATAGGATTAAATATTTCACGAAAATTCTTTAAATTATATTGTATATAGATGGATCATTCAAATCTATTTTTTAAACTATTATTTTTATTATATTCAAATGAAACGCGTTTCATTTTAATATTAAACTCATTTTAGTTAAATTTTAATTAACTATTTTTTTTTTAATTTTTAATTTCTTAACAAATAAAATCAAATATATTTTAATTTATAAGTTATAAAAAAAGTATGGCTTAAAACCTTTGAAAGCCAAAAATAAAAAAGAAGATCGACTCTCTAAATAAAAAAAAATAATTGTTTTATTTTTTAACCAATTTAATAAAAAAAACTTCAAATAAATTCAATTAAAATAAAAAAAATCTTCTTGCTTAAACAAAAAAAAATGAAACTCACAAAATATTATATATAAAAAATCCTTTTTTTTAATTTCTGAATTAATTTTTCTTAATTACTTGAGTAAAAGGATTTTTTTATACATTTTGTAAGTTTCATTTTTTGTTGGTTTTTTTTTGTTTTAAGCAAGAAGATTTTTTTTATTTTAATTGAATTTATTTGAAGTTTTTGATAACTTTAAATAAAACCAACTTACAAAAAATATTAAAAAAATAATATTCTTAAGCACTGAAACCATTTTTTAATAATGCAACCTACAAATAAAATTAAAATAAATAAATTAAAAATCGTCTGCCCTAAACATTTAAAAAAATGTTGTGGCTATTTCACAAAAAAAATCTTAAAAAAAGAAAATTGTCTTACGTAAACATGGCAGCCTTCAAAAAATAGTTCATATATTTTTTTTTTAATTCCTGGGATTTTTCGAAAAGCTCAAATATGTAAAACTTATAAAAAATATCTTAAACAAATTCCACAAGCTGTTAAAAAAAAATTAATTTCATAAAATATTTGCCAAAATTGTTCCAAGATTCCAAATTCCGAAATCCGGATTCCGAAATCCAGATTCCAAATTCTGTTTGATTTGTTAAAGAACTGCCCAACCACATGGAACTATGATGCTGCCACAACCCACTTAACCGACCTTTGGCAAGTAGGCAGGTAGACTTAATTTGGCACGCATGTAAAAGTTACCCAAACGCACCCGCGACCCCACCGCACATAACTACCCCAATCTACAAACACACAACAATGTGCAAGTTATGCCGCCTACAGTATTAGAGGGAGAAGGACTAGTGCAGCAGAGAGAGGAGGATGGAGAGATTGGTTTCTGGCTAAGCTGCTTTTGAGCAACTTTATTAGTGGCAACCTTTGGGTTCAAAGCCTTGCTTTAAGTCTGTCAGTTCCTGTTCCTGTAGCTCAGCTGCCTGCTCATTTTTCATAAAGTAATAAATTTTTCAATGCTCCGACAAAGTTCTTGAGCTGTGTCAAAGGTCAAACTAAATTCCAAACCAGAGACAACTTTAATCAATTTCTATTTTTAAAACTCAAATATTTTATGTGGTTCAGGTAGAACTTTTGAGCTAATCAGGTTATATTTCAATGAAAATTTTGTTTTTTGGTTTTTGATTAAGCTAAACAACAAAAACTTGTTTTTACCTAATGGCTTTGGGATGTAGGTGATAGGAAACGAAAGGCTCTGTGGATGCACAATATGGAAGGTGCGGCCATGAGTTTTTGGGAATAATGTAGTTTCGATTCCTGACAATGAATAAATACTAGCAGAAAGCAAGTCAGTCATAGTAAGAAGCTAAAAATCAAATGAGATCACCATTGACTCGTTAATCCGTTTGTGCGAAAGAACATCCAGATCTGAAAATCCATATAAGCTGTGGTAGATTTAAAAAAAAAAAAAATATACATCTATATTAGACAGTCGAATTAGGTACATCCACTAACTGCTAAGTAGGCAAATTTGATGAAGTACAATTACATAAAATATAAAATCGATAAACTCCAAATAATCACCCACCCTAAATGGTAAGAAATTTTGAAAATCAAATGAAAATTTTATGCAAATAGAAAACTAATTTTCGAGTCACAAAATGTAGTATACAGACTTAAGTGAGCTTAATAAACAAAAGAAGGTTCGCTCTTTGGGTTAAAATCATCTACGTCACCAAGCCCCTCCAACGATTTACCTTGATACAAATTTCTTGTATTAAGAATCTGTCACTCATGGAATGAATGACTCTTCATTTAGGATAATGTGATTTGTAGTGAAGCCTCAAAAGGCGTTAAAAATTTTACTTCATATAAAATATAAAGGGTTTGTCCGGAAAATTTATGGACTAATTTTAGTCCGAGTGTAAATATTTAGAAATACTGGCGGTACTTTCTTCCACGTCCTAGCGTTGGCCCTGGCCCAATACTTTTTCCTTTGCTTTACCTTAACATGTGACGTCATCACGGCTATGTAAAAGTGTTAAAACAGGTTATGAAGAGGAAGCTCAAAAGCACTCCGCCTATGGACGTCATAACTACTATGTCGAAGGACTAAAAAAGGTAATCAAGAGCTTTTCGCCCGCCGGCTGCATTTCTCCAAAGATTTTATATTAATTTGTCTTAAGACATTAATAACAACTGAAAGCCAGATTTTATATTTTAAGTTGACAAAAAAAAGTCCAATGAAGGGTATTTTTAACCCCCGACGCAAAAAGAGGGGTGTTATAAGTTTGACGTGTCTGTCTGTCTGTCTATGGCATCGTAGCTCCCGAACGCATGCAGTGATTTCAATTTAGTTTTTTGTATTAAAGGTGAATTATGTGCGAGTGTTGTTAGACATGTTTGATGAAAATCGGTTGAGCCGTTTAATAGTTGTGGGGAGTAAAAGTGGGGAGAAAAACATCAACTTTGTCCGATGGGCTTAAAACTTGGTCCTATTGTAGCTGACGACGCCACTGATTCTAATCTGAGGTTATTTTTACTCTATCTCTTCGCGTTTAGAAGTTATGGCCATTTGAAGGTAAAAACATAAACTTTGTCCGATTGGCTGAAAATTTGGTCCTATTGAAGCTGACGACGCCACTGATTCGAATCTGAGGTTATTTTTGCTCTATCTCTTCTCGTTTAGAAGTTATGGCCATTTGAAGTTAAAAACATCAACTTTGTCCGATTGGCTTAAAATTTGTCTGTCTGTCTGTCTGTCTGAGTGGCATCATGAACTCCCGAACGCATGCAGTGATTTCAATTTAGTTTTTTATTAAAGGTGCCTTATGTGCGAGTGTTGTAGACATGTTTGATGAAAATCAGTTGAGCCGTTTAAAGTTGTGGGAGTGAAAGTGGGGAGAATGCGTAAAAAAAGCAATCGAGCTTGACCTTAAATGTAATCTATACCTTAACGAGAATCTAAATTATAGTAAGTATATTATAATATACTAAAGTCTAACTTAACCAAACCTACCTATAAAAAGTATGAAATAAAAAATTAAATTAAAAATTTAAAAAACCCCGAACTTAAGTAATTTTCATTTAAAAAGTAAAAAATAATAAAGAAACTTAATGTTAAAGTACCTAAGAATCTATTAATAATTCTAAAAAAAATACGTCGTTGGGGACCGCTCCTAAACTAACAATTTAAATACAAATAGTCTAATTAAGCAACAAAGATTAACTTAAAAACAAAATTAAGAAAATACTTCAAAAACTTTCATAGAATTACTTCAAAAAATTTGCATGTAAGATACGACCGTCAGCGACGTCTGCCCTCGCGTGTCCCCCAACGCGACGTATTTTTTAGAATTATTAATAGATTCTTAGGTACTTTAACATTAAGTTTCTTTTATTATTTTTACTTTTTAAATGAAAATTACTTAAGTTCGGGGGTTTTTAAACTTTTAATTTAATTTTTATTTTTTTAATTTTAATTAATTTTAAAAATGTTCCAATACTTTAGTGTGCGTCTATAGAATAGTTTATTTAATTTAATAAAATTGGTTATTTATAGAGCGATAAATGGTGGCCTTTATAATTCTTACACCATAACTGATAATATAAGCACCTCTGTCTCTTATCAGAAAGTGTCTATAAAAAATGTATTTAGTTTCAATTTCAAATTTTAGTTTTAAGTGACTAAATTTCGTGGGAATTTTTGGATGATATTATTTAATTTGGTTTTATTGCTTCGGTAAACACCATCGGAATTATTTATTAGTATAGATCTTTCTTTTTTTCTGATTATTTTAGCCTTTACTTGTAATGGACAGACGGAGGCGTGGCAGACCTAAGCGCTTCTTACCAAAATGCTTATCAAAACCTCGGGTAGCGATTGAGCCATGTGCGTCCGTCCGTCCAGTCCGAATGAACCCCTAGATCTGGGAGACTAGAAGAGCTAGAGACACCAAACTTTACCAGCTGGTGCATATATTTCCTCAGAAGATGAAATTTGTTGAATCATGTGACTATCTTTACCCGTTCCCCTGCAGTAGATTTTCGCGGTTTTTGGCCACACCGTTTAATATTTTAATCTGAAATATAACAGAGTGATGAGTTATGGTTCTGTGTATCAAAAAATTTGCAAAATCGGACAAATACAGCAAAAGTTATAATCGAAAGATATACAAATTTCAGCCTCCCATTGCCAATACACTGCGTCAATATTTGAGAAAACCTAATTATAGTTACAAGTGACCTCGAATCACAACTTTTGGTAAGCTCATGTGACTCTAATTTATATATCCACATCCTAATTTTATCGATGCGGACCCCCACCTTCGCAATTGATTTACCATGTTTTCTGTGACACCCCTCAACAGATCAACTTGAAACTTACCCCATATTCTTTAAATAGCTTCTTTGACTGTTATTTGTTAACTTTCATTAGCAATCGGTAACACATTTACGGAACTTATAGGTATAAGTATCGAATTTCTACCAAGAAAAAAATTAATTTGCTATTGGAAAGTTCTTAGTAGAAATACGGAGAAAACATTTTTTCGAGAGAAAAGGTACAGGGTATTCCAATCTCAGGCGCTCCCTCGACTGTACCAAATTTTTTAAAATTTTATTTTTTCGGTTTTCCTTATATAAGATTTAGCTATTTACATAAAAAATATTAAAAGATAATTTAAATTTTAATTAAATAACTAACTCCCAAGTAAAAACGATTATTTGATACCATAAGCCGATATTATTTTAGTTGGATATTTAAACGAAGAATTAATCCCAAACTTTTGTATGGATACTTTATTTGTTTTTACGCGAATTTTTGTTAAGCTTATTTTCTAAAAAGTAATAATTGGGTGTAGTTATTACAAGTATCCTAAAATATATCTATATCTATAATCGATGAAATGGCACATAACATAAAGTATTGGAATGGAACCCACACGGCAGAAGTTACCGAGGATGTCCAAAAAATAAATGGCGAAGATCAATAAGGCGAGAGACTAACAAATCTGTCAGCGAAATTCAAGCAATAGCGCGACATAGAAATAATTGGAACATTTTTATAGATAGATTAAGTTCTTAAATTTAAATAAAATAATAGAAAAAAATAATAATAATATTCTAAAATATGCAATTACAGATCATTTTATTATTATTTTGATTATACCCGTTGTATAAACAAATAATTTTTGTTAATTTTTTTTAATTAATTGTCGAAATTTAATTGAATTTTTTTGTAATACGGCAAGTGTTAAAATTTGACTTGGGAGAGCAATTCAACTTAATGCTTGGATAGATTAGCAAAGACTAATTTGATTTTGGACAGCTCCAAAAATAATTTCTGCTTTCATTTTTCTTTTCCAGATGACACAAACCATATTATTTGGACGAACCTAATATAAAATCTGACTCATTGTTTGCAGGTTATAAAAATTCTCTTATCAGAATTTAAATGCGACCTTTTGGTATAAATAAAATTTTAATTATAAGAAATATTTGATAAGCGAAGTTTTGAGCTGTTATTTACCATTGAGTCGTTTGTAAAATATTTCCAGTTTTGTTTTGACTTGGATTAAAGAAATACAATAAACTAGCAGAGTTATTGGTATAAATAAAAATAATTAATATATTAAGTTAAAAAATTATTGTAAGTAAAATGTGTCAATCAAGGCATGTTATAGTTGCTATAATTATTTCCACATTTTTGAGAGCAGCTTGGAGTCAGAAAGTTTTTTCTAATACTAACGAACCCATCATATCTTGTGGTGTCGGAAAAGAGTGCGTTTATAGAGAGCTTTGTGTAGATGGTACTATAATTGAAGCTGGTGAAAATCTAATTTCCTATCGCTTTGGGGATGCACCCCCAATAGACATATGTAAGCCATATTATAAAGTCTGCTGTAAAGTAAAGGTATATACAATATATATAAATTGTTAATAGTTATTATATATAAATATTATAATTCTTTATAGACACATCCAGATGAGCCAATTGCTTCAGTTACCAAGTGTGGCTATCGTTCGCCAAATGGTCTGATAGTCAGTCAAAATACCTCAAGTGGCCTTGCCAATTTCGGCGAATTCCCATGGATGTTGGCCATTATGAACACAGATGAGGTGGTACCAATTAATGTATTCATTGGTGGCGGCTCTTTAATCGCTCCAAACATTGTTATGACCGCCGCTCATGTGGTGCACTTGAGAAATTGCTTCCAGTCTTACCGTAGTTGCTGGGAAATGGAATTCTGTTGGTGAAATCGCACAGTTTCCAACTCAAAAGCAGCTCGTTAAAGAAATCAAAATTCCTGATAACTTTTCTCCGGCAACTGGCTTTAATGATGTAGCCATTTTAGTGCTTAAAAATCCTTTTAAGCTGCAGCCGCATATTAGTCCCATTTGCTTGCCTGGCATTAATCAGTCAGATTCCCGATCATACCCAGTGCTTTGTGGCGGGCTGGGGCAAGAATCAGTTTGGCAAAGATGGCGTTTATTCACAAATTTTGAAAAAAGTGACTTTACCCATTGTGCCGCATGGAGAGTGCCAGGAAATGTTGTCCCATACCATTTTGGGCAGACATTTTCGACTTCATGAGAGCTTCATGTGTGCTGGCGGCCAGTATGGAGTTGATGCGTGCACAGGAGATGGCGGCGGACCGTTGATGTGCCCCATGAAATATGATCCGGAGCGCTACTATCAAGCAGGCGTTGTAGCCTGGGGCATAAGATGTGGAAATAGTAATACGCCGGGCACATATGCGGATGTAGTGCATCTGAGAGGTTGGATTGTCGAACAAATTGTTGCTGCAGTGAATCTTCAATAAGTTTTCGAATACGATTAATGTTATTTTTTTAGATTTTAAGAAAAATTTCGAAGAAAATGTTTATGTGCATATTTAGTTAGGGAAGTAGTTCGGGTTCTGGGTATTGTTTGCTATATTAGCCATAACTTTTGACCAAGACACTATTTTGCTATTAATTGGAAAAATAACACAGCCACACAAAAAAAATATTTTTTCGGGTCTGGAGGTCATACCATGTTCACTATATGTTTTCGGGGTCGCTGAATCCGAATTCGAGATCCAAAAAACCTCAGCACGTCAGGGTTCTGACATAACTCATATATCGCCTCCTGTCTTAAAAACTCATTCCGAAAAACCTTAAACTTTCTATCAACCATACCTATTTAACCAACGGCCGCATTACTTCTTACACCAAAGTCAAAGTAAAGCTATCGGAAAATGCAAGAAAAGAGAAAAAGTCCTCAAAGAAAAAGCAAAAAAGAAAGATAGAATCAGAAAAGCTTACAATTCTCCCCGAGATTTAAGCTGATTTGTGTATTGGTTCTTCATCTTGCAGTCGTTCTCTGTCAAAGCCCACCACCGCTTCATGCCACAACGTTCTCTCTGTTCCCTTTGTTCCCTCTTTTATCATACCTTTTCTTTTCCCTTTTCTCTATGTTGGCATTTCCTTCTACTTTATGTCTCTGTATGTGTTCTTCCACCTTCCTACGCGCTTTTGTGCTTATAATTTCTCACGTTTTCCTGCAAATGCAGCACAAAAATTTTCGTAGTAACTTTTAATTTCATGCCATTTAATTCGTTGAAAGCGGAAAGTAGCGGAGTAAAAAATAAAAAAAAAATACCAAAAAAGAGAGTAAAAATTTGTGAAGCCAAGTAAAAAAAGAGAGAAAATAAAAGAGAACACTGCGTGTGTGAATTGTCTGTGTGTTGATGCAGGAGGCGGCGCAATGGAATTTGCCACAGGACACGCTTTATAACAAAAGTTGTTTCCCTTGTAACTTTCTTCATTTTTTTATAGTATCTTTCTACTTTAATTTCTTTTTTTGAGCGAAAAGGACACAAAGCAAGCCACGGACAATTTAGCTTTTTATTTTTTGAAAAATGCTTTTCTTTGTTTCTATTTAGTAGGACCAAAATGGGTTTTGGAAATTGGGGTTACTCGTTTGTTTATAACTTTAGCGAAGTTTAAGCGGGATAATATTTAAGTATAGATTTAGATAAATAAAAATTTAAGAAAATGTATACCATGTTTAAAAAATAAAATTGTTTTAGAGAAGCGCATAAGATTCAATAATAGTTTTAAAATTCATGCTAAAAAAAATACTGCTTAAAAAATTTCGCGAAAAAAGTACAATAAATATTTACTTAATCATTTGTTTAAAGCTCAACTTCTTATTTACTTTAGTTAAAACAATTTTTTAACAAATAAAATAAGTTCTTGCTAAAAGAAAAAATGATATTATCATGGAAAAGATTTCAAGAATCCTGCCTAATATTTTGTTTGTAACTTCACTTCTTATTAAGTTTCATTTAGAAAAATTTTTTTTAAATAAAATAAATGCATGCTAAGACAAAAAATTACATCGTGGAAAACATTTGAAGAATCCTGCTTACAAAATTAAAGAAAACCAAAAAAAATTTGACTTGATAATTTAGAAATTTTTTAAAAAATGAAATAAACTAAGTCAAAAAAATTAAAGCGTGCAAAGGATTTTAAAAATCTTGCTAAAAAAATGTGATACAGTCGAGGCAGTAACCGATAGTGAAATATCCTGTACCTTTTCTATCGAAAATATTTTTTTTTTTGCTCCTGTTAACAGGTATGCTATTATAAATTCAATAAAAAAAAAATTAAAGTGAATATAAAAAAACGGTTTCTTTAATAAAAATACATTTTATTGCGTCGTATCGAGGTGAAACATTCTGCACACCTTAAAGGGTTTGTCTATTATATCGTCTAAGATTAACCACGATTCATTCACCCAAACGAACACAATCGGTACCACAATGATTTTTTAATTGACTGATAAATGTATAGTAGATATCCAATACATGAGACGTTGATACATTGTGCACACCGCATGATGTGTGGCTATCATAAAGTATAAATTTCATCTCAATAAATTCACGCATACGAACACAATTGGTACCACACTGGTTTCTTTAAAATAGTAAACAAAATGTGGTACAGTCGAGGCGGTGCCCAACAGTCGAAAACCCTGCACCTTTTCTCTCGGACAAATTTCTTCCCACTAATAACGTTCCAATTGGAATTATTTTTTTTTTGTGAAATTCGATATTTATACCTATAAGTACCGAAAATTTTTACCGATTGTGATGAAACTCGAACGTTACGCCAAAATAGCTATTCAAAGTATTTGGCGTAAGTTTGAAGTTGATATGTTGAGGGGAGTAGTAGAAAACGCGGTAAATCGACTGCAGGGGTGGGGGTCCGCATCGATAAAATTTGGATGTGAATTTGTTCTTTAGAGCCACATGAATCAGCTTACCAAAAATTGTGATTCGAGGTCACTTGTTACCATAATTAGGAAGAGCGAAATATTGACGGATCGCGATATTAGGGGAATTTCGCGAATGCCGAGCTGTAGGCAACCGGACGGGTCACAGGTTGCGGATAGTGAAAGGCCTTCAGACATGAAGGTTAGCTGCGAATAACCAATAAGCAGTCCCGGACAGCGTTCAGCGGCTAGGAAGGGAGAGTCTCAGAGAACTTTTTGGGTGGCACCGAACTCCTTATAAATCCTGAGTGTCTAAGATTCTCCTAGTGTCATGGCGAGTGATTTGGCGCCATTCAATAACCAATCATGCTAGCATTGCAAGCCCCCACATGAGTTGGCAGACTCGTGTTGAAGGCACGGTAGCGGAGGAGCTCCTCGCGTGCCAACGATAGCGTCCACAGACTTCCCGGAAGCTTACTGCCAACATGTGCTTAGTCATCAGAGGATGGTTGTTCCGCTTTGTGCTTATAAATATCGCGGAAAAACTACCAACCTGAATAAGAGTTAATTTAAACATGGATCAAAACGAAATGATTAGAAAGTCTCCAAGGGGTAATCGTGTTACGAGAAATCCCCCTGCTCCGGCAGCCTACACATCGGATTTGGAGGTGCAAAATTCATGTCACATTAACACAAATTCACCTATAGCAGAAACCTTAAAAATACACAAGAAATTGAGGCCCTATGCTCCAACCGGAGATAAAGGAATTTATGATGATGAAATATTGACGGAGTTAATCGGCATAGGGGGATGATATTTGTATATTTTTGATTATTACTTTTGCTGTATTTTGTTAATTTTTAACACACAAATGCGTATGCCCATAAGGCATCACTCTGTTAAATTTCAGATGAAAATATTTATAGGTGTTGACAAAAACCGCGAGAATCTACTAGGGGAACGGGTGAAGATATTGATGATATGATTCAACAAACTTCATCTTTTCAGGAAATATTTGCACCAGCTGGTAAAGTTTGGTGTTTCTAGCTTTTCTATTCGCCAAGATCAAGGACGGATGGATGGACAGACAGGCGTGGGGTCTACCACGCCTGCTTCTGTCCGTTACATACACGGCACAAATCTAGTAAATCCTTTGTACTTTTAAGTACAGGGTATAAATACGGAGTTGAAAAAAAATAAATTAAAAAAAACTCTTTTTTCTAAAAAAAATCATAAATTTTTAAACTAAGCGTTTTCTCCGAGTGAAATTTTACGATATGTTAGTCCAAACGGTCTACTTTACCATAAAAAATTAAAAAAAAAATAATACACTTTTTGAGATATTTGTTTTTGAAAAATTTAGAATTTTTTGTTAACTCAAAATAAAAAATTATAACTTTTGAACAGAGCGTTTTCGCTAAGGGAAATTTTACTATGTGTTAGTGAAAACGGTCTTCTTTACTATGATAAAATTAAAAAAAATAAATAAAATACACTTTTTGAGATATTTGTTTTGGAAAAAGAGAAATTAAAAAACGCTTTTTTCTAAAAAAACCATAACTTTTAAGCAGATCGTTTTCGCTAAGGTAAATTTAACTATTTTTTAGTTCAAATGCTCCACTTTACTATAAACAAAAAAAAATACACTTTTTGAGATATTTGATATTGAAAATTTTTTTGAATTTTTTATTTTTTGGAAAATACAATTTTTTTCAATATTGCTAATACAATAGTTGTAAAACGTCACTCATTCCGGTTATTTTTAATGTTTAACCGTCTAAATCCATTCACTTTTGACAAAGTTATGCACATTAAAAAAAAAGTGACGTATAATATCGAGATTTACCTCAAAAACAATATGGCGAAAAGTGCGAGAAAAATTTGCTTTCGGATAAAAAATATGTTTCTAATGAAATGGGCCAAGAAACAACATATTTCAGTTTCATTGAAATCTAAAATCATGCCCTGCGCGGACCGGCTGTTTTGAAATGGAAGGGGCCAGTAATTACGAAGTGTGTTCAAAAAGTAAGGCGACTTTTCAAATTTCGATTATCGATTTTTTTTAATTTGTTGTGTTGGTACACTTTTCCCTAACATCTGTACCAAATTTCAAGTGAATGGCATTTTTTGTTGGGTTGTGAGAGGCGTAAAGGTTATAAGTGTTTTGCGTGCTCGGCGATTTTTTGTTATCGAAAAATATGGATCAAATATGGATCAAAAAATAAAATAAAGTGCTCCGTAACACTTGAAATGTTGACCGTAGCATACGAAGACACTGTTCTGTGTAAAAAAAATGTTTACAAGTGGTCCAAACTCTTCCAAGATGGCCTGGAAGATGCCAATGACGAGCCTCGGTCTGGACGCCCAAGCACGTCAACAATTGATGAAAACTTTCAAGCAGTGAAGAAAATTGTTTTGGAAAATCGTCGAATCACTATCAGAGAAGTTGCTGAGGATGTCGGTATATCGCTTGGCTCGTGCCATGACATTTTTTCTAACGTTTTGGGCATGAGACGTGTGTCAGCGAAATTTGTTCCGAAATTGCTAAATTTTGAACAAAAGAATCGCCGCATGAGCATCGCTCAAGAGCTGTTGAATGACGTCAACGTCGACCCAGATTTACTCAAAAGGGTCATAACTGGTGAATCATGGGTATATGGCTATGATATCGAAACCAAAGCCCAATCGTCCCAATGGAAGCGGCCAGAAGAGCCAAGACCGAAAAGAAAAAAAATCGCCGAGCACGCAAAACACTTGTAACCTTTACGCCTCTCACAACCAAACAAAAAATGCCATTCACTTGAAATTTGGTACAGATGTTCGGGAAGAGTGTACCAACACAACAAAACAAAAAAAAATCGATAATCGAAAATACGTTGCCCTCGAAATTTGAAAAGTCACATTATTTTTTGAACACACCTCGTATTTCAGTTCATTGAAATCTAAAGTCATGCCTTGCGCGGACCTGGTGTTTTGAAATGGAAGGGGCCTTTAATTATATCAAAAATTTTGTTCATGCATGGTAAAATTACCTACTTATAAAATAAACCTACCATATCTATTGTCAAAAGCTACCTCATTCGTATTATAAGCCTTTTGTTGTGTTAACTGAGGCATGTTCCCAACAAGGTTATTCATTAAAGGCATAAAACTTTTCCCCTCAAAACAGATGCCAAATTGTAACTGAAAATCATCTCAACTGTGCTCAAAATCTCAATTTTTACAACTAAATAAGAGTGGAAAAATAAAAATTATGTTAGTTCTGCATGGAAGTAGTTTTAAAAGCCAATGAATGCAATGCGCATGTGGGGCAATATTTGTGTTATTAGCAGCTTGTCAACTTGGCTGAAAATTGTGGGTTAGTTTTATGGTTAAAAGAACGATGTTGGCCCAAATGCACAGCGCACATTAATCAACATGTGATGTCAACAAATTAGTTAAGAGCAAATTGCAAAAAATAGCAAGAAAAAAAAAAGATGACAGCAAGCAGTCTAATTAGAAAGCGAGTGTAATAAAAATATTACACATACGCCATGTATGTTTCACTTTTAATTTACTGAACTGATAGCTGTGCATATAGTTGAAAAAATACAAGAAAGTGGATGGCAAATGTTGTTGATGGTGTGTGTGAGTGAGTGCGTGTGTGTGTGTGTGTGTGTGTGGGGCTGCATTTCAATTGACACAAACACCAAGGCAATGCACAAACTTGTTGTAATGCGCATTCCAAATGAGTACAAAACACACACAGACAGAGACATGGAGTCGCCTTAGAATTGAGGCCACATTAATACAACAGGCGCGCGAATGTTAATTTAGACGCCTGTCCATATACACGTACACACAGATACACACCCACACAGTTACACGCACACACAGCTACACGCACACATTGATGCATTGAAATGCATTGCGGCAATATGCAGATTCAAATGTGCATGCAACTGGCATAGAACGCACCGCCCCGCAGCAACAACAACAAACAACATGGATCCTCAAGGGAGCTTGGCACAACCAACCACAAAAGTCAACAAAAAGCAAATGGTGGCTTGAGGCGGGCCTGCCACAAAAATAGTAAAAGCGACACAAACTCGGCCCAAACCTGCTGTCAGCAGCATCTAGGCTGGCTTTGTGGGCTCATCATCATTGCCAGTCAGAGCGAGCGATGTGTGCTAAGTTCCTAGTGTCGAGCGCCATGTGGCATGCACCATGCTCCATGTTCCTCCATATGCCATCTGGCATTTGGTATGTGGCATGTGTGGCAGGCGCCATGCTGTAACTCTTTTCAAATAATAATTAACAATTTATTCCCCAAACATAAGTATACGCACAGTGGCACACAGTGGCATACACTGCCGCACATAAGTCTGCACTGTCAACGTTAGTCATATTATTAGGAGGCAACGTGTTGCTGGCTTTTTGGGTTTTGGGGTTTCGTTTAGCTACACTGCAAATAAATGCACTAGATATTAAAAAAAATAAAATATAGGGTAAAAAAGATAAAGAGTATTGAAATGGAAATTTAAATAAATATCATTAACAGCTTATTGGGTTGGAAAAATATTGATTTTGTGAAATCAAATAGGTAGGTACATAAAAACAAAAGTGTAGATAGTAGCGCATTTAAATGGTAGTTGCTTTAAATATGCTGCAGGAATTGAGTCTAATAAATTTAATGAGTTTTTGGGAACAGTTCAAAAAAAATTTTGAATAATTATGCGTATACTTAATTTTGAAAGTTTTACTTATGTATTCGAAAATGAGTGCATATGCTCATATTTGAAGTGTTTTTTATTTGAGAATACACTTCTTGGGAGTATGTACTAGGAAAGGTGGGGGTCCTTGAAAAGTGGAAACTTTTTAAATCTTTTGAATGTACAGGGTCCGGCACTCGAAGTGACGCACGGGCATCAGCTGTCTGTAAGTTAGCTAAATGACAGTTTAGAGAATTGTTTACAAGCGCACGAAAGCATTTTGCCGTGAGTAAACGCGAAAAAAAAATCAGTAATGGATTTCAAACGTAATAGTGTAGTTGCATTATATTTAGCTGGAAAATCACAACCAGCGATTGTTCGTGAGCTCGAACACCTTAAAGTAAATAAAGTTTTCGTTTATCGCACCATAACTCGTTACAATGATACTGGTAGCATCGCAAAACGTCATGGAGGTGGTCATCAAAAGACTGCAACGTCCCGTGAGATGGTTCAAAAAGTGAAGAAGCGACTTGAGCGAAATCCCCGACGAAGTGCCAATCAAATAGCGAAAGAACTGAAAATATCTGACCGTAGCATCCGTCGCATACTGAAAAATGATCTCAAGGTCAAGCCTTACAAGATCCAAAAGGCACATGGTCTCACACCGAAGCAGCAACAAGTCAGACTTGAAAGAGCGAAGGAGTTGCTTCGCTTCGCCGAAAGCGGTCAATTGCCGAACATTGTGTTTTCTGACGAGAAAATTTTCACAATTGAGCAATTCGTAAACTCTCAAAACGATAGGGTTTACTTGAGGGACCGTTCATACGAGAATTTGAGTCATCGATTGGCCACCAGGAGGCAGCACCCGCCACAGATAATGGTTTGGGCCTCTGTAACCGCAGATGGGCGCTCTCCAATCGTTTTCATCGAGCCTGGAGTCAAGGTTAATGCGCAATATTATCGGGAAAGTATTCTGGAGGTTGCTTTGAAGCCGTGGGCAGACAAACATTTCGGTGGCAGACCATGGACGTTTCAACAGGACTCGGCACCGTCTCACAAAGCTCGAGTGAACCAAGAATGGCTGAAAAACAACGTTCCGAACTTCATAACGTCCACACAATGGCTCTCGAATTCACCAGACGCGAATCCGATGGATTATTCTCTTTGGGCCATTTTGGAGAGCAAGGCGGCGAGGCGCTGAAAAAAGCCATTGTCCACGAGTGGGCCAAAATACCTGCAAGTCACATTCGGGCAGCTTGCGATTCATTTTTGGACCGTCTCAAGGCCACAGTGAAGGCAAAAGGTGGCCATATTGAGCGAAAGTAAATTGTTTCTAAATTTCATATTTTTTTTACACATTTTGTACCTTGAATTGAGTAAAGGTAATTTTCCAAAATGAATTTATGGCCTTTTTAATTGGCCTTTACACTTCGAGTGCCGGACCCTGTAAATTAAAAATTACTTAATATATATTTTTGTCTCTTCGACTTTAAGATCGCTTAATTTCTCCTTAAAAAAATCATCGTGAATGACAAAATTTCTTTATGCTTTAGCCATTCGAGACATTTCCAATTGTCTAGCAATACGCCATCGCTGCGTATACGCAACATGATACCATGGCTTTCATTGGTGCTGAAAAATTACAAAATTTTGCAAACTAGTTTTTAAAGGCAAATGTCACGCCTGTACATTGATTTGGTAAAAAAATGTTTTCGTGAAAATAGCGAAAATAGACTAAGTCGAGTACTGGTGTGATTTGATTTCACTTTTTTAAAGAGCCCGAAAATTTTGTAAGTCCCACGACGACGGTTTTTAATGAAGGAAGGTAATGGAATTGTTTGCGAAGGACTTCTGAGATTATATATTCAAACAAAATTTGGCTTTAAAAGCAGCAAGAGTTCAAATTATTTTCTTTTATTGTATCTTAAGCTCTTAATTTTTGGTGGTTGGCTCAACCAACAGTTTCAAAATTTGATTTAATATGTTTTAAAAATACAAAAAAAAACGTGTAGCAAATGAAATTAAAAAATGTTTATTTTTATTTAAATTAAAACGTTTTTGTATTTAAGCCCTTCATTACAATTAATTGGTCTGTATTAAACTTATTTTTATCTAAATTTATTTTATAAACGAAAATTCATAAATTTTCGTTGCTCCAAATAGTCATACTCAAGCAAACAAATGTCTTAAAATTGAAGTGGAATTCTCAAAAATCAAGCTATATTATAATGCAATATTTAATTCAATGGATTTATGTTTAGTTTTAAAATAAATCATAACAAAATTTCTTCGTTGTTCAAAAGATATGTGTGCTTAAAGTGGAATATTATTATTATATATTATTATAGAAACAACAAGGTTAAGGTAGTTATTTTCCATAATGACTGCTGATCAAAATCCTTCAAGGCCACATTTTAGATACAATATTTTTATGCTTAGCAAAATACTGAAAAACAAAATTTTATTTCATTCATCGACGTCTTAAATAAAGGAATTTACTTTTAATTGTTTACACAAGCACACACCACAATGACAATATTGACTTGAATGTTTCATAGAAATTAAGCAGAATACTTAAATTCAAGTCTTACATAAAAAGTAGCTGGCACATATCTCCATGGACCAAACTAAATATCCACGCAGCGAAAAAAATTTAATCGTCATTGCATATAATTTACATTCCAAAAATAAATGGGTCACATGTAAATACATAGCTTGTCCAGACTGTACTAAGAATTTTAAACATTCGTCGGTTTTAAGTGATACGATCATGGTCATTTCTCCCATATCCTTTACCCCTCCCTTTAAAAGCTGTTCTCCTTTGACGACACCTCCAATTAAACAGCTCTAGTCAACCATTAACAGGTTTAAAATAATGAAACACTTGATATAGATTTCAAAGCCAATGTCAAAGCCTTTTAACGATCTCTTTACCAATACAAAAGTATCAAAAGCATATTTTTATTTATTTATATTTTTTCAACTATTATAACTTGAGTTTTTGGTTATGTGTAATAATTTTACCATACATGGAAAAATATTTGTGAGTGTCCTCCCCCCATCCCGAGCCCGTACCTCTTCAGCTCCCTACTCACACAAGTGCCTTGGTGTATTTGCCTCAATGACATTTTGTGTGTAGGCGCTCAAAGGTATGCAACTATTACGAGTAGTACTCATACAAACATATATTTGTGTTTTTGCGGTTTCCTTTTATATTTGTGCACACACACACACAGACAGCTATACAAATACTGTGTGTAGAGCGAGAGCGAGAGAACAAGATGGCGACATACAGTCAAATGCATGTGTTGAACATTCCGCATCATGTCAAGCGGAAGTGAGTGTCTTTCATTTTTGTTTCCCTTTGCCCTGTCTTTATTTCGCGCTCATCGTGCGCTTACTGTTAATTAAAAATGGGGGCAAGCGAAAATAAAGAAGAAGCAGATATAAATGATGTAGCAGCAGAAACAGAAGAGAAAGAGAAACAGCAGCAGCAGCAATAGAATCAGCAAAGCAGAAGCAGAAGAACGCAGCGTATGAGTATTTTAATTAGTTTGCATAATTATGTATGCCGCTTTACATATATACTATATACTATATATGTATATACTATATATGTACTTATTTACAAGTGTGTGTATTTATGTTGGTTTATGCCACCAGCTGCTTTTATTTTGTCGCTATACAAAAAATACAAAATAAAATGCTCTTCATACTGGGGCGACGCATTATTTAAAGGAAAGGGTTTTTGGAACTCAACAACTTTTTGATACAAATTTTTATGTGTGCGTTTGTTTTTCCTTCATTTTGAGTCCAAGGTTATTGCATTTCCCAACTATAAATATTTTATAGAATATACTCAGGATGGGCAGGGGGTGTGTATTGAATTGCATGTAAACATATTTTTGGGTGGCAACCAGAAAGGAAATGGGTAGGACTTCAATGAAGTGACGGGATCTGTTAGAAATCGAGGCGGATGAAAAGATTAAAAAAAAACATAATTTTTAAACACGATTTTGATTTTGATTTTCTATTAAAGCAAAGATATTTATATATTGACATGTTATAAATTGAGGATTATAATTATGTTTTAATTTAAAAAAAAATTGTTTCAAATATCTTCATTCACTTGGGAGATACGAATATACATATAAATATTTAGCTATCGATAACCCGATTAATAATAATCGACACCCAAAAGGAAGCTGTTGGAATTCGGATTCCAAAAAAAAAAAATTAACACTTTTTTTTAAAGCAAAGAACATTTTTTTGGTATATTTGAAAAAATGAGGGTAATAATTTTGTTGAAATTAAAAAAAAAAATCACATTTCTTTACGTACTTATTCTTCTTCTTATGTGGCCATAACAACCCGATTACCGGGCTACGGCCTGCCTTAAAACGTCTCTCCAGGCGCCTCTGCATTGCGCGCGCCTTCTCTAGTTGGTCACACCGAGCGAAGACAGGGCCCCTTCCACTTGGTCTTTCCAACGCAGACACGGTCTTCCTCTCCGCCGACGGCCGCTGACTACCGCATCGAACACACGTTTAGCTAGAGCATCCTCGTCCATCCTAACGACATGTCCGAGCCAGCGAAGCCGCTGGTTGGTGCGGATGCGGTAGTCATCGCCAACTCGAATAGGACCAAAGATCTTGCGCAGTACTTTCCTCTCGAAAACTCCCAAGGCAGCTGCATTAGTTTGCGACACGTTCCAGGCTTCCGCACCGTAAAGAAGCACTGGAAGGATGAGTGCCTTGTAGAGTGCTAGTTTTGTCGCGCGAGAGAGGTCTCTACTACTCAATTGCCTATTGAGACCGAAATAGCACCTGTTGGCAAGAGTTATTCTGCGCTTGATCTCCAGGCTGACATCGTTGTCGGTGGTAACGGCGGTGCCAAGGTAGATGAATTCCTTGACAACATCGAAAGTATAGCTGTCGGCCGTAATCTGGGACCCAAGCCGCCGCACGTCCCTACTTGACGTCAGCATATACTTCGTTTTGCCCTCATTTACCGCCAGACCCATTTTCGCAGACTCCCGTTCGATAGCACTGAAGGCCGCGGTGACGCCCAATGATGTCGATTTCGTCGGCGTACGCAAGGAGCTGGACACTCTTGTAGAAGATAGTGCCAGTGCGATGCACGCCGGCCTTCCGCAGAACGCTCTCCATGACGAAGTTGAAGAGGTCGCATGATAAGGGGTCGCCTTGTCTGAAAACTCGCAAGGTATCAAAAGGCATGGAGAGGTCCCTTCCTACCTTAAAGGAGCTGCAGGAATTACTCAACGTCATTCTGCAAAGCCTTATCAGCTTCGCAGGGATGCCGAGCTCAGACATTGCGGCATATACGCGATCCCTTATTGGGCTATCGAAAGCTGCTTTGTAGTCGACGAACAGGTGGTGAGTGTCGACTTGATGTTCGTGGGTCTTTTCCAGGATTTGGCGCAGTGTGAATATCTGGTCGACGGTGGACTTGCCAGGTCTGAAGCCGCACTGATAAGGTCCAATCAGTGCCTTGGCGAGTGGCTTCAGTCTTTCACACAGTACGCTCGTAAGGACCTTATATGCGATAGGGAGAAGGCTTATACCCCTGTAGTTGGCAAGATAGTGGGGTCTCCCTTTTTCAGGACAGGACAGAGGGCACTCACGTACTTATTAGCTTACGATATTTTAAATCTAGTAGTCGAAACCTATCATTAGGCATGTCAACTTTTATAAATTTTTCTTTTGTATAATTTTCGATATTTACCGAAAACTTTTCATTGCGTCAAATTTTTTCCTGTGCTACGCAAGCAAGCTAGTAATTTGTTAAATAAAAATTAAAAATTTTACGATATGGATGCGGCTGGTGATCAAAATCAAGTAAAACCACACATGATGCCTGCCTGCAATGATGACGGCTCAGCTGCCAAAGGTCCGCAGCGGTTCCACCGTCTACATAGTTCAAATATACAGCTGAAAAATGATGGAACCTTGGCATGTGTGCTTAATTGCGACTTTGATTCGGACGGCATACTATTTTCTAAGGAGCCTCTGAATCCTGGCGATACATTTTATGTAGAGATGGAGAGAACCGCTATGGATTGCTGTGGTATTATTATGTTGACAATGATGAACGATGAACCATGCGGCAATACAACAAACTATCAAAATTTGTTGCCAATTATAAGGAATAGTTGGCGTCCTGGAATGAATGCACAACAACGTGAGAGCACACTGCGTGCCGCATTACCAGGAATCGTAATACCGAGGGAACAGCTTGGACAGTATAATACAATAAAGTATACTTTGGGCATTATTTATAAGCCGTCGAAATTAAATGACACACATGGTGTGCTCCACTTGGTGGTCAACGGCGTGGACACTGGCCCAGCTCAAGCAATCCATTTCCTAGACGCTCCGCCACTCTATGTTGTGATTCAAGTCCAGGGCTATGTCAAACAAGTACGCATTATACAAAAGAATTCTGTGCTATCCCTACAAAACGCTTGCCGTACTGTTGTACGCGATAATTATTCCCAAGATGATATAAAGAATTTGCAGCTGCCAGCGGCCATCAAAGGGTTTTTGCTTACAAAAGATTATTAGGCTTAGCAGCTTTTTATTTTTAAGAGTTTAATTTTATAAAGAATGCAAAAAAACTAAATGTTCATCAAAATGCATTTTATTGAGTTATTTGAGAGTTCAGCACAATGCAACAGCTTTTTCAAGCAAAAGTGCTGCCCATAAGCACAACTATTTGCTGCTGCTGGGCAGCACCAAAACATAAAGCAAACGTTATGCTTGGCAGCACTATGCGCTGCTTTAGTATGGTAAAACTTTTTTATGTACACTTTTTATTACTCGTCAACGCCCAAAAGCGAAAATATGAATATTTAACTATCGACAACTCGATTAATAATAATCGGTATCCAAAAGAATGCGGTTGGGACCTCAATGGGAAGTCGCTTTTTTTACAAATTGAAACAGGTAAAAAAGAAAAAAAAAGAGTTTGAAATATAAAGTTTTATAGCTTTTTCTTAAAGGAAAGAGCAATAATTTGTTTATTTATACATTATAAAATATGGGTAATAATTTATATATAATTAAATACAGTAGCGGACAAAAATATCCGGACACCTGATTTACGCTTGCAAATGCGAACTTTGATGCGTCGCGGGCGCCGCACAAAAGTTTCGATCGACTTGAAATTTTTTAGTTGTAATCGTGTGTTATTTAGCTTTTAATAAATGATAGCTTTTATGATCTCAAAGCTGTCTGGGAAGTGAAAAAAGATTAATAGTGGAAAATGTCTCAAATGAATGATTTGCATAAAGGAGCCATATTGTCTCTGCGGTCAGAAAATTTGAGCCTCCGTGCTAAAAAGTGCTAAAGTTGGATTCAGCAAATCTTCGATAGGTCAATTTCTTAACAATTATGATGAATCCGGCAGCCTTAAGAGAAAACCTGGCGCAGGGAGGAAGAAGAAGACGGCCGACAAGGAAAATAGGATATTGAAGCGTTTAAGTTTGGAAAATCGGCTTACAACCGCTGAAGACATAAGGACCGAATTTGTCTAGTCTGGAGGAGTCAGCATTTGCACAAGGACTGTACGAAGACGCCTCGTGGAGGCAGGACTTAATGCTCGCCGGCCAGCAAAAAAACCGGTCTAAACCTTAAAAATGCGTCAAAAAGGCTACAATGCACAGTGGGAGAAATGGCCAATCTAGCTCCGATTAATTAATAACTTCTGAAAAAATTTAGCTATTTTTGTACGGATAATTTTTATTTGGTAGATAAATTGGTCCAAATCAAAATTAATATAAAATTAATTTTTTGTAATACTTATTATTAATATTTTTTTTGTGTTTTAATTTCTGTATAAAACTGCTTTACTCGATATATGGTCAGTTTTGCCCGAATCTAAGAACTTTTTCCAACAAATTTAATAAAGCTTATTCTTTAAATATGTTGAAAACATACGTATGCACATCTTTACGAAATTTGGTATAAATCCGACAAGTATATTACTTTAAAACAGACAATTGAAATCCATTTTTGCCGCGAATATAGTTTTTACAGAAATAGTCCATCTAATCGGAAATTTATTTATTTATAATTTACAAATTTTTTTAGAAAAAAAAAATTAATTTTATTTATTAATGTTGTTTAAATAAAAGACTAATATAAAATTATTGTTCATTTTATTAACCATTTTATTTATGTAGTCTCAGCATTTTCATGTTTCATGTTTACTCAGTATCTGATGAAGAATAGTCTGATAATGCTTGCTCCACATCTTTATTTAAAATAAGACTAATAACTTCTCTATCAAGCAGTTCGTCTTTTTGGGATGATAAATCTGAACCTTTTTTGATAGCATCGTTATTACAGGGTCCGATGAAATAAAAAGTGTATTGGCCAAATCTTCCATAGTATTTTTACGGGAATTTTTTTCGAGTATGGTGTAAGCCTGGAGTTTAAGTATTTCGGGCAGAGCTTTGTCGTCTGAGCTTCAAGAGCAAGCTACCATATAAGACTGCATTTCGCTATAGCCGCCACTCAATACATAGCTGCTACTGGCCGCAGATACGAGCTGCATCTGCACGGAATTGCTTTAGCGAAGTCGGAATCAATAGCTGATTTAAGTATTGTTTCGGCAAGCTTGCAAAGTCAATGAGCGTAAGTCAGCTACCATCATTTGATGCATTTCGCGTGCCGGACCAATACAAGCCGGTACTGGCCGCAGCTACGAGCTTCAGTGCATTGTTATTTCTTTAGCGAGGCTCTAGCGATTTCGACTTGCTCTGTCTCCATTTTCCTGAGACATTGCAAAGTCAATAAGGTCGTCCATCATCGATGTCTTATCCATCGACAGGCTCGTCAACTGTTATTTTTTTCGAGTTTTATTTGATTCGCCTCGTCTCCATTACCACGAGAATGACAAAATGGTCAATTGTATCTAACATTAATGGATTTATCATATTTTTAGTACTGAAAATCTGCACAGCAAAATGTTTTTTGGAAACGTCATTTTTCCGCAACCCATACAGAAAAGAGTTCTCGCCTGGACACTGACTTTATAGCTAAAAAAAAAGAAGACTTGAAATAAGTTCGCCAAACTTACGCAGCTAATTGAGAACATTTTCAAAGCGGAATACATTGAACTATCGATGTAAAGCAGGTTTGAACAGGAACCCGGGCGATCGGAAAAAGTTCAGCTGCTACGAAAAATTAGGTTGAATAGGAAGCATTCAACTTCTTACTAGCACTACAATTAACATCAAATTTTGGGACGAAACACAATCACAAGCCACAAACACTTATTTTTTTTAATAAATACATACCTTTAACTTTAGTTATAAATCAAAAGTTGAATTGAAACGCAATATATTCACACAACTATGGGCAATTGCAGCAACTAGGCAAAATCGGCAGGAAAGCTGTTGGCAGCACCAGAGGTGCAACATATGTTGTGTTTGAAGCTTTACAGCTGTGCGAATATTGAGAGAAAAACAAAACAAAAATTGGATTTGGCCTATCTGATATATTAGTTATCAATTACAAAACAATATTGGAGCCAATTTTTATGTTTAAAATTGAATTAATCGGAGCTAGGAGTGGCCATATTTCTCCCACTGTGCAATGGTCTAAAATCCACGAGTCTTGGACCTTAAATGTTTGAAAAAACGTCATATTTTCTGATGAATCCAAAATAAACCTTTTTGGTTCAAAATGGAATGACGTACGTACGACATAAAGTTGGAGAGCGGTTTAAAAACGAGTGCCCAAGACGAACTTACAAGCCAGTGGAATCCCGTAGTGGTCTGGGGATGTTGTTGCTCACGATGGAGTTGGTGATCTGGCCTTCTCCGTTGATGGAACTGTCAAACGCAGACAAGAATCAACGAATTTTAGACAAACAACTTATACCATCAATTGAGGAGCACCTTTCGTGTTCCGATGACTTCATTTTTCAGGACGATTCTACTCCTTGCCATCGTGCAAAATCGATCGGTAAATCATATTTTATTTTACATGCTGTAGCTATTGTGCATTTTATTACTAAGTATTTACATTTGTACGATTTTTTTTTTTTAGGTAACTGGTTATTTGAAGAAGGTGAGCATACCTTTGGACTGGCCAGGCAATAGTCCGGATTTAAATCCGATTGAGAATCTCTGGCATATTTCAAAGATTAATATAACGAAGGGGAAACCCAAAACAATAAAAGAGCTGGATTTCATTGTGGAAAATGTGTGGTATAAGGACATTACCATTGAAATAATCCAAAATTTGGTTGATTCAATGCCAACGCGCATAAAATGGGTCATACAAAATAATGGAGGACCAACAAAATATTAAAAGTTATAATTAAGAGTATTTAATATCGTTCTTAATAAAAATAATTTACTTATAATTTTAAATCACTTAAAAAAAAAAAAAATTAAGAGTCTATTTGGCTACCCTAAGCTGATCAGTCATTTAATTTACCAAGCTAACGCCGATTCAAAGTACACGAATGCAGCCGAAACTAAGTGTCCGGATATTTTTGTCCGGTACTGTATATAAGAAACTAATGATTTACGTGTTATGGGTGTTCTCATGAACGCGTCGATAAATATTAAATCTGATTTTTACGTGTTTTAGAAGTTGTCAATACGGAAGTTTTAAGTTTGTCTGTATTGATTGGTGGGATATCATAAAAATAGCATAATACAAAACTTAACTCAACTCAACACTGGGTATTGGACATTAAGTACGGACAGAAGCGTAGTCGCAAGGGGTTTAAATATAGTTTCTGAGGGGCATGAATTTATTAGAGAGGCGAGATCTCTTAAGAATATGTACTTAAGTTCGTCCATACGGATTTTTGGAGAGTCATGAAATTTAACTAATCCAAAAATCTTGTGATTGCCTAGATAAGCTAACTAGAGAATCGTACGATGTTTATACACTTTAAGGGTATTCAAAAAGTTTGGACAGGACAACGTCTGCCGGGCTCACAAACGCCTTAAAATATAAATTTTAAAGCAGCTATCGATAGCTAGAAAAATTGTCCAGTACATCTATTGCATGTGTAAAAATTATGAAAATCGAAGAGGCCTACCTTAAAAATTGAATGTTTCACCTATTTTCGCGTATGTAAAAATATATTTTATTTTTTATTTAGGTATTTAGACATTGACTAATTTTGACTCATATTTTGGCATGTTATCAATACAATTTAAATCACGAATCCCTTCAAACCCAAACAAAAAGCTTCAAACTATAATATAAAATTGCTTTTTCAACTTGTTTAGTAAATTATTAAGTATCCACACATATTTATTTTCAATTTCTATAATAATAACAATAAGTTTGAAATACTTTTTTAAAATTACATTCTGTTGTTGGTTGAAATAAAACTGCATTAAAATGTCTAAATGGCGAGTAAATAATTTGTCATTGCAATTATGTATTTATGCTCTATTAATTATGTGGTGGTAACATAAACAAATTCACTCAAGCGAATACACACACATACATAGCTACAAATAAATAAATATATGTATATATAAATATGTATAACAAGTATACGCCTAGTATGCCATATTTATGCACATTTTATCGCGTAATCTGTTTGAATATGTTAATTGCTAACTTTCATATACACATCATGTGCATTGGTTTTCATTTAGAGATTTTATTTTATTTTCTTTTGTTTTTTTTTTGTATTTTTTTATCGTTAAATGCCGGCTTTTAAATATTGTTTGCTTTGACAGCTCATGTATAAGCCACATATAATTATACAAATACCATATGGTGTTTATATATTCCAGATAAAAACATAAATTTCTACAAATCGCCATTTTTAATCGGCCTTCATTTATTCATATTTGCTATAGATACAAATATATATAGACATTTAATATGTTTGTTTATACACGCTTTGACAGTAATATCTCAATTTTGGGTAAAAAAAGAGGCTACGTATAGAGATATTCAAAACATTTGTTATGACAGAATTTAGTGAAATGTTTTATTAAATTCTAGCTAATGATAGAGAGTATTTGGATGTGCGGCTTAAAATTGCAAAAAGTCAAAAAAATCAAATAGCTATATAAAAGCTTATTTTTCGAGTTGAATGAATAAACTAATTTTCATGTTAATTGAGTTTTTTTTTAAAGTTCTAAATGAAACTAAAAATCAGCAGGAATCGACAACCTTCCAGCTAAAGTGTTTAAGACAATCCCGGAAACAATGTCTCTAAAGCTGCATCACTTATTCGTTGAGGTGTGGAGCACCGAGCATATGCCGACAGAGTGGAAAGAAGCTGTCATCGTTAAAGTCCCAAAAAAGGGAGACAGGAAAAATGCTCTAATTTGAGAGGCATATCGCTGTTGCCGACAATCAACAAAATTTTCATAAAAATAATTTTGAATCGAATCGCTGAACCACTGAACAATTTAATTCGACGAAACCAATCCGCGTTTCGTGCTGGTCAATCCTGCCTGGACCACATAAACCCTATACGAATAATTATTGAGCCATCGTTAGAGCTTAACTCCACCTTGCGTCTCACCTTCATCGATTTGGAAAAGGCTTTCGATGCTCTTAAACGTGAATTTGTGTGGAATGCTCTTGAAACTAGAGGCATACCGTCAAAGATTGTTAATATAATTAAAGACAGTTATGATGGTGCTACATGTCGGGTGTTACACAATGGTGCACTAAGTGACCCATTCGCATCATCCAGTGGCGTGTGACAGGGTGTGCTCTTTCCCCGCTTCTGTTCATAACGGCATTGGATGTGGTATTCGAAACCCTGGATACTGAAAGATTTGGTATCAATTGGGGAATAAGAGATAAGTTATCCGACCTATTGTACGCCGACGACGTGGTTTTCATGACGAACACGCACTGCGAATATGCAAGCTCAAATTACTAATGTAGCGGTAGAATGCACTAAAGTTGGTCTAAAGATTAATACCGCAAAGACCAAATCTATGCGCATCAATACCAGAAATGATGCCCTAATAGTAATAAACGATATGAATATTGAAAACGTAGAAAAATTTGAATATTTAGGCAGCGTAATAACAACAGATGGGGGCACTAAAGAAGATGTAGCCAACAGGCTACGTAAAGCAATCGCTAGCCTTAAAATCATTTGGCGTTCGAAAACCATACATATGAGGACCAAAATAACAATATTTAACGCTTGCGTAAAAAGTGTGCTTTTGTACGGATCTGAATCGTGGTTTGTTACTACCGCAATTACACAAAAGCTGCAAACCTACGTGAACAGATGTCTCCGGCAGATGCTAAGAATCTGGTGGCCAAGGACGATTCGTAACGAACGGTTGTGGGAAATAACTAAACAACAGCCGATCGACAAACAAATATTGAGGCGAAAATATGGTTGGCTTGGACACACCCTACGTAAACCTATCGACGAAATGGCGCATAGAGTATTTGAATGGAACCCCCAGGGCAGAAGAAACCGCGGACATCCGAAAAGCACATGGCGAAGGTCAATTAGGAGAGAGATGAACAAATCTGTCAGCGAACTTCGAGCAATAGCGCGAAATAGAAATAGTTGGAAAATTTTTGTAGATAGACTAAGTTCTTAAATTTTTATTTTTTTTTAGAACATGTCAAAATAATAATAATAAATTAAACTAAAGAAGTTTAGCTTTAAACAAATGATCAAGTTGTATTGTATTATTTATTTATTGTATTCGATCAAGTAAAATAGCAATTCATTTTTTTTTAATTTTTTAAATAGGATTTTTTAAATCTTTTTAAGGATATAATTTTTTGTCATAGCATAAATCTATTTTATTTTGTTAAAAAAATTTCTAAATTAAACTAAATAAGTAAATAAGATTAAAAAAATGTTGTAAGATGGATTCGTAAAATCTTTCCCAAGATTTAATTTTTTTGTTTTAGCATGAATTTATTTTACTCGTTTCAAAAATTTTTAAATGAAACTATATACATACAAAGTTAAGCTCGAAACATTTTAATTTTTTTTTTACTTTTTTGGCAGGATTTTTGCACTTTGGTCTACGATGTAGTTTTTTTAAATAAATCTATTTTATTTTCCTAAAAAAATTTCTAAATTAAACTAAATAAGAAAATAAGATTAAAAAAATATTGTAAAAAGGATTCATAAAATCTTTTCCAAGATGTAACTTTTTTGATTTAGCATAAATTTATTTTATTCGTTCAAAATTTTTTAAATGAAACTAAATGAAAAGTTAAGTTTCAAACATTTTTATTTTTCTTTAATTTTTGGCTGATTTCGTAATTTGGTCTACGCTGTAACTTTTTTTAATTTTCTAAAACTTAATAAAAAGTTAATTTTCAAACAAATGATCAAATCAAATTATTTTTTTTTTTTAATTTTTAAGCAGGATGCTTGAAATCGTTTCAACGGTCTAACATTTTTTTTTTTAATTTTCTATATGAAACTAAACATTAAGTTTACCTTCAAACAAATTTTTTGTGTGGTGGCCAGATAGGATTGCTACCAGATGTTTTAAGTCCGCTCTGCCAAGACCTTTTATCATGATCATATCCAGAGATTTGACAAGCACTTTTGCTCGTGGTAAGGAGAACCAGTCTCCTATGTTCTCCTGCAACCCATTTGTGCTATACCCCAAATAGCACGACTTTGTTCAGGAGGACAGGGTTTGGAGGTAACTATGGCATTCTTTAACTATCTTGAAGGAGATGGTCCAAGATTATGATTTCCTAATAGCAGCTTGGCTATCTGAATAAATACAGATGCCTGCTCCCCTAGTTCCTTTGAGAAGAATACGAAGGGCGCATATCACTATGGCATGAATCTCCGCTTGAAAGATACTGGGCCAGATGCCCATTACGGTTGAGACTCTGGTGTTGGGTCCAACGACTCCAACACCTACACCCTGGTCTGTTTTGGACTAATCCGTAAACAATTGTTGCCACGGGAGGTTTCCAGAGGGGCTGCCATCAGCACAAATCTCCCAAGTTGGGAGAAGAGTATTTTAACTATGATAATGATGGAAACAAATTATTTTATTTTGAAACTTTGAATTTTTTTCTTAGATTGCGTGGTAAAAACAAAACTCATTCTAATTTAGTATAAGCCATCGAGAATTTTATAAATTTTAATAAATAAAAAATATTTTTCTTTTTATTTTACTGCAAATGGAGAAATGAAATTCGGCAACAATGTTCTGCGTGCAGAGGCAGACAAGAGCCGACATTTTGAATTTCGTCGAGATACAAATTTCCAATTATTGTACAATAAGAACCGCATTTAACAATAAAAACAGGAAGTTTGCATGTCTTTTCATCATACCCCAAATAATTCCCAAGCTTTGCCTTCTTTTCGTCCAAATTCGAAAAAACCTCCCCTGAAACTATTTTTTCAAAACTTATTCTAATGAATTTACTACTTTTTTTTTTTAAATTTATTCAAAATTGTAAGGCATATTTTTCCAAAAACAGTTTAAGTTCTGGGATTACAATATATTCTCGGAATTCCGATGCCTTAATGATGTGGACTTAAGTGTGTATTAGGGTCTTCAATAAACCAAAATTGTCTACTGTATGAAGTGACTCATTTAGAAGTTAGTTAATTAAACCTGTCACAGATCATATTTTTCACCTCTTTATTGGGTTTTTATTAATGCATATTTTTCGATGGCACTGTTTTTTGAAAGCCTTAACAAGTTACCTAAATATGTTTAAATATTTTGCCATAGCAAATTACGCTCTCGCTCATTTCCAAGCTAATTTACCTGAAAACTCCAAGCTTTCCATTAAACTCCAAAAATCGATCTCAATTCAATTTGTGATGATTGTCGTTGGAGATCAAAGCAACTAAATGCCAAACACGTTTCACATTAACAAGTCCCTTAGCTACAAACAACAACAACAACAATAACGCCAAACATGAGTAACAATTTGGAAAATGATGTGGGAAAAATCAACCAAAATGGCCACGAAATAATTACGCATGTCGTTGGCTTTTCCACCTGCAGCTCGAGTTCTTTCCACCTTAACATGTTTCACATTTTAAATTAGCTTAAAATGATTACCCTAATATGTGTGTATGTGTGTGTGTGTGTGTGTGTGTGTGAAAATAAGTCCTGGACAAGTTCAAAAGCCAAACTCACAATGCATTAATGTCTTTTGATCTGTGCGTTGATTGTTAGTTGTAGGAAAACTTTTCCGAGCGTACGTGCATTACATACTTACTATGTACTAAGCGACATACTACTATATAGCTACCTATATATATATATACCTATATACCTAATGCGTGTGACATGCTGAAAAGTATGCTTCACTTTAAAGCACACTGAATACAGGATAGGATGAGAAAGGATTTTGATGTTGTTTTTGCTGAAACTAAAATCCGCAACTGAGTATTAGTTGAGAGCCTGCAAAAGTTTCAATTTCTGTGTATCCACAATAAGTGAAAACTGGGCGGCAAAAAGTTGCGTAGGATTTTAACTGGGCATAACCGAATATTATATACCCTTGACTTGATGAGAAAAAATTTAAAGCAATGTTATGGTCAAAAGTAGCAAAATTTTTGTTAAATTATGGGCTTTTTTTAAAATACAACTTGTAAATGGATTTAAATGTTGATAGACGCTTACTGAGATACTATTGATTGTTTTTAAATATTATATCTAAAAAGGAGGTCATAATTAAAAAAACATTCACGTTTTAGATTTTCTGTTACCTTCACGACAAATTTTTTTGTAAAATTTTTATCATCAAACAAAATTCGAAGTCACATTTTGGCTTAAGAAATTTTTTTTTATATTCTATAACTTAAATTTTTTTTAATTCTATATAGGAAACTCAAAGCATCTCCTGGCTAAACATTTTTTTTTAAATAATTAAAAATTCAAAAATGATTTATAATTTTTTTAATATTATTAAAAAAATGTTTTTAATTTTATTGTAATAATCTTTAGGAAATATTTTATTTTAATAAAGTTAACAAAAATTTCATATATTTATATAAATTGCAATTTATTAACTCTAATTTTTTGTAATTCTTTATTTTAAAATTTTAAGAATCTCGATGTTGGCTAAACATGTAAAAAAAAAAGAAAAATTCAAAAATTAAAAAAATAATAATAATAAAAAAAATTGTACAATAAATTTAATTGTAATATTCTTTTGGGAAAAAAAAATAAAACCATAAGAAATGGAGAATTTGGAGATTCTGATCATATCTTTTGAATTAGATTTTTAAAACTTTTTTTAGTTTTGTTATGGGATTTTCATATCGGACAACTTTGGCAAGCATATTATTTGCTTATACTTTTTTTTTCAATATATTATCTTTATATTTATATTTATATTTATCACAATTTTTTTATGCGCATTCAATGTATCGTGATATATAACAAAATTTTTATGTGCTAAACCGATTTGAAAATTTTTAAAAATTTTTTTATATAACTTGAAATAGTATTAGAATTATCTCTTAATTTGGCAAAATATTTTTTGTTTTAATATTAATAAACAATTTAAAAATATTTTGAACTAAAATGAATTAATAACGTTATTCCCAGACAAGCGCTAGCATTTTTTATTAATTTTCATAATTTTTATAAAAAGAAACGCCTTTTAATGACCGTAAACTAAAAATTGTACAAAAGGATAAATTTTGTTAACGAATTTGAAATTTTTTTTAACTAATTATATTTGCAATGACGATAATTTGTGATATTTTATATAGAAAATATGAATTATCTTTATTATGGCAAAAATTTTTTATTTTGAATATTAAGGAAAAATTTTAAACGTTTTTAATTGTGTCCAGAGAAATCTGTTCAGAGAAATCCATCTTTTATAATTTTTGCTATTATTAATCAGCGCGGAGATGGCGAGCGTCACAAGCGCCTTGAAACGAATTTTTGGGACAATCCAAGCCTTTCAATTCCACTGGCGCAAGAGACAAAGCGTTCTTAAAGATGAAATTTCCAAAATGACGACGAAAAGTGAGGGTCCCACGAACACGAAGCAGTTTCAGCATATGTCGAACTCCAGCCAGCTGTTATTGAAGCTTTATAGGTAATTCTATTGTTCTGCCTTTTGAGTCGAGTATTGCAGTTGAAAAATCAAGATCTGGGAGAAGCCACAAAATTGGAAGATGATGCTTTGGATGAATTCAAGAAAAAGTGGCAAAATGCTGACCTACAAGCTTTTATTTCATCTATGAATAGGTTGTTGGCACCTGTTCCGAGTACGTAATTGAAATCAAAAAGCCGCGTCAATGTGATCGTCAAAAAAACTCCTCCAACGTTGGACCTCAAGGAATTGAAGATTACTATAGAATTGCATTTTATGTGCCATTTCTCATCTTCAAAGTCGCTTCGAAAAGCACAAATAAATTTTCCAAAGCTTTGGCCAGTTATTTATCAAGCAAGAATTCAATGAAGAGATCTGCACAGACATCTACAACTTTTATGAAGAATTATTAAATTGTTCCGAAGGCGATTTCATCTAAGAAGTCAAAAGCGTGGAGACAACGAATTTGCAATCAAAGTATTCAAAATGCGCTCGATGCAAGTTGTCGGCAAGTTTTTTTTTTTTTTTTAATTGAAATCTCCATAGGAGAGAACGAGGCAAGTCGACGTGGTTTTCAGTAGTCTATACTCTTTTCATATTATGATTGTGGTGAATATTTTGGGAGTAACCGCCAAATAGCCTTAGTCTTTCCTATGATATAACATTTTAATCAAGCCCCTATAAGCTTTTGCTACTTTTTCAGGTAATAAATGCGAATGCATTCAAAAATGTTAATACGTTATTACGAGTTTTAGCAGTATTGCCGGTTACAACAGCAACTCCAGAACGTTCATTTTCAATCTTGAGAAGACTCAAAAGTTATTTGAGGAATACGATGGGACAAAAGCGCCTTATTGGTCTTAGCTGCTTCGAATATCCATAAGCGGATTGATTTGACTGAAGACGAAATTCTGAAAGAATTTTTCAAAAAGCCTCGAAAATTAAAAAACGATTAATTATGGAATGAAACTATTCTGTAATGAAAGGTTCAATAGTTTAAAATTTAATACAACATGAATTATTGATATTTTGTAGACATAAGATCAAATAAACGAGATTATTTTCGTTTTTGATTTTAAACCTTGTATTTTTATTCTTGAATTAATTGTAAGTGTAAAGCAAAAAAAAAAATTGTGAAAAATATTTTTATTAAGGTTTTTTTTTACAATTAATTAATTAAAAACTATATTTTGTCCACACTTTTCTTGTAAAATTTCTTAAATTTTTTTTTCATTTATTGTGTCTAGAAATATTTTTTTAATTATATTTTTTTATATATTTTTTACACATTGTTTTTTTTTATTATTCAATTTTTAGTAAATATTTTGAATGTTTTTTTAATTAAAAAAGTTTCACTTGACAATTTAATAAAACATTCAAAATTTTTTCTTGATAAAGGATGTTCAATTCATTTTATATTTTTAATTTTACAGCTTAATTTTGTTCACACATTTTGAATGAAATTGTTTACAAATTATTTTTTTCCTCAAAAAATTTGTTGGTCTGCGTACATATATAAAAATTTTGTGTAGAAGTGTTACTTTAAATATTCGAATATGGTATGAAAACCATTTAGAATTGAAACAGAAGGTAACTACTGTTTCATACCTTTAATAAAACATAATATGCTCCTATATTTATAGTGTGCAGTGTATTACAAAAAGGATATGCAGCCTGAAAGCAGGCAACACGCAAAACCATTTCACTGATTTTTTGGTTTACTTTTTATGACCGGGTATTGGAAGCTTTATTATTGCCGTTTAGCAATTTTTTATTGCCAACCGGCCAGACTTTGTCTATGAGTCCTGTGTGCGTCCTCTGTGCGTCCAAGTGCGTGTGTCTGCATGTCTGTTCATGTTTGTGCGTGTGAGCGACACATGCGCTTTTTATTGCATAAAGTGAGAGGGGGGGCTGGGAAGCGGATGCCATGAAAGTGCGGCGGCGGCCATTGCGGCCTTTTTGTTTGTTAGCTTTTTGAAAGCCATAAAAATCGAATGGCGGCACTGGCCTGGACCAAAACAAATCGATTTGCTAAATTGCAGTGTAAAGTACAAAAGCCTTGTACACACTGGCACACAAAAACCCACACACACACACACTCATATAGAGAGCATGTCCTGTGCTGCGGTTCAGTGGTTGCCATTCAAAATGGCCCGCGGTTTTATGCACCAATACAATTGCGGCTAACCTGAATGATTCTTTTGCACCCTATTTGACCCAGATATAAACACAAAAAGCACGCATTTCTATATATGTTATATACACATATATATATATACTTATTTTGTTTTTTAAAACATACATATACAAGTATATAAGCGTTTACATTTTGCATGCAAACTTTATGCATTTGCACATTTTGGCTATTAATTAACAACGCACAAAAGTATGCAACACTTTTGCTGCGCCAGTCTTGAGCATTTGCACTAAAACTTTTTTGACTACGAGTTAAATAACAAAATAAAAAGAAAACTTTTAATTGCACTTTGTTAATATTGCATAGAAATTTATCATTAAAATAGTTTAGCCTAAGAAAATGTAGTCTACTTTCTGGCGTAAGCCAAAAGTGGTGAAAATTTTGCCAAAACTTCCTTCGTTGTTAGTAGTTGCTAAAAGAATTCTGAGCAAAAAATGGAAAAAAAGAAACATTTTGAGTTGCAAATTTGCAAAAGAACTGGGCGGCTGACTGAGTCAATACGGTCCTATCAATGTAAAGTTGTTTCTTAGTTGTTAGGGGAGTTAACAACTTTGGAAAAACATTCAGAAATATACTTAGCAAGAGTTGCATTGTTTAAGTACTTATTTTTTTTTAATATCTCAAAGAACAAGTAGAAGACTTAAATAAAATAGAAAATAAAAGTGAAGAACATCAAAATAGGCAACAACTTTTTGAGTCAGTTGGGGTTGATGACCGATAATTGTAGGGAGCTTCAAACTAATTGATCTATGAGTTCAATTGGGTTTTGTTATATTTCGAACCAAAATATCGATACGGATTAACTAGACAATTTTTATGAAAACTATTATAAGTAACCTATCTAGCCTAACCTCCATGCGTATAATTGGATCCTTAAAGGATTTTGTTATCTTTCATTCGAAATATATAATTGGCATAAACTAGACAATTTGGAAATAAAAATTATTATAACTAACCCATATTATCTCACACAGCTAAGGACCAAAAGGTCTATGCTAGGCTGCACTCTGTTGTGGCCGGCCAGTGTAACCTTACCTAACCCATATTATATTCTTTAATACCTTAATCGTAGATAAAATTGGTTGGCCAAATTGGCCTAAAAAAGTTTGGGATTCTGAAGTCAGCCCATATTAACTATAGCCATTTCGGTCCCGATCTGAGATCTAAACTATGAGCTCTATGGTTACAATAACATTATTATAAATAACACTGAGATGGAATTTTCAGACCGAGTCAAATATCTAGGTATGGTCCTAGACAAACGACTCAACTGGAACTCCCACTTAGAACAAGTGATCTCCAAAGCTACTCGAGCCATGTGGTCTACTTGAAAATTCTTTTCCAGCACATGGGGTTTTAAGCCTCGTATTATAGAAAGGATATACCGTACGATGGTATGGCCTATCGTCACATATGCAGCCCTTGTGTGGTGGCCCAAGACGCAGCAAAATGTGGCCATTAAGAAATACAGCAAGCTTCAAAAGCTAGTATGCATGTCTCTCTCGGGAGCTGTGCGTACCTCTTCGACAGCTGTCACGGAGTCAGTCCTTGGACTCATGCCACTGGACACTTTCATCCAAAAGTCAGCCATGCAGAGTCTGCTAAGTATCCAGATCACATCTGGACTCTAAGCAAGTGACACTGGTCATGCCGCACTTATATATTCGCTTCCTGTTGTATCGATCTGCTCTAGATCAGATCTGTTGATCACGGAAATATTTCATAACAAGAAATTTGGATGTCTTTTCCCAAGTCGGGAGACTTGGCAGCCCCTGTGGAAATCTCCGGCGACAACAATGGTTCACGGATGGGTCCAAAACTAAGCAGGTTGTAGGTGTTGGAGTCGTTGGACCAAACACCAGAATCTCTACTGCAATGGGCATCTGGTCCAGCGTCTTTTAAGCGGAGATTCATGTTATAGAGATCTGCGCACTCAGATCCTTCTCAAGAGAACAACGGGAGCAAACATCGGCATTTATTCAGATAGCCTCAGCTGCTATTAGGTCATTATCATGTTGGAGCATCTCCTCCAGGATGGTTTAAGATTGCCGCAACTACCTCCAAGCCCTGTCCTCCCTGAACAAAGTCGTGCTATGTTAGGTACCTGGACACTCAGGAGTGGATGGTAACACGATCGCTGATGGTTTAGCACGACAGTGGCCTCCACCTACATCTCCTGCGTCGTTTTGTGGTATTGGTTGATCCACAATCAAAGCCATGATAAACAAATGGGCTGCAGGAGAACATAGGAGATACTGGTTCCCCTTCCGTGGCTCGTCAAGCAAAAGCGCTTGTCAAACCCTGGATACGATCAAGTCCTATCGGACTCTAGCGTGCAGACTCTGTCTCGAAGACGATGAAACCACCAGGCATATTCTCTGTGACTGCGCAGCGCTGGCATGGGACAGAGCTCTTTACATGGGAAAGGAACGGATTAGTCCCTTCCATCTTTGGTCAATACCAACAAAAGACCTACTGCTATTCATGCGGAAAATCTTTTGCTTCAATTTTCTGGTATTGTACAAAAGACTTTTTGGTCGCAGTGCCGGAGATTTTCACCTAAATTACATTCTTTAATTTATTCCTTGTAGAACTAAAGTGTTGGCTTAAGTCGACCCAAAAATAATATATAAAATAAAATTAAAATATTTTTGGATTCTAAAGGCAGAACATAATTACTAGAGTCCGTTGTCTAAACTAGGATATCTAAAGTAGTTTTGTTATCTTTTGTACCAAACATATAAATTCCATAAACTAAACCATTTGGAAAAATAATATTTAAACGAACTTAAATTATATTCTGGAATTTATTGCTAGTAGGTCAAACAGTTTGGCCAAATTGGACAAAAAAAAAAAGAAAATTTCGGATTCAGAAGTCAGAGCATATTTACTAAATGCATATGAGTTTCAATCTAAGCTTTAAAAACCAGAACAGGTCAGGGGCTCAAAATCCTTTAAGAAATTTTTTTTTTTTTTTGCGTTTAAAAGTCCCATGATATTTTTTTATTTATCACTAAGATCGCAACGTCGTTATCCCATGCATCAGTATATCAGGATCTGCCTGCAGCCTACGAATTAGCTATGGGATGATCGGAATTAGCGTTGAAAAAATAGAGTTTCCTGAAGTTTTTTATCTTGGAATCAGAATAAGTAACGCCAAAAATGTATACTAAATATCTTCAAGAGTCGAAAATCAAGATTTTCATCCAAATAAATTAAACTATCAATTCGAACAATAAACAAATAAATTTTATTATTTTATATACAAGTTTTTCTCCAAGTGTATAGCTTAATTCTAAAGTTTTATAATATCTTTTTCAATGAGCATTTTTATATATGTGTATATACATTCCCGTAGCAAAATTTCTCAGCAAGTTTCTTAGAGTGTCTCAGTGTGTCAGAGTGTAAAAATAATTTTCTCTATATATATATATTTCTGAATTTACGTGGCAAGTCCTTCTGCACCTCTTCGTAATACCTATTTTCATCATCCTTTATTATATTGGACAGATCGTGTATTTCATCTTCACGCTGCATATAATAGGCAAAGCTTCCTTGAATTGGCTTGGGTCGGGCCTTACGATAGGAACTAATCTCTGGACTATTAGAGGCTGCTTCACGCGGCTGTTCTTTCTCTCTTTCTCTAGATAGGAGCGTCATCATATTGTGTAAAATAAGATCTCGGCTACGTTCGGATATATAACTCATGGTAATTTATTTTATTATCAATAAGCAATTTTTACGTCCTTTATTTAAAGGAAATCGTTAACGATTTAAAATAAATTTTTTGTTCAAATTTATAAAAATTTATATCGACTGATGAAAGTAGAATGAAAGATTACTTAGATAGAATTTTTGTCAATAAAAAGTGAAATGTCTTAAAAGCAAGCTTGATCAAAAAATAATAATTATTTTAAGGTGAGGAGGAGAGCCTATATCTTGGAGGTTATTAGAGCTCGCACCATCAAACTTGAGATTCGGATAAGTTGTATATATAAGAAAACACATTCTAATAATAAGAGCAGTTGAGACATATCTCTTCTTTTGGAAAAAGTTCAGAATTAAAAAAATGCCTAAATTCCATTTAAAAAAATTTTTTTTTTTAACTCTAAGTTTCTTTTGACCTATCTCTTGAAATAAATTTATTGGCCCACAAATTTTTTCGTGAGTCTCCATTAGCAAATAATAATACACATCTTTGAAAATTCACATTTCAATTTTTTCTCAAATTCAAGCTTTAATTATTTTACAATATTATTCCATGAAAAACTTAGAATTTAATTTAAAGTCCAACTATTTGGCACGCTCTTTTGCTTTCTCATTAACCCATAAAAATCATCTGCCGCAAGAAAAAACCCAATTTATATTCTTCATGCAATTCAATTTCAAGCGAAAAGTTTTAATAAAAAGGAGCGAAAAATCCTTTTTATTTCTATTTGAAAATCCATAGAAAATGAGAACAAAAAAAAAAGAAGATGAAAATGCAACTAATTCTGGTCAGCTTATGCTTATTATGCATTTTACTTTCTTTAGCTCTCGTTTCTTCTTCTTTCTTTCATTTTAAGCTTTTATTTTTTAACAGACATTTAATATAGCAAAGATTAACCTTCAACGTCACTCAGCTGTATATCATTTAATTCTGCTCTTGGCCGCTTTTAAGCCCAAAATCCGAGCAATCTGCCCCGACATCATTAAATGAAAAGGTAAAAGATGGGGCCGCCTTGGTTGCCATTTTGTATGGGTCGTCGGTGTTTGGAAGCAGAGATGAAAAGGAGTCCAAGGTTGAAATACATCTTGCTTTGTGGTTCTTTTGACCCAAACCCAAACCAAAAAAAAAAAGGAAGAGTCATTTTGTATGGTCTGCTTGGCCTGTGTTGAAAAGGTTGAATGAAAGGCTCAACAGATTTAATTGCGTGGCATTTAAATTGATGTTTTCAGAAATATGCCATTAGGTTTAATTACCAAGGTATGAACAAGTAAAATTTCGGGAACATTTTCTTCTTTTTTTTGGCTATTAATTAAATGGTAAATGTCGCATTTTTAAGGAAGTCTCTGCTGGCTAGAAAAGCTAGTTCATAATATCTGGCATAAATGTCTTAGTAATATAAACTTTCTTAGTCGCATTAAATATTCATAAAAATCCATAATATATTCTCACAGCTTATTATGCTTAGATTAGTTGTGAAAAGACCATTCCAAAGGATTACTAGATAAAATCAAACAATTAAGATTTATTTTTTCGAAAACTTTAGCTTATCTCTTACCGCGTCGCTCTCAGAACGTGCCACGGCCAGCGGACTTGGGTGTAAGTCACAAAGCTTATGCTCTTCACCAGGATGTATAAAAGTATAAACTTCCTTCTCTTATAAATCCCAAGCTTAATGGTACGACCTTACAATTTAGCGAGTGACTCAGCCAGATATCTTAGGTTAGGCCTAGACAGCAAACTAGACTGAAGCCTGAATACAGCAGATCGACGAAAAAAGGTCACGTTCTCTTTATACACTTGCAGGAAAGCCATTGGACTTAAATGGGGCGTGTCCCCAAACATAGTTCACTGGCTATACACCGCCATTGTTAGATCTATATTGATGATTGAAGCCTCGATCTGGGCCCTTAGATAAGGGGACCAACCTAAAAAATGTAAGTAGGGTTCAGCGAACCGCCGAACTTACCATTAGTGGTGTTTTACGCTCCACCCCAAACGAAGCACTAGTTGCTATTCTAAGCCTTCTACCGCTAAACAAAGTGGGGAAACAACAAGCTATTTCTATCATGTAATGACTTTTGGTAATGTAAAGATTCCTCACTTATTCCCGAAATTGCAGACTACTGTAACCGCAGGAACATTTCACAACCAAATTCAGAGCCTATATTCCAACCAGGGAGGAGTGGAATACGGGTGTTCCAGGCGCAGCTGGTTCCAAGCTTGGCGATCATGTAGCCGGAGGCGTCTACGTTGAGGAATTCAACGTTAGAACTGTTTTCCGGCTACCTGACCACTGCAGTGTTTTTCAGGCAGAGGTCACTGCAATCCAGGAGGTTTTAATAACAATAAGAAACCTACAAGTTCGAAATAAGAACATTTGTATCTACTCGGACAGCCAAGCGGCTATGAAGTCCCAAGTGTCGATGACTTCGTGTATGAAGTCGGTGAATATCTGCCGATTGTCTCCAGATCTAAATCCACCTCATATGGGTTCCAGAACATAGGGACATCGAGGGCAACTATAAGGTTGTCAAAGTCTTGCGGTATTTTTATTGAATTTTCAATTGTTCATAAAATTGGTTATAATAATGCGATTTAAGTCAAATATGCGCCGTTTTGTTCGATGACGAGTTCCCAACGAGATGCCAACTTCATAATGCCCTCTTATAGAAGCTCGCTTCCCTATTGTCAAAAAACTCGGAGAGCCAATTTCACAGGACTCTCTTGTGGACAACGTCCGATTGCCAAGCGCGTTCGTCATGGACAGAAATAGGTGGTAATCACTTGGTGCGAGATCCGGACTATACGGTGGATGCAAAAGAACCTCCCATCCGAGCTCCCGGAGCTTCTGGCGCGTCACCAAAGATGTGTGTGGCCTGGCGTTGTCCTGATGGAAGACAATTCGACCTCTGTTGATCAAAGATGGCCTCTTCTGCATGAGTGCTGCATTCAAGCGGTCCAGTTGTTGGCAGTACAGGTGTCCGAATTGAGCGTTTGGCCATAGGGGAGCAGCTCATAGTGGATGATTCCCTGCCAATCCCACCAAACACACAGAAGAACCTTCCTGGCCGTCAATCCAGGCTTGGCCACCGTCTGGGCAGCTTCCCCGCTTTTCGACCACGACCGTTTACGCTTCACGTTGTCGTAAGTGACCCACTTTTCATCGCCGGTCACCATCCGCTTCAAAAACGGGTCGATTTTGTTGCGTCAGAAGCGATTCGCATGCATCCATACGGTCAAAAATGTTTTTTTGCGTCAAGTCGTGTGGCACCCATACATCGAGCTTCTTTTTCAATCCAAGCTTCTTCAAATGGTTTGTAACGGTTTGATGACTCATGCTCCAGCTCTTGGCCGATGCTACGGCTGCTACTATGCCGGTCTCTTTCGATCAATTCAGCGATTTTATCGCAATTTTCGACATACAGGCCTTCCGTGACCGTGGCGCATCTTCGATCACCTCTGCACCAGAACGAAAACGTTGAAACCATCGTTGTGCGGTGGAAATGGAAACTGTATCGGGTCCATAAACTGCACAAATTTCATATGGCAGCATGAGATGCATTTTTGCCTTTATCGTAGTAGTACTGTAAAATATGCCGTATTTTCTCTTTATTTTGCTCCATGTTTGCGACTTGGCCGACATACTGTAGTAAAAGAAGCAAAGAACTTTGCTGTCTGAATAGAGCCCAGTGCTCAACTGTCATCCGCGCTATCACGGGACACTGACTGGTGGGAATCCACGCATCCAGATTGAATGCTCCCCACCATGACTTCTGTAGAAGCTGCGGCGTTGAGGCGGAGCTGGAGACGGTGGAACACTTTTTTTGGTCATTGCCCAGGATTGGACAGTAAAAAATTCAGGTTCTTAAAGTAACACTTTTTTGATGAATTGTCTCAGCTCTCTGAACAGAGTCCAAAATGCCTTTTAAGGTTCGTTCAGGCTGCCGGATGGCTTCCCAATCTTATATAGTGGACCTCTCAAGTGGGGAAGAGTAGTGAAATGGCTCACGGTCTCTGAATTGAGTCCAAAATGCTTTTTAAGGTTCGTTCAGGCTGCCGAATGGCTTCCCAATCTTATATAGGGGACCTCTCAAGTGGGGAAGAGTGATTAAATGGCTCACTGTAGCTTTATCGCAATGGGCCTATCCTTGGCCTAACGTGAGTTGGGACGTCAGTCCCAATTGCCACTCTAACCTTGTCTTACCTTAGCCTATCTCTCCTTACCGCATTGAAAATTCTCAGAAATCCTTTCATCAGTCATTAAATCAGCTTAGCTTGCATATTACTCAATCATCAATTAAATTGAAATCTTTTATCCTATCAAATCTCCCACTTCGCGCCTAACAAATTGCTTTTCACTCGAGTTTTTATATTTTAATTGTTTATATTTTGACAATTTTATTATTTCTTTTGTCATTTGATCAACGTCTGTCGTCTATGTCCGCTGTTTATTTATGCTTGGCCATTAAAAAAGCTGCGCTACTTCCGGTTTCCGGTTAGCAGCCTTTCTTCGCGCTTCGTTGATGTGCAAATTATTGCCCAGATTGTGATCTGCCGCCCTTTGTCAAGCTTTCATTTTGAATTTTTTTTTGTGGTCTTATTGAATTTTTATGATGTTTTTGCATATTTTTTGGGCATCTACTTTTACGGACTGACACCAAACGGATGTAAAATATAATTAAGCTGATTTTATGCATATTTTTTGTTTTATGCTTTTCTTTGTTTCGCGTGGCGGGTTGTCGAAATTTTTTGCTCCTCTTAATTGTTTTTAATTAATTTTTTTAGATTTTGGGCTATGCCAACGGCATTCTGGGCTTATTACACGTGGTAATTGTACGCCTCAAAATGGATTCCGCCATTTTATTTTTTTTTGCTTAAATGCAAATCTGTATGAGTATGAGTGAGTGTTTAAATGTGTGGGTTTTCATGTTAATTACAAAACTTCTGCCATTTGCTGGGCAAAAACTATTCAAGTACAACAACAGTCACGCCCAGAGCTTTGGATGGAACTCAAGAACTCAGAGTTCACTCCTGCAGCTGTTGTTGTTGTTGTTGTTATTGCTGGCGTAGCCATTGTTGTTGTTTATTCTTGTTTGAAGGAGCACTCTTAAAACAATAAAATGAAATTTGTATACTCAAGTTTTACGGCAGACACAACCAACGAACGAATTTGTGTACCAAACTCATTTAGTTAGCATAACAATGCCAGTAGGCAAAGGATCTAGAAAGTGGCGGCGGCGGCAGAGAATCGCCAACGGAAGCAGGAGAAATACTCTCGTCTCTGAGTGAGAGAAAGAGTGTTGGGCATCCTCTCCTACTCCTCTGTACTAGTTCTAGAACTTAATAACCTACTAACAAACACACTAATTTGCACTTGAGCCTAATAATGAGTGCGCTGACGAGTGTATGAATGAGTTGAATGAGCTTAAGACTTCAAGTGCTTTGCTCTTCAGTTTTGGTTGCACAACTGTCTGTGTTTGTGTGGGTGTATCTATGTGTTTGGGGTGTGTATCTGCATGTGTTTGTGTGTGGTTTTGCTTGCTAATTTCTAATTTGAATGCTGATTTATGCAGTTTAAATGGCATTGCTTATGTGTGCTTTCAAGAGTTGTTGTGGCCGCGCAATGGATTTAATGTTTAACTACAGATACTTGCATATGATATAGATATATCTATGTCCTGTAAGCAAATAAATTAAAGCCAAGAAAAGGATATCAAGTATTTAAGTATCAGTTGGTAGTTGATTAGTATTTAGGTTATTTGTAAATATTAATTTAAGAGTCAATACGGTATAAACGAAAACTAATGATTTTACATCATCTTCCTTATCTTCATTATCATCATCCATCACTTTCAAAAACTACATCATCTTTAACATCTTCATCGGCTGCGTCATACACATAACGTTCATCATAGTCTTCATAAAATTCATAATCTTCATAATCTTCATAATCTTCATAATATTCATAATCTTCCAAAACTGAAATTGTAGAGCACAACAAATTTAAAAAATTTCGCTATCACCATTACAATAATCTTCAAAATTTTTCATTATCTTTATCATTTTCATCGTCTTCAACATATTCATCATCTTCTGAAGGTGGTCATCATCTTTATAATCTTTACAATCTGCATAATCTTTATCATCTTCAGCGTATTTAACATACTCATTATCTTCACCGCCTTCATCGTCTTTCAAATCTTCATAATCTTTTACAATCTTCATAGTCTCCATAATTTTCATCATCTTAATAATCTTCATAAACTTAATAATCTTCATAATATTCATAATCTTCATAATCGTCATTATTTTCATAATCTTCATAATCTTCATAATTTTCATAATATTCATAATCTTCACAATATTCATAATCTTCCAAAACTGGAATTGTAGAGCCCATCAAATAAAGTATGCAGCAACAATTTTTCGCTATCACCATTACAATAATCTTCATAATTTTTTATTATCTTTATCATTTTCATCGTCTTCAACATATTCATCATCTTCACCACCTTCATCATCTTTATAATCTTTACAATCTGCATAATCTTCATCAGCTTCATCGTCTTTAACATACTCATTATCTTCACCGCCTTCATCGTCTTTCAAATCTTCATAATCTTTTACAATCTTCATAGTCTCCATAATTTTCATCATCTTAATAATCTTCATAAACTTAATAATCTTCATAATATTCATAATCTTCATAATCGTCATTATTTTCATAATCTTCATAATCTTCATAATTTTCATAATATTCATAATCTTCACAATATTCATAATCTTCCAAAACTGGAATTGTAGAGCCCATCAAATAAAGTATGCAGCAACAATTTTTGGCTATCACCATTACAATAATCTTCATAATTTTTCATTATGTTTATCATTTTCATCGTCTTCAACATATTCATCATCTTCACCACCGTCACCACCTGCATCATCTTTATAATCTTTACAATCTGCATAATCTTCGTAATCTTCATCGTCTTTAGCATACTCTCTACCTTCACCACCTTCATCGTCTTTTTAATCTTCATAATCTTTTACAATCTTCATAGTCTACATAATTTTCATCATCTTAATAATCTTCATAATATTCATAATCTTTTTAATATTCATAATCTTCCAAAACTGGAATTATAGAGCCCATCAAATAAAGTATGCAGTTACAATTTTCGCTATCACCATTACAATAATCTTCATAATTTTTCATTATCTTTATCATTTTCATCGTTTTCAACATATTCATCATCTTCACCACCTTCATCATCTTTATAATCTTTACAATCTGCATAATCTTCATCATCTTTAACATACTCATTATCTTCACCGCCTTCATCATCTTTTTAATCTTCATCATCTTTTACAATCTTCATAGTCTACATAATTTTCATCATCTTCATAATTTAAATAATCGTAATAATCTTCATAATCTTTATAATATTCATAATCTTCATAATCGTCACGTCACATTCTTCATAATCTTCAAATTCTTCATAATCTTATATATCTATAATCTATCTAATCTACACCATATTCATCATCTTCATCAAGCTTATCATCTTCATCATCTTTAATATCTTCATCAATTTATCATTGCCTTATTTTATCATATTCAACATTTTCATAACTATGGACTATTGGGGATTACATGGTGCATATATTTTAATGTTTTCTCATAGTTCTCTATGTTATTATCCATTAAATAGTCGTAGAATTTAAAATAATAAAGAGTTCCATAACATTTTGATTATGCTGATTTTTTATAAGATGTTATTTGTAAAGTTTTCATCATCTTAATAATTTAGCATAATATAAAAATGTATCAATAAGTATTAATTCTTACTTAATTAATTTTGTATATATTAATTAATTATATATTCCAACAAAAATGGATTTAAAAATTTTACATACAAATTTAAAATAAAAGTCAGATATTAATTTTAATATAAATTAAATAAAAAAATTTTATGTTATTTTTCTTTCCTTAGAAAAGATGATACAATGCATAAATATAAGACATACATAAATTAAAAATACAAATTTTACTAAAAAATTTTTTATTTTTTTTAATAATTCAATAAAATTTACACCATTTCTTTCATTAATTTACAAAATAGATCAGTAATTGTTATTTGCAATTTTTATACTTTTTTATTTTTATATTTGAGTTTAAAAAATTAAAATATAAAAAAATTGGTTAAGAAATTTCAATATATAATTTTTTTATATTTATTTAATAACATACATATTTTATATTTTCATTAGAAAATGTAATATAATATCTTAATATTTTAATTGCTAACATTCACCTTTGTTTTAGTTAAAGAGAAACATTAAACTAATTAAAATTGTTAAAACCTGAATTAGTTTTGAAATTAATATTGGTTAGCCGCAAAATTTCGATATTTTTAGTCGATATATTGGCTTGCAAAGCAATAATAAATAAAAGCTGTTGCAAATTGCAAATTTCGATTGCATCCGATTACAAGCCGACCAACAGGCATGCTCTATTCAGACTAATTAATTTAATAAGTAATTTTTAATTAACTTAACTAGTAAAGGTATAAAAATACTAGCAGGTATTATATTATATTTAGTTTACATTTAATATGCATTACTCAAATGCTTCTATCGATGTTTCAGACATGACAATACACTGTGAAAATTCTCTAAGTTTTTGATAAGAGCATGACAGTACAAATCGACTTATCAATGCAATTTAATCCTATTTAATTTCGTTTACAAAATTTAATATAATTATTATTGTACCATACTACCAACAAAAAGTGCTGGCAAAGTTGAAAATTGCTCCAAATTGTTTTGGCTGCATCAACATGGCCAACATGGATAATGGCTAATACCTTATGTGCATGCTCTAATGTAATGTCTAAGTAAATCAAGTGAGGAAATTTAGTTTGCATGATATTTTAGGGCGTAGACAGCCAAACTACTTGCCACTAATCATAAAGGCGAGCCGCAAGGCGTTAAACCAAACAAAATGGCTGCAACTTGGCTCTGTCTGTGTGCAAATGATTTCCATACAGATATAAGTTTCGCATACGTAGCTTTTTGTTTTTGCTGCTGCTGCTGGCTTTGACTATGCATAATTGAATTTTATAACCTAAAAGATTGTTATTAGTAGAGATTTGAGTGGCAGCCAAGACAGACAAGAAACAGTCAAGAGAACTCAACTGTTCGAGCAGTTTGTAGTATGTTTGTATATTTAGCCCAGATAAGTATGCTACGATTTGGAATTCTTAACTTTAAGCTCTTAAGCTGCAAAAACTTAAATTCAGTCAAAATTCAAAATTTATCAGCACAGTGACAGTTGTTGTCATTGGTTCGTCAAGCTAAAAACATCCGCACACAATTAATCATGGCCATTAATAAAGAGTAAATTGGTTGACTATAGTACTATACAACACTGACAACTTAACTGCTCAACACTTGTTATGCTATGGCGTACAACTAGGCGTATACACAATGCCGGAAATTAAATATACACGCAAACTGGCATATTGCCGCCTGGGCAAACTGCAAAGGCGGAAGTTGATTGTTATGCAGAAAATGTTCACACAGACATACAAAAAGGACACACGCACACATGCACACAACACACACAGGCTGAGTAGAATAGAATGCGTGAGAAAGAGAGAGCACAACTTAGAAGCAAAACAGCGTGAAAATTCTCAAAATTTATAGAAAAGAAACATATTTAATATTTAAATAGAAAAAACAACTGAAACTCAGAAACTCTTAGTTACTACTTTAATTTAAAATAAAAAATGGCGCTGAAGTTCATCATGGCGAATTTTGTATACTTTAAACAGAAATGTTCGTAGTACGCAGTGGAATACCCACGAGGACTAGTTTTCGGGTCCGGAACCCTTCTTAAAGTTAGAAAAATGGGCTGACAGTTTTTTGCGAGCTCATCGCATCTCATACCAACTCATCTTATCTCAACTTATTTCGTCTCCTCTCGACCCGTCATATATGTTCATATCTTTTCACGTTTCCTTTCTAAAATCCTAACTTATAGAGTATTCAGAGTTTCGTCAAAATCTCAGTTGCGAGGTTGGGTCAAATTTTTTTCGGCTCTCCGCGATTTTCACTCTTTGGGTTATTCTAAGCAATATTGCCCAAAAACTATGCGTCAAAAATGAATTTCGAACTCACTTTTTCAAAATAGGTTTTTTTCAAAATATTTCAAAATCGCTTTTGCGTATTCATTTCGTTATTTTTTAAATTGAAATAGTGTGAATCTATGAATATTTAACTTGTTTTCTCAGGCACTATGACATCTATTTTCAACTTAGAGCAATGCCTGAGGGCTCTTTTTGTTTTTGGTTTTTTGTAAATTGACAAAATGTGAAAATCGACGAATATTTAATATTTTCATAGTTCTCAAGCACTGTAACTAATTTTATGAAAATTGCATGAATTTGGCTTCGAATTGCTTCCGCATCCACCGTATTCTCCAGATCTGGTCCCCAGCCACTTTTTCCTGTTCTCAGACCTCAAGAGAAAGATCGCTGGAAAGAGATTTAGCTCCAAAGAAGAGGTGATCGCCGAAACGGATGCAAATTTCGAGGCTAAAGAGAAATCTTATTATAAAAGGGGTATCGAAAAGTTAGAAGATCGCCATAATCGGCATGTCGCCCTTAATGGAAACTTTATTAAATAAAAAATCGAATTTTGGCAAAAAAAATTAGCCTATATCTAAAATATCTAATTAGCCTTGTTCCTTGCTTTCTCTAAAGGTGAAGAAGTTCGGACACAAGAAATTCAGTTGATTCCTATAATAAAAAGGGTTTAAAAACAAAAGAAAGTACTGACATATGACAGGACTAACCAAATGTATTTTGAGGCGCTGAAATCGAAACCGCGGTCCAAAAGCCCCAAACCGAAATCAATTTTATTTCTTGGCTTATAGGTTCTCCAGATATTTTCCATATGATTTTGGGGATAATGAGACTAAATTCAAGATGCTTAAATAAACTAAATCGTCAGTGGTCGAATCATTTTTGGTTCTTTGAAAAAAAAAATGTAGATAAACTAGATAGACTAAATACATTTTTTTTTCTCTTTATGTTTAATTTACAATAGGTCTTTATTAGAAAAAAAGCTAATTTAATAATTAATAATAACAAAAAAATATATTACATAAATCGTCGAAAATTCTGATGTAATCCTATTTTAAAAGGATTGTAAAATATAATATTTGAATACCGAATAGTTATATACTATGATGATGAGATGATGTAGATTTCTGAATCTTAACTAATCAGAAACCTGCGCCAGTAGAACTAAGCGAGCGTAAGTGGCGATGGATTGGGCATACCCTTCGAAGATCCAACGAGAACTTCGGTCGACAGGCACTTCGTTGGAACCCTCAGGAGAGAGGTCGTCGCGTTAGTGCGCCAGCAAAAACATGGAGAAGATCTATTGATTATGATCTACAAGCCGCAAGCTATTAATGGAATGATATCTGCCGTGTATCCCATAATAGAGTTCGCTACATGAGGATGGTCGAGAGAAGCCCTCTGCACCGCCGGGAATGACGAGGATGACGGAAGATGATGATGATAATGACAAAAGTCCGAAATTTTCTGCCTTTCTTTTTAGCTTTCCGCCTTTTCGGAATCTTACTTTAAAGGACTTAACTAGAAAGGTGTTGAAATTGCACAATCGAAAATAACAAAAAGTTTTTTTTCCAAGATTTTTGTTGCAATTGAAATCCTTTATGGGGGGGTGTCTTCAAAATTGGTCGAGAAAATAGATTTTTTTTTTACAACAAGTTAAAGCTTAACTTTTTTTCCCAAACTTCGCATTCGTTTAGGCCAAATTAAAAAGAACTTCAACTTAAAAATTAAATATTAAAGATTTTCAATTCACACATATTTTTTTATCTATCTGAATTTTTTTAACATATCATTTTAATTTAACCATAAAAGTTAATTTTTATTTTCCTATTTTCTCGAAAACTTAGAAGCGATAATTCCGCACGATGATAAGATAAAATCTCAGCATATTTTGTTCTGAATATAACAAATTATTAGTAACAACCGATAAAAAAAATTTTTGGGTCGAATCCGTAATTTGTAGCGTAGTAATTTCACTATATCGTAAATTATATCACGTCTAATGTATATTAACTTTTTAACCAGCCTGAAGGGCCACGTTGACCTGGCTACAATCCTTTATAACTCAGAATTTATCATATAAATATATATAAAATCATGTCTAATACAAATTTTTCGGCACACATTCTTCTCGAAATGACGATAGACCCTAGTCTGCTATCACTTTGACCTATATTTTGTTGCAGCATTTAATTTAAAATAACAAAGGGAGCACATTAAGTATCCGTCTAGTAGTTAAGAAAAACGCTGCATAAACTGCACTTCCGTTGTCTTAAGGCACTTCAGCTACGCACACACATTACTCACGCACTAAATCAAAAAGTTTTCTAGTGCCAAATAGTGCGCTCCTTCTACAACACTGAAAACTTGCTAGAGTTGCCACCTCTCCACACACTTTTGAATGTTGCCAGCTGCCCCAAAGGCGGTTGCTGCAATTTCTGTTTTAGTTGCATTTGTTTTTGTTGGAGTTTTTATTTTTGCTGGCGCTGCGCTACTTCACGTATTTGACATAAAATCATAAACAAGTTGTGCAAACTTCTATGCATAAAACTCCATTTTGCAACAGGAAGTCACACACAACGAAAAATGTATAAATTAAAATGGCGCAAAGACAAGCAGCAGCAAAGCATTTTCCATGCATTTTGCATATTCTCTGATGTCGTGGTATGTGAGTGTGTATATTTTAAATGTGTGTGTGTGTGTGTGTGACAGTATGTGTGTTGGTGTGAGTGTTTATGTATTATTGTTGCTACATGCGTCGCGGCTTTTCTTTATTGTGAACGCTTGAATCTGTGAATTGTTTTCTATGCCATACAATATTTTATTTAAGCGTGACTAAATATTAATTTAAAAAAAATAAAGACTTTGTTCAAACAATTGAAAGTTTACTTAATAGAAATAAGTTCCAAGCCAAATATAGGTACGATGTAGGAGTGATCCCACACAAACGTCTCAACTGGAACTCCCATTAAGAGCAGTGATCTTCAAAGATATTCGAGCTATGCAGATCGAGCTATCCACATCACATCTGGACCTCTAAGCAAGAGACACTGGATATGCCATTATCTTCCTGTCATATCAACCTGCGCTGGATCAGATCTTATGGCCACAGAACTATTACACAACTAGATTTTAGATCTCTTTTTCGATGTCGGAAGACTTGGGAGAAGGCACTTGAGACGAATACAGCCCCTGTGGATTGCCAAACATTTACGAGAAAACGCATCCAGTTGCATCGTATGTTATTAAAAACTGTTTTTATGTTGATGATATGCTGGCAGGAGCAGATACAGTTGAAAAACTACGAGAAATCTGCAAACAACTAAAAGATGTTTTAGACTCAGGAGGCTTTCTATTAGCCAAGTGGGCGTCGAATCATCGTGGCATGATAATGAAGTAGCCTTTAAATTTGAAGAGTCAAATTCGGTAAAGACTCTTGGAATGCATTGGGCCCCTCAAGAAGATGTGTTTAGATACCATCTTGACGTGGACTGTTTCGCTAAATTAAAGCCAACCAAACGCAATATTCTATCGATTTCTTCTCGATTATTTGATCCTCTAGGCCTACTTTGCCGAACCATCACTAAAGCCAAACTTTTATTGCAAGAATTGTGTCGGTTGAAAATTGATTGGGATGAATCAATTCGCATGAGCGGTTGCAACAGTGCCCAAAATTGAATAAGGTGTGATATAGGAAATGAAAATCTAAAACGATAGACTGCCTCCACCCCAATTATATCTCCTATACCATTCTGTGGTATTGGTTGGTCTATAATCATGACCATGGTAAACAAATGGGCTGCAGAAAGAAATATGAGATACTGTATCTTCTTACCAGGGCTGCGACAAGCAAAAGCTCTTGTCGAACCTCTGTATTTAATGGTCTTCGCAGAGCGGACTTAAAATTCCTGGAAGCATACCTATCAGTCCTATCCACAAAAAAAGGGCTTATTGGATTCTACAGTTTCGATAACATCGTGAAGCAGTCTTTCGAATGGAATCCTCAAGGTACACTGCGAGTTGGAAGACCAATAACTACTAGGAAATCAACAGTATTGGCCGAAGCAGCAACACAGCGTAAAACGTGGCCAGAGCTGAGGTGTCTGGCCGCAGATCGGGAAGGATGTAGGAAGTTTGTCGCCGCCCTATGCACCAACCGGGGTTGAAGGACTTGAAGAAGAAGATTCTTCAGAGCGTAGACTCTGTCTCGAAGACGTTGAAACCTTAGACATATTAACTACCCTGCGCTGGTTTGGTATAGAGACTGTCACATAGGAAAGGAAAGGTTCCATTGGGGTTCAGTCAGGATTGGTGAGAGAAAATTCGTTTTCTATCTTTGTGAATTTTAAGTTTTCAAACATAATATTTTTACAGGCCGAAATTAATTTTCAAAAAATGTTCTTAGTGCAGAAAGTCATTTAAAATTCCTCTTTTGCAATCAACAAGTTTCGTATTTTGGAAAACTCATATCCAGCTTGTTCAATAACTGACTAACTATAAAAAACTTTTGATAAGATGACACCTCAATTACACGCTTCGTCCGATCTTAGTTTACATTACAATCACTTCATTTTAAAGTCTGAAAAACGCTTTAAAACCTCTGTTAACCTTTAACTGCAAGCCATATGACATAAGTGCTCTTAATAGCCCTGGTACAATCGGTCGTATGCGCAACATTTCTAAAAAAATAACCGGCTGGCCAGCAGGCTCTGTTATTTTTACACCATGTTTGTTTTTTTTTTTAGCCAGAGCTCTTATCATAGCCGAGGCATAAATCACGCGTTTAGTTGCCAAGTGGCTTTTCACGCCCATAGTTATTGCCACCGCCCCTCACTCAGCTCCTCTCTGTCTCACTCTCTCAGCCACTTTTCCCAGTTGCCACACAGTTTGTGTCTGTGTGTGTGTGTGTTTAAATATCGGTGTTGGCCACTTTTACTAGGTGCATTTCTCTCGTTGTTTGCTGTTGCCAACAAAACCGAACAAGCGACCAACATATTTAGAATATATGGCAACACTTTGGCAACACCAACACAAACACTCATACAAACACAACTACAAGCACAACTCTTGACCACAGCCAGCAGACATGACAAAAACTCTGCTAAAAACAAAAAATAAAATAAAATAAAATTAGAAAATAGAAGAAAACTAACTGGTGATTGCGCAACCACAGTCCGAGAAGTGTCCGCAGCGAAAAACCACTTGAAGCGATCGCAGTGACGTAGATAGTTAAAACCGTTGAGGGGGAATATGATGGAGATGTGTGTTTTGGCGGAATTTGTTTGTGCCAGATGGAAGGTTGGTTATAAAAATTAGAATCATTTAACAAAAAATTTAACAAATTTTGGTTGAGGAAAGAAATAGATTGCATCTCGTGATTTACAAAAATTTGCAAAGAAAAATCTTAAAATAAAGGAAAATTAGATTTCATTAGAAAAATTGAATATTTTATTTACTTTATAAAATGGTTAAGCGGTTGCTTTTGCTCTTAAAATCTCTGAGATCTAGGCGTTCATACGGACAGAGAAACGGAATGACAAACGGACATGGGTATATCGAAGTCGTAAGTCACCCAGATCATACTTTAGGTAACTTTGGAGGTCTCTGACGACTCCTTCTGTATGTTTCATATATTTTAGTCACTTAATACACCCTTTCTACCATACGGTACAAAGTATAAAAATGGTTTAGTTATTTTGGCGCCCCCTACCGCCTAAGATGCGAACTTCTGGGTATACAAAATTTATTAAACTAAATTTTAAACATTTTTTGCATAGGACGTTTTTGTGTACGACCTATAGAATTCGAGATAAATGGGCTTAAGCTTATCTCCAAAAAAAAAAACGGGCAATCAAACAGGGGGAGCTCATCTCTTTGGTTTTAGACATTTTTCTAACTAAAAATAATTCAAAAGAGTTGTCGAAGTAGCTTCAAAATTTCAACCTAACTAATTTCTGCTCCCATAATCTCGTAGTAAATGATCCAGAAGGCGACTCTAAGCCAAAAACTTTAAAATTAAAACTTGCTTTAAGTTTCTCATTAAAAAAATAGTTTATTAATTTAATTACGTTGGTCTGCCATCAAAATGCGTGCGTTCAGTCCCTTCTCCATTTGCTTAAGACACTGCTTCAATCATTCTTATAAATTATAGCAGCTGGTCCTGCTATGGCTTTTTGAGTAAATTTCCATTCTTGAAAATTTCGCTCGAATTCAAAATCACAAAAGACAAACTTCACCAACGTCCATTTTATATTTTTAGTAATAACCTTTCCTGAAGTCTCCAGTCTCAGCTCTAGCATTATGCCAGCCAGCTGTTCGTCCGTCTTCTGATCCCCCTGCTCCGCCTGAACCCCGATAGCTTCGATTTTCAGCCACATTGACCATTTATGATTAAAGGCCTCAAATTTGGCCACAGCTATTGGCTCAAAGGGTTTCGACATGGGTTCCAAAAAGGGCAACACTTGAAAAGTGCGTTCTTCCAAGTAATTCATGTGAAATATGGATCTCACAAGCTCATCCATCTTATCTCTCTCAGACTGACGCTGATTCAGCAGCTGCAAAAACTCAACGCCTTTTTTCAAGCGCAATTCACAACACTGCTCATGCTGCTGCTTAACACTGCCTTTCCAGGGACAACCCAAGCATTTGTACTTGCATTGTACCAAGCGATTCTCACATTCCAGCATATGTTGAGCCATTTCACCATATTTAAATTTCTTCGAACAAGTATCGCAAGACTTCTCAATATCTGCGGAAAGATATTCAGCAAGCGGACTGCGGGTTGCATAACGTAAATAATATTTGGCCTTGCAACTTGGGCAGGTGCGTATATCCTCGCCCAGAGTTGCATCCCATGCGCGTATGTAATAGCAGCCTGCACACATCAGATGACCATTGACGCACTGATAGAGTTCGCCAAGTCGCACAATTTTACAGATTATGCAACAAATCATTTGGCTGGGTAGGCTCACTTCCAGAAGGCCTTCACTGTCCAAACTGCGTGCCTCAGCCATGGTGGTAGAGGTCTCAGATGTGTTGATTAGGTCATCGTTTAAGTCCTCCATTTTAATAATTTTTTTGTTACTGTACTGTATTGTACTTTCCGACACGTTTACTCTATAGTAAAGGCAAAAACTTATTTATTAATTTGAGCCAAAATATGAAGGCCTAATTCGATTGCTATTCGATTTGAACTCACATATAAGTGCTTGAAACTTTAAAGTTTAAGTTTAAGGGTAGGCGCGTTTCCAGAAGGCCTTCACTGTTCAAAGTGCTTGCCTCAGCCATGGTGGAAGAGGTCCCAGATGTGTTAGTTATATCATCGTTCAAGTTCTCCATTTTAATAATTTTTTTGTTACTGTACTGTATTGTACTTTCCGACACGTTACTGTATAGTAAAGACAAAAACTTATTTATTATTTTAAGCCAAAATATAAAGGCCTACTTCGATTGATATTCGATTTGAACTCACAAATTGATGCTTGGAACTTTTAAGAAAATTGAGGCATTCAGGAAAAGTCACTCCTGCAATAGCTGCAATATTTTAATTCAAATCAGCTTGATTTCAGTATTGATTTGCTTTGAGAAGTAAGGCATGAATTGATAGATGAATTTGCTCACAAAACAGCCGTGAATTTAGTTTTGATTTATTTTGAAAAATCAATTCTGAAAATTTGTTTTATTTTCTTAGTATTACAAGTGTTTTGCGTAGTTGAACTTCAATAAAATAGAAGAAGAAGAAGCTTAGCCGTTCAACTTTTATAGGCGGCTTAGAAGCCTCTTGACCTGCCAACTTATGTTATTTTGAAGTGTTGTACAATATGAATGTTTACTTTAGACTTTCAGTTTTTTTACATTTTGGCTTGTTTTAACATTAGATTTTAATTAGAAGTTTATTGTTATTTCCAAATTCAATTACTTAATGGATATATAGTATGAACACCTCCAAAAATTAGCCATAAAATGAAAGACAAAAAAAAAAAAGAAATCAGTACCATATTGTCGTATGACTTTACTAAAGGTTTACGTTAGATGGCGCCACCAAGATCGCTAGATAGCGCCATCAGTGGCAACAGTATGGCAACACCAATGCAGTATTGCCAAAAGGCGATGAGAAAGTCTGGCATATGGGACAATTGCAATAAAATGCTGCCTGCCAACATTTACAGCATCTATTGCTAAATCCTCCAGTACACAATGCTATGTCAAGGGCGCCCGCAGAATTTTTCCCCACTAGGGGCCGATTAATATATTTAAAGCTGCGATTCTGAAAAACAAAACGCCAAATCATCAAAAGTTTGGTTATTTAAACGTTTTAGGTTCTTGACAAAAATCCTAGGGAAAATACTTACTGGGCGCCCAAGTTCTATGTCTACATATGGAAAAATGGTTCGCTAACCAAACTACCTTAGTTAGAGTACCCAAAGGAAATATTCTTGCATAATATATTTGCGGTCGACATTTCGGTTTCTGGAAGCAATATGGCTATGAACTTAAAGTAAATTCTTCTTGACGCAACCATCGTTCTAGACTCTTGATACTTTAGACCAGTGCCTGAAAATGGAATCTACTCTTTTGTTTTCGTCCGGAGCTAGCTCTTAGCTGCAAACGGTTTTATCGACTCCATTGTTTTCTTCCGGATCAAGCTCTTCCTTCGCAGCAAGCGGATGGTCTCTTATCAGATCATCATTTTTAATTCAAACGAAGATAAGATCCAAATGATTTAGAATAAGCTACGTAGTCTTATTTGGTGATTCTAACGTGACGTATTGAGAGATCTTATTCTTCTTGTTGCTATCCTCTTCTCCCAGTGGAACATAGGGTCTCTAGGTTGGTTGTGCTGGTTTCATTCATCACCGGAATACTTTGACTTGAGCTTAGCATCGCCAAATCCGTAGTGCTTGCTGCTAGTCAAGCAGGAGGATAAACCGATGACCGGGTAGCCCTTGAAGACATAATTCCGTTTCGGTTTGAATTCATGTCTGAATAGCCAGCATAAGTTGCCAATTAGTTTATGATGAGATATTAGTTGGTAGTAGCGATTCGGCTCCCACAAAGGTAATAGGATTTTATTTGTAGTTGCTCTTATTTTCTGTGTTCCTCTTCGACCTTACCAGCATGGGTGGCCCTACAAGTAGCTACCACACCGCTGGCATTGCTCCCAGATTCCTAGCCCTTATACTTAGCCCTTTGTTCACGACAAGGTTGCTACCGCAAAGGAGATAAAAATATCTATTAGCTATAAAAATCATTCTCTACATAAAAACGCTAAACATCATTAGGAATGTACTAAATAAATTGTAAGTTTTTAAAGTAGTTCTATAGCGATCTATTAATTGGTCGAACAAAATGCAGAGGACTTCGAGGACTGAGATGGTGTAGAACACAAGCTCGAGTGGAGGCGAAAACTACAACAGGCAGAGGAACGACCAGGGTTGTCTCACCAATGATGATGATGATGTTAAACCACTAAAGATATTATTACTTGAAAGTATTCTTCTGTACCAGATATAAAATTAAAAATTTGTCCAGCAGAAAGCTATCGAAGCTCATGGTTCTTAAGCTAGTATATAGTTCTTATTATAAGATAGCTTTGAAAAAGAAAAATAAAAAATTGGTTGAGCAGTAAATCTTTATAAGGATAAGGTATTTGAAACAAAATCTAAAAGGCCAAAATTCTTTTTTTTAGCTAAATTTGACTATATTTCTTTATTCCAATCTAACATCAAGCTCTTCGATTTTTTTGCAATTGAACTTTCTGGGTTTTATTGAATATTATAAAATTTTGCACCATTTTTGACAGGGTGCAAATGGTCACTGCCCCCTTTCTATCTAAGCCGCTGCAATACAAATACCCAGTTACAGTCACACATACCCTCACCCTCACATCCACCACATATAAACGCGGTCTAAAGTGTTGTAACACCAACACAAACTTAAACTTGTTTATTGTAAATGCTGCACAAGTTTCTGGCATTTGGCAGTTTCATATTTATATATATTTTTAAATTTATATACATTTGTAAGTGTATGCGTTAACTTGCACAAAAAAAAGTGATTTTGGCAGCGACAACTTTAAGTTACTTTAACCTTAAGTAGGCTCACATACACACACTGATACACTCACACACATCTTTTGCCTGTCAAAGCGACATAAATCTATTTTAAGTCTTAACAAAAATCCAGACAAATGCCAGAGACTACAAAAAGATTTGGCAACATGATGCATGGTCTCTTAGTATGCGTGTATGTCTAACCAACTCAGTCACAGATACAAACACACACACACACAGATACTAACACTCATACAAATACAAAAACAATTAAAGCCTGATTAATAGTTGCAGGCAGGCCAACATTTGTGAGCTACCTTTTGCCACACCCCCCACAATGTTTGTTTGGTTCTACACCCTACTTATAGCCAAACCCCCACGCCCTACCCCACACTTGTGAGTTATGACTTTTGGCTTGGCCGTAACTGTTTAGCATACTTTTGTGCGCGCCGACATATTTCTTTTTTGTGCTGCTATAAGGGTCCATATAACCGCAGGCTTTAGATACACTGCATCCAAAGGATCAAGGGTGTTACAGATTTGTGTAGGAAATCGTTATAAGCAGCAGGTGGCCTAGTAGACCATAAGTTGTTTATATCTATATCCCAAAGATCACCTTCGGTAAATTAGAGCCATGTCCTTCGATCTGTATGAACATCTGAAGCTTGAAGAACATGAGCGCTTGGAAATCCAAAGTTTGCCAAAAACTTACGTCGTAAGCTGCAGGAGGTCTAGTATATCATAAGTTGCTTATATCAATATGCCAAAGATCACCTGATAGAATCATGTCCTACGGTCTGTATAAACACCTGAATCTAGAAGAAAATAAGATCTTAGAAATCTTAAGGTTCTTACTCTCATGATTTTTGTTTATTTTAGTCAATATCTTTCCCGTTCCAATATAAATCAATTTTACGGATGAAATTTTTTAAGGATATAGGCAAATTTTATTATTATAAAATCATCTGCATCACAAATCAGTGTTCCACTGAGTTATAAACCCAAAATGTTTCGATTCGATTCATTTTTTAATAGAAACGAAACCTTAAAAACTTATTTCAGCGATCTAGAGCCCCCTTTCTAGGATAATGTCTACGATCCTGAACGTATCAAAGCAAGGAGATGCTGCACATCAGCTTTAAGTTTAACATAATCAAGGATGAAAAATACTTTTTCGCAATAAAACAAACTTCTTGAGAAAAGTATCTACAGAATATCCTGAGAGCCCACTTTCCAGGATAATGTCAATGATTCTGGACGTATCAAACCAAGCAGTTGCAACACCCCAGCTTTAAGTTTAACATAATCTAGGATCAAGAATAATTTTTTCGTAATAAAACAAACTTCTTGAGAAAAGTATCTACAGAGTATCCTGAGAGCTCCCTTTTCAATATAATGTCTATGATCCTGAACGTATCAAAGCAAGCAGTTGCAATGTCCCATCTATGTCTTTTACATACCAAGGATCAAGAACAAATTTTTCGCAATAAAACAAACTTCTTGAGAAAAGTATCTACAAAGTATCCTGAGAGCTCCCTTTTCAGGATAATGTCTATGATCCTGAACGTATCAAAGCAAGCAGTTGCAACACCTAAGCTATAAGTTAAACATAATCAAGGATCAAGAACAAATTTTTCGCAATAAAACAAACTTCTTGAGAAAAGTATCTACAAAGTATCCTGAGAGCTCCCTTTCCAGGATAATGTCTACGATCCTGAACGTATCAAAGCAAGCAGTTGCAATATCCCATCTACATCTTTTACATACCAAGGATCAAGAACAATTTTTTCGCAATAAAGCAAACTTCTTGAGAAAAGTATCTACAGAGTATGCTGAGAGCCTCCTTTCCAGGATAATGTCAATTATTCTGGACGTATCAAAGCAAGGAGATGCTGCACATCAGCTTTAAGTTTAACATAAACAAGGATCAAAAAGAATTTTTGCATAATTAAACAAACTTCTTGAGAAAAGTATCTACAGAGTATGCTGAGAGCCTCCTTTCCAGGATAATGTCAATGATTCTGGACGTATCAAAACAAGCAGTTGCAAAACCTCAGTTTTAAGTTTAACATAATCAAGGATCAAGAAAAATGGTTTGGCAATTAAACAAACTTCTTGAGAAAAGTATCTACAAAGTATCCTGAGAGCTCCCTTTTCAGGATAATGTCTATGATCCTGAACGTATCAAAGCAAACAGTTGCAACATCTAAGCTATAAGTTTAACATAATCAAGGATCAAGAAAAATTTTTTCGTAATAAAACAAACTTCTTGAGAAAAGTATCTACAGAGTATGCTGAGAGCCTCCTTTCCAGGATAATGTCAATGATTCTGGACGTATCAAAACAAGCAGTTGCAAAACCTCAGTTTTAAGTTTAACATAATCAAGGATCAAGAAAAATGGTTTGGCAATTAAACAAACTTCTTGAGAAAAGTATCTACAAAGTATCCTGAGAGCTCCCTTTTCAGGATAATGTCTATGATCCTGAACGTATCAAAGCAAACAGTTGCAACATCTAAGCTATAAGTTTAACATAATCAAGGATCAAGAAAAATTTTTTCGTAATAAAACAAACTTCTTGAGAAAAGTATCTACAGAGTATGCTGAGAGCCTCCTTTCCAGGATAATGTCAATGATTCTGGACGTATCAAAACAAGCAGTTGCAAAACCTCAGTTTTAAGTTTAACATAATCAAGGATCAAGAAAAATGGTTTGGCAATTAAACAAACTTCTTGAGAAAAGTATCTACAAAGTATCCTGAGAGCTCCCTTTTCAGGATAATGTCTATGATCCTGAACGTATCAAAGCAAACAGTTGCAACATCTAAGCTATAAGTTTAACATAATCAAGGATCAAGAAAAATTTTTTCGTAATAAAACAAACTTCTTGAGAAAAGTATCTACAGAGTATGCTGAGAGCCTCCTTTCCAGGATAATGTCTACGATTCTGAACGTATCAAAGCAAGCAGTTGCAATATCCCATCTACATCTTTTACATACCAAGGATGAAGATAAATTTTTCCTCAAACAAAGCTTTTAAAAAAAGTATCTATAGAGTATCCCGCAGTCGTGCCACACCCTTCGACTTTCACACATTTTTCGCCCACGCTTTTGTGCTCTTCGCGCATTTTCACTTTGCCTTTTTCTTTTCCCTTTTTGCTTTGCCATTGGATTTGACTTTGTCTTTGTTTTTGGCATTACGTATACGCACATAAGTCAAATATTTTTGAGGTAAGGTTATGTTTGTTAATTTTGCAGCAATGTAAACTATGCGATTTTTTTTTAAGCCCTTAGTTAATGTTAACCAGCATAGTAACAAGAGAGACATAACATAAATTCATTTGGCACAAGAGTCTTGACTCCGTTTCCCTTTGCTCCGTGTGTGTGTGTATGTTTGTGTGAGTGTGTATCTGTGTGTATCCGCGCTGTGATATAAATCATTAAATTTTAATGCTTCCCCGGAGATCAATGAACATGACCGCAAATTATACTGAAGCGTGCTTTCAGGCGCATAAAAGATTTTTTTTTCTTTCCAGCCTGCGTTTAACTTTTTTTTTAATGCATTTATACACACTTACACACACATACACGCAAAGTATAGCATTGAGTTTGAAGCACATGTATGTGTGTATCTGTGTGTATGTAAGCCACAAATTATTGTGCGTCTGTGTGGGTTTTTGCTTACGTCTGCAGTGGTCCAAGAGTTAAATGCTCTTTAAGCACTTTTAATGTGAAGCATTTTTTTGGATACTTATTTGGCCAAAGATCTACAATAAATAAATGTATCTATAATTTAAGCTGCTCGGCAGTTAATAGTTTTTTAAGGCTTTAAAGACTGTTGTGTGTGTTTTTTTTTTCAAATGTAAACAATGGGTAAGTATGCTTTAAAGGACTTTATAGCTGGGCATTATATCTTTAATTAAAAAAGAATACATTTAAATTGAGCGGATTTAAAAATTTTAAAATTGTCTACAAAATGTCTTCTTACAGAACTTGAAGAGAGAAAACTAAACACATTTGGCCAATTACCTACATCGTTCTACTAAAATTTCCATTAATTTTCTGTAATAACAATATTTTCGCCTTTTTAGTAGCATTCACTTGCCCTAAACACGCTATCAAAAAAATTAGCTCAAGTTTTTTATAAGCCTCCTAAAACTTTTCAAAAATATACAACCAAAGTATATATTATATATATATCTGGCGACATCTCTCTGCATTAAAAGTGAAAACAATTGTAAAGCCTTGTCTATGACCGATACAAAATAGTTTTTATTTTCGCATAAATTATATTACAATAAAAAAAAAAAAAATTGAACACTAACCAACAAAGATACAGAATTTGGCAAGCCGACGAAGCAAAGAATTATATTTACAACTGTGTGCCAAAAACAATAGGCCCTCTAGATAAAAATGTTAAATATAAACATCATAAAATAGCAGGCAGCCAAAAGGACCAGACACAAAAGCATTTATTGTAAATTTTATGTATTTTCGATTTAACTACAAATTCACGAGCTCCAGGCCAAAGTTTTGTCAAAATGACAGAGCATAATTTCGAGAACGAAGTTAGCTTACTCTTTAAAAATATTTCTAAACTAAAATAGAGTTAGTTTTGAAGGACCAAATAATTATTTCTTTTTTAATTTTCAGCTTTTTTATAAGCAGTCAATTATTTCCATTTGAAGGTTAACGCATCGTATGATATTAGTTTGAGATAATTTGAAAAGATTAAGGTTAGCGTGGAGGAGAAGGAGGCGTTTTGGAGGATATTATGCTGATATAGGTTATATCGAATCATATATTATGTTATACTCTGGATTCACAAATATAAAATAATGATTATTTAAGCTTCGGGCCACACAAACATTTATTTATGTTGCTTATGTTGTTGATCTTTGTATTTTTAATATTATATGTAAGCAAATTATCAGCTTTTTGCTAAAAGAAAAATATTTTTAAAAATCTAACTGAAAACATTGTAAATGAACGTACTACCAAGTAAAAATGATGTAAAAGTTAAAAGCATTTTGTAAAATACAAAAAAAAAATAAATAAAAATAAAAATATATTTTGTCGAGTAAAAATCTATTAAATTACATAATTTAAAAATTAAAGAAAATATGTCTCTGTTAGCGTATACTAATTTGCTGTATAATTTTGAAAAGTTTTGAAAAACCTAAATTTTTGAAATACATATTTTTTTCATATCTAAAATTTTGTGTAATGATAAAAAACTTGCGTTCAGTGTTGTTAACTAAAATTATTATTAAAAAAAAGTGTTAATCCTAAAAATAGTAGACAATATCGAATTCGATTATTTTAATTAAAAAAATAGCGTTCTTAAAGTCAGGCGGGGATGACTTTGGGATAGCGTGCACTACTATCTTCCAATAAAATCGGGCTCCTTCATAAAAAACCAAAAACAGAAAAATTATTAAGTAAACTTTTTTTCTGATCTAACGATCCTATGGGAGCTGTATAATATAGTCAACCGATTTTGTTCAAATTTGGCGTTTTGAAATTTTTTTAGAGCACTTAAGCAATGTGCCAAATTTGAACAAAATCGGTGGACTATATCATATAGCTCCCATAGGAACGATCTTCCAAAAAATCGATTTTTTAACAAAATTTGTTGTTTTCGCGACCAAAATTTGGCACTTGTAAGTTTTTTATTATTCTTAAGCATTATACCAAATTTGGTTCCGATATCTTCATGAACAAACGAATTATCCATCTAAAACTTTTTTTTTGTCGATGGAATTTTAATTTCCTTGTTTACAATAAGCGTCGTAACTTAAACATTTATCGACCGATTTTAATAAACCATAACTTTTCTTACTCGGAATTAATACTTTAATTAAGATTAAATGTACAAAAGTAAAGGTGTTTTAACAAAATGTTATATAAAAATGACTTCAAAGTGTGAAAATCGAATAAAAAAAGTGTAAATCTTAGATAAGTTTTAAAAAATCTCGTAGTTGCTTTAAATGAAGTATAAACAAGTGTATATCATCTTAAAGCTTGAATCTTCTTCTTTCCAAAGCCGTAAAGCAGTCGAAAATCGGTTGAAAAATGGCGACGTTGAGATAGTGGGAGTGATCGCAGTACCCGAAAAACGGTTTTTAAGCGATAACTTGCGATTTTGGGGGTGTTAGACAATTTTGAAACACACTATCGTGATGTACTCGTCAAGACCTACAACGTACACTAGGTCACTTGAAAAGTTCTAATTCACTGTTGGACAGTGTAATTAATTAAAACTTTTTTTTTTAACCAATTTTAATTTTTTTATGTTTAGTTGGCTATAGCTAAAAATTTAAAAAAATTTAAAATAATTTAAAATTTTTAAATGTGTCTTTTCTTATATGAAAAATTATTTAAAATGCATAGCAATAAAAAATGTTGATCCTAAAAATTTATGGATAGTATTAAACTCGTCTACTTGCAACTATTTTTTGTTTCTAAACAAAAAATTTTATTTTTAAGTTAATTTTGCTTACGCGAAAAACTTAAAAAAAATTTAAATCAAAAAAATTATATATACATACTATTAAATTTTAACTGAAAAAAATTGTATATATTCCATGTTTGATTTATTATTGCTTAAAACTTTTTCTTTTTTATATTGCTCTAAAAATTTTAAGATTTTTATATATTTTTTTATTTCTTAAAAACTCATTATAATAAATAAATAAAAATGTAATAATTTGCAGTATAAGCGTTGACTAAGTCCCTGTATAAGGCTTAAAAAAAATTTGATTTTAAAATGGAATAATCGATCGTGCTTCAAAAGGTGGATTAGAATAAAAATTGAAAAGTTTTTAGGGAAAAATTAAATGAATAGGTGGAATGGAAAAATAAATTAAAACTAAAGCTATATAATTTTTAAAAGTTTTATTTGCCAAAAATTTTAAAAGGTATCGCAATAGCCATCATCAAAATTTAAATAGACTCGATAAATTGTTTATGTACATATAAAATTCTTTAGATAATTTGCTCTACAAAAAAACCCACTAAAATTTAATGTATGTATTTGAATTCTTTCATTGATGTCATTTTTGTTGGTATTTGATAAACAATAATATTAATACAAACACATTTTGGCAGAGAAAATCCAAGAAGACAATTCTACAAATGACTGAACACAAAGCAAACAAATTTTCAATGCTGCCAAATAAGCACAAAAAGACATACCTAGTTATATATATATACAGATTATATATATATATGTACAGATATGTATATAACTACAATTGTGTACTTGAAATTAAGGTTGAGTCTATGGGCTTTTTTTTTTAGTATTTAAGTTTATTGTGCAGACAGGCATTCCTAACTATGTCTGTTCATTTTGAACTATAAATTAAATTCAGAACTTAATTTAAGTCAAATTAAATATATTTATTTGTAGTTTATAAAAATTTGAAATGAAATGTTTTATGATTAAGCTTATGAGCTTAAAAGTGTTTTGTTTTCCTTTGACTTAAGCAACAATAAGGCATTGCTATCTATAGATTACAACTCCAATTCTTTTACAATGAAAAAATTTATTTTAATTAAATTTAATCGATTTGTGCCGAAATTTTTCCTAGTTTCCAATCCAATTAACATACTGAACCCACGTGATCTCTTAAGGCAAACAAAAAAAAAAAAAAAGAATACACAAAATCCCAATTCGTTTCTGTACCAGAAGCCAACAATGCCATCCAATCCAACCTGCAACTAATCGAAAATGCCTCAAGTACCCAAACCCAGCCCACTTGGAGATACTCTTAAATCGCATGCAAATGCAAGAATCTACTCATTACTTTGAATAGGTTCGAAATATGCAAACAATGCACAGAGAGACCAGCGTTGTCTTCCACACACACATATGTATGTACATATATACATATATATCTTATATATATATACTACTATGTACTGAGATAAGTGCTAACATGGTAGCCAGACAACACAATAGAATGAAATCAACCTTTTTCACCTGCAAAGCGAAAACAAAGGCGCTCATCAACAGAAACGCAATGAAAATTGGAAAATTTTCTACTGCTATTTAGAATTGCAAACGATTGAAATAGAAATGGCATGGAAAATGTTTTTCCAAGCAAAAATCAATGCCTAACACATAGCAGAGAAAGAAATGTGGCTTGAACTTACCTTGTTTTGGCTTGCAACTGACAGGGGCTTTTTTCGGGAGGGGCCACATGTAATCAATTGATAAAAGACACCCAAAAAGTAGTTTTATCAGAATATTTTTTTAAGAGACACAAGCAAATATTAGTGATAGATAGAACGATATGGATATACTCTTGAAGAGCTATCCTTACAAGGTAAAGCATTTAGTCGCATAGTATATAAGTTCCTACACAGGAAATGGTATCAATGGATAATAGCTGCTCCTGTTATTGTTTAATTAATTCCATATAATACTGATTCTTTGTAAATAAATGTGAAAAACAAATCCAAGAAGAAACTTTAAAAAGATCAAAGTGATTCAAGAATAACTTCGTAGTTCTACGAATGAGAGATAATTCAAATTGGCGTCACCTCATGTACGCGACCTATGGCTCCAAGAGGGGCTTCTCTGAGGAACTAAATACTGGATCGTCTTTACGGCTTCCAGACTACTGTAGCGAATTTCAAGCTGCGAGTCTTGCCATTAACAAGGTTTTGATGTGCTTACGCAATACCGGGAAGGGAACCGGTGTGATTAATATGTACTCGGATAGTCAGACAGCCATAAAGTCACTTTCAGCACTATACTCCAACTCGATGACAGTTAATGGCACAGCAGTTTGTTATTAGCCTCATGTGAGTTTCAGGACACCAAAATATAACAGAGCACGATCCCTACTCTCCTACCGGATAAAGAGGATATTCGTAAGCCTTAGTAGTAGTTGTAGCTTGAAAGTGGCGAGAGGAATTCTGGACTCCTTAGTGTAGCATAAAGCCTCCTAGGGGATTGCCGCCTTGTCGTGCTGAGGGGGCTCATTAGCATAGCTATCCGTAGGGCCACCCATGCCTGTAAGGTTGAGAAAGAGTCCTGAAGCTTGGAGCAGTGCACAATAAATCCTGATGCCTTTTTGGTAGCCAAATTGCCATCAGGTAAGCGTCTGTTTCCCCATATCAGGGGCGGCTTCTAACTAAAGAATCTTTGAACCCATCACTCATTGATTCTCATAAAAGATGTCAATATAACATGGAACAAAACAATAATGGAAACATGTCTCCAAGTGGTACCCAAGAATTATTGACCAATCCCCCTGCTACCGCAATCAGCACAGAGGATTTACAGGTGCTAATTTCACGTTATAATGACAACACGATGAATGTAACCAACCATTTCAAGCTACAACAAGAAAAAAATTTAGCTCTCGCGTACAAAGGCTGTGGTACAATACACCTAATTTTTTAAACTGCCACTAAATATGGCCAAACATCGTCCTAAAACTCTTTATAAGGCTTTGTGGACTCAACTGGTCTTGATGTTTGGCAGTTATATCAGAGCGATCACTGAACACTGGCTTGTCGGAACACATGCGACCAGAATGAATGTTCCGAGCAATGACTTTTGCAGAATTTGCAATGATGACGAAGAGTTACAGCAATAGAGCAGTTCTTCTGTTCCCGTGAGGCCTTTAATAGACGTAGGAAAGTACTTCCTTCATATCCTAGCGGAGCTAGAGCTTATATGTCCGAGGATTGCAAGTTTAGTCGCAGCAACGTGATCAGGAACCTTTTAGATAGTCTTTCTCAAAGAAGAATTTCACAACGGTCCGGTACAGGCCTAAAAGTGCTGAGTTTTTAAGCCACCTGCCGCTATATCCGACCACCTATACAAGTGCATAATTTATGTAAACGAATTTTTGGGACATTGTGGGACAATATTACAGTTTATTAAGAATGTCTAATGATCCCTACGTCTTCTGTAAATGAAGACGCAATTATAGAGTTCGTTCGCATGGCTGAAAATTGTTCTATAGATTCCCTTTAAACCATCAAATGTATGTAATAAGTGCGAGATTAGATACGATCCCTTAAAAACGAAGAACGGCCAATATTTATTGAGTCTTCAAACTCCTATCCTTTTTGTAGAAAATGTATCCCAAAATATGTAAAAAAAATTTCTAATGGGTGCCTTGAATGTAAATACAGACACATGGACATTGGACACTCTGACCTCTTAGGAGTGCAGTTGTTTTGGCTCATTATGTCTCGAGTCCTCCTTCAGTTTCTCGAGGACTAAATTCGGTAGACTTCGCCCACTATATGTTTCTCAGCCATTCGGCCGATGGCGTCGTGATATTCTTCGTTGCCTGTCGTTTGTGCATTTGGCCTGCTTTCTGGCACGCACAAATCCGCCTCTCCATTTTGGCCTTGCTTGTCGAGGGCCTCATTAGCTACCCCGCACCCGATGAAGAGACAGTTCTGCTTGTGGTAATACCTTGCTGATTACGCAGGGTGACAGGGTTCTTCGAGGTGCATTCCATTTTGCACTTGGTTGAGGAGCGATCAGGAACAATGTCCAGCTTCTTCGCCAGTGTAGAGCTGACTATAGGTCCAGTAGCCTTCCATCAACTGCGTTCACATCCATTTCCGGTTTTTAAGAGTTCCAGTCTCAAGAGTAGGGCTATCAAATCCGGGAAACGCCAGGTATCGGGATGCCATAGATTTTTTGCTAATACAATTTATCTTGGACGTTGTAAACGAGATGTTACTGTAGAGGAGAACATATCCTCCCTTGGTATTTCCATTCGGAGAAGATGCGCGCAAAGCAAAGGCGCGGGTTGTCATGGCCACAGAATGAGCGAATGAATTTATCGAAAATATCCCACTCAGAAAAGTTTGCACTTTTTGCCTAAAATCTGAATCTGAATCGAACATCAAAAAACATCCCATCAGATTTCTGCAACACAATTTGTATAACGACATTTTTTAAGGTTATGGCGGAATTTCGAAGTACGGACAAAGCTTGCTTTCAACTTCTATTTTATATATAAGCTAAATTAGTTATTTACACATTTTTTTAAAATAATTAATTTTAAATTTTGCTACCCTAAAAATCCATTATTAAGTATGGCAACACTTCTTAAGTAGTTTTACCCAACTTAGAATACTATTCCTTAAGTTTGACTTAAATTGACAAGTACAGACTGCCCAAGAACTCTTAAAATTTTTTGGTATGTAACTTGACCAAGTCAGTTGGAGTGTCCAGACACATATTTTAGAATAAATTATACTTTGCATGAATTTTGAACAATGCCAGTCAAGTGCCAAGCCGCATTGAGCATGAAATTTATGAGTTCAAAATTTGCTCTGTTACCTTTAAAAAACAACCTATAATATAGGGCCAACAAAAAAAAACCAAATATGTTTTGGCCAATTCTAGAGACGATTATCAAAAACGCCATATTGTCGAAATGCGTTGTGGGAATGGGGGCGTGGTGCTCTGGTAGGGGCAGCAATAAATTCAATATGCAATGCATTTTAATTTATGACATAAAAAATATTTGCAGTTGAAAAATATTTGTGATTTAGTAGCAGCTGGACGCAAATATATGTTGAAGAAACTTTTTTTTCCGTACAGGACTTTTTGCAATTTAAATTTTAACTCAATTGTAAATAAAGAGATAAAAAAATTGACATGCGGCAGACGAGCAAGCCCCTTAACGCAAGGCAACTGTATTATCACCTCAAATATGTGTAATAAAGTCCTCGGGGTCCTGACACAAAGCACACAAGAGTTACACACACACACGCAGGACAAAGAGAGAGAGCGAAAAAAAGAGAATAATAATAAAATAAAAGGCACAGCCAGACGTGAAGCAAAGCAAAGGCATATGGCTCGTACTCGAGCCTCCCACCCCAAACAATGGGCCGGGACGGGCCTGCCAATGAAGTTATCAACGTGTGCCAGACAGCTTGGGGAGCAGCCAAAACCGAACTGGGGTCCCAGGACCTGGTTTGGCATCAAAACACACACAAATACAATAAATTACGCCTTGTCGGGTGCTTCCTTTTTGGCAAACATACTTTAAAGCAAAGTTATGGTTGAGGGGTTCCCTGATTAGATGTAATTTAAAAAAAAAAAAAACGTATGCTAGCAGGCCTAGATTTTAAACTTCTGTATTGTCTCAGCTTTCGTAATTAATATTTTTACATAAAGAAAAAATTTCAACTCAGCATGTCCAAGCCCACAACCATTAAGGAGGCGCTCGCGCGCTGGGAAGAGCGCAATCAGCAGGAAGCCATTAAAGCTACCGATATAGGTCTACAATTTCAATTTCCACCCATTGAGAAAATGGATCCCACTCTCAACACTTTGGTTCAATGCACTAAGCTGAGCTTGTCCTCCAACATGATTGAGAAGATTAGCGGCATCTCTCAGATGAAGAATTTGCGCGTCTTGAGCTTGGCACGCAATAATCTGAAGACTCTTAATAGCATCGAAGCGTTGGCCGAAGCACTGGAGGAACTCTGGGTTAGCTATAATGGTATTGAAAAGATTAAGCCCATCGAGGGTATGAAGGCATTGAAGGTGTTGTTTATATCACATAATTTAATCAAAGATTGGACTGAGTTTATGCGCATGGGTGTGCCACCAAATTTGGAAGAGATCTCATTTTTTGGCAATGTATTAGCGGAATCGATGGAACTGCCGGTGTTTAATGCCGAGGCTATACGTCGTTTGCCAAGACTAAAGAAGTTGGATGGAGAGCCAGTCATACGTGATTAGCTTAGCAAAAAAGAAAATTTGTTGTTTTTGTTGGTGGACATTGTTTTTTAAGAAAAATTTAAGAAGATGTTAATTACAAGAAATTGTCATACCATAAAATAAAGCAAAAACAATGTCCCTAGAGATAATATCTTTTGATTACAAGCTTAAGTTGGCCTCAGGCTTCAAACCTGTTACTCTGTTTCTATTCCAAATCGGGATTTGTCTAGGTTACTTCACATCCTCTATTATGATGGGGTTTATGGAAATTTAGAATTACATTTGCCAATAGGTGTTACTACGGTCTCAGTAGGCAGATATACCGGAGAGACCTCTCTCGAACGACAAAAGTAACACTCTACAAGACGCTCACCTTGCCCGTGCTCTTATACGGCGCAGAATCATGGGCTGTGTCACGGACAGATGTAGCTGCTCTTGGGGTGTTTGAGAGGAAAATTCTACGCAAAATCTTAGGTCCCGTACGTTTTGAGGAAGGCTATCGCATACGGATGAACCACGAGCTGTACGAGCTCTACGACGACATGGATGTTGTCCAGCGTATCACAACTCAACGTCTGCGCTGGCTCGGCCACGTCGTACGTATGGATAATGATGCTCCAGCGAAAAAGGTATTCGAAGCGAAAGCTGACGAAGGAAGACGGAGGGGACGACCACGACTCCGATGGAGAAATCAAGTGGAGAAGAACCTATCCTCCCTTGGTATTTCTAATTGCAGAGGGCGCGCACAAAGCAGAGGCGCCTGGCGAGAGCTGCTGAGGTCGGCCGTAACCCGAGCTTGGGTTGTAATGGCCATACGATGATGATGATTATGGAAATTTCAGTGTCGTAACAGTTCTCCCTGAAAGTGACTGTATTTGGTTATCTTACAGTTTGTTAGAATTGGATAACGAAGAATCTAAACCAAACCATTTTATTCGAATTCGGATTTGTGTGTTCGGGAAAAATAACATTTCTTTTTTTTTACAATACCTGTTTAAGCAAAAGTTGCCTACTTTTCTGAGTGGTGCACAAAGGCGCTTTTTAAAATAAAACTTGTTTGCACTTTTGCCTTTATGCATTTTTACCCGATCACTGTAAGAAGTGGGAACTTTTTACACTACCTTTTTAAGTAAAAATTACTACACTTCTGGCTCTTCCACAAAAATGACAATTTTTTTTAGTGAAAGTTGCTTGCACTTTTGCATTTATGCATTTTTACTCGACACACTGCAAGATCTTGGAGCTTATCGAATGTTTTTTTTAGCAAAAATTACTACATTTCTGGGTCGTGCACAAATGCCCAAATTTTTTGGTAAAAATTTTTTGCACTTTTGCCTACATGCATTTTAAACCAACAAAAGATTTTGATTTTTAGCAAAGACAACAAAGTGACATTATAAATTTTCTAAGTCAAGTTAATTAAGTAACATAGAAGAAATCTATCGAATACTTCTATGACAGTTACCTAATTAATTTCTATTAAAGACGCCATTGAACAGTCCACCTCTAATATACATATGCACATATTAAAGCCAACTACTTACCAAGATAAACAATCCCACCGAGGCTAATTCGCCAAACTAAAACAGCGACTAGAATGGCAAATACCAAATGCATTTAAGCAATTAAAACGCGCCCCATGCGATACTGTCAGGAGGTTACCCATCCATGTCGTATGTACATGGCCATGGCCATATGGGCACACTGGCATTATCACTCACATGGAACAAACGTGGCTGAGACGACAGAGAGGAGTTAGCCAACACTGCACACGGTGTGTTTGTATGTGTGTGTGAGCCACACCAAAAGCCACAACATGTCCTGTCATGCAGCACAGCGGTAACATGCGGTAAATGTTACAGTTGTTGACAGCCCTGTTTGTACTGTTTAGTTTCAGTTAACAAGAGATGGAGGAAGCGAGGGAGGTAGGAAGAGAAACACGCCAATATGTGTGTGTAGAAAAAGTGTTGGAAAGGACAGCAATTTTGGGATGTTATCATTTTTTAGTGCACAATTTGTTAAATGAATAGCCACGAAATATAACTTTGTGCATTTTTGCACCAGCAGTCTTTGTTGAAGGTCTTTAAGTCTCTTTTTGTATACACTGCTTTTTATGTATTCAGATTCTTCTTGCCTTAACTAGTAGGATATGGTATTATAGAAGTATCAACCCAATTTTTTGATTCCATAATACTTAACATTAGAGTCAGTTCCACATTTCCGTCTGCATTTTATGTCTCATAGAGCACAAGAGTTCCTTGATTCCAAATGTAAGCAAAATAATAAAATTATGAAATTTATGGCAGAAATAAAATATTCCCAACCTAACTCCGGTTATAAGAAAACCTTGATTCGAAGATCATAATAGCTAGAAGCTCAAAATATTGTCAACAGATGCATAGACGCCCTTTAGATTGATTTGGTTTAGATGAGCTGATATAGGGTCACCTTTTCGTGATATTTGGCAGAGATAGTTAATTATCTTCTGTTCTTCAAAAATAAAAACAAAGCGATATATAAAAATCTTATCTAAGTGTGAAATAGCTAAATTTTTTCACTTTTTAAAAATTAGTTTTTAGCCATTAATTTGTGCATGATACAATTGAGCCAAGGCTTACCATAGGCTCTACTTAATAAAAACATTTTAACACTAATTTTTTCGGATCAGTGTTGAGTGCGCAAATTTTTAACTCCGCAACTCAACTGCAACCGTGAATACCCTAAATGTGAACAACCCAATTTGGCACTGCTTGTTGAACTGCATACAGGCATACCATTGCAAAAAACTGTGGAGTTAGCAACTGCAACCGTAAATACCTCAAATGCAAACATTCCACTTGAACACTGCTTGTTGAACTGCATACAAGCAGTTAACAACTTGCAAGGAAACAACTGCATGGGATGACATTTTACAGATGAAGCTTCAATTTCCTTGTCAAAAAAGTTTACAGAGTATTCTGTAGTCGACTACCGGCTGAACTATATCACCTTTTCATGTAGTTTAATGTTGGAGAAAGTGTGTGAATACCCTAAATGTAAACATTTCAATTTAACACTGCTTGTTGAAATGCATACAAGCAGTTTACCACATGCAAATAAACAACTTTAAAGTCCCGCGAAAGATGACATTTTACAAATGAAGTTTCAATTTCCTTGGCAAAAAAGTTTACAGAATATTCTATAGTCGACTACCGCCTACACCATATCACCTTTTCATGTAGTTATATGTTGGAGAAAGTGTGTCCACTGCACTTTGCACACTTCACTTAATGCATAAACTTTGCAACATTGCAGGCTGCCACTTTTTCTTTAAGTAACTCACCATAAGTCCCAAACTGCTTTACCGACTGCACTGCAGTTGTTGCTGTAAAACTTTTATGTATGAAAATATTGTGCTTTATAAAACACCTGAAGAACCATAGAATCACAAAGAGGTAGCAGCAAAGCATAAAATAGTAGGTACAGTATGTAAAAGATGAACAGGAAGAAGGTCGGTCGTAGGTGAAAGCAATGAAGTTGAGAGTGCATATTAAAAACTTTACATTAAGTAAAGCAACTTGAAGAGAGTGTAAAGAGACCGTAACATAAACTCTAGGGAAATTTGATGTTTTTAATGTTTTTTTATTATTAAATTTAGGAAAATAGGGAGTTTTTTGGAGACGTAATTTTTAGTATTGCACTTTTAAGTCTCTGCTTGGCAGGAAAATATGTGTTTCTGTGTGCTCCAGAAAATGCATTTTTGAGTCAAAAAAAAGCATTAAAAATACTTGTCATAATTACCTAATTCGAAGTTGGCAGATATAGTATACAATACGATCTAAGAATATCAAAGAATTTTTTAAATTTTGTAACTTATTTTGTCGACACTTTTTAATTCCTCTTCCAACCATATGAAAACTTTGTTTTTGTAAAATTGGTAGCATCAAACATTCGGTTTTAAAATGAATTCAAATAAAATGTTCGGCTTCGTTTTCCGAAGAACGTCAATTTAGCACACATTTTGATTGTGCTTTATATATTAACTTATCCTTGGAAGACAAATATCAATATACAGGAAATTTACTTTTTTCAGTATATTTTTTTTGGATTAGTGAATTTTTGTTTTTAAACTTTCAAAGTCCAACCCTTCGAAAATGGTTATAAATATTTTGAACCTAAATATTTGTAAATTTGAACAATTTTTGACTTATAAATCAAGTCGGTCGTCTCTACTATATTAAATATTCGCTCAAAATTCCTGAGCAGCACATAATTTTATATATTGGATTAATGTTTTACTATGATTTGTAGTGTCTGTAGCTACTTCAGCAACATTCTTGAAAAATAAATTTCAGAAGATCTATAAAATAGTTTAATTTTAATCTTTAAAAAATTTTTCGCTTCAACACAAAAACTTCGAACAATTTTCATATAAAAAAAGTAGCGTACGTAAAGTCGGGCGCGGACGACTTTAGGATACCCTGTACCACTAGCTTGTAATAAAGTCCGATTTCTTCACAAAAAACCAAAAACAGAAGAATTTTTAAGCAAAAATTTTTTTTGACCGATCGTTCCTATGGGAGCTATATGATATAGTCAACCGATTTCAATAAAATTTGACACAGTGCTTAAATACCTTCAAAAAGATATGAATGCCAAATTTATTTCAAATATCTTACAAACAAACAAAACACATCGAATTTTGTATGAAAAACGTGTTTTTTGGACCGATTGGTCCTATGGGAGCTATATGATCTAGTCAAACGATTTGGATTAAATTTAGTACAGTGCTTAGGAACTATAAAATACTCACGAATGTCAAATTTGGTCCCAATATCTTAACAAACAAACGAAACACAACAAATTTTGTTAAAAAATCGATTTTTTGGAAGATCGGACCTATGGGAGCTATATGATATAGTCAACCGATTTTGTTCAAATTTGGCACATTGCTTAAGTGGTCTAAAATTTCCAAACGCCAAATCTGGTTACGATATCTTTATTAAAAAACGAAATATAGCCAACTTTTCTTTAAAA
>JBAMAX010001236.1:0-115535 GCA_037043745.1 Chymomyza amoena
AGCTAGGTACACACGATGCAAACAATTTGCAGCAAGTTGAAAATAATTTGCAGCAAAAGTTTGCACAAATGTTTACACCTATGCAAATATTGCAAGAAAATTTCTTGCTTCAATCAATTTTTGTTTTGCACGCAAACTTTTGCATGGCTATTTCGTGCAATACATTGCGTTAATGTCTACACGTGTTTTCATTTTTTGTTTGCAGTGCTTGCAAGTGACACTCATTTGCCAGTTCTGTTGTTTTGTGAAAGTCAAGAAATAACGACGTGCTTATATTATGTCGGCACAAAAATCGAGAGTTGCTGCTATTGCTATATTAGCAATTATAATTAAACGTAAAAAAGTGAGAAGATTAGAGTCTGCAAAAAAAAGAAAGTGCTGGGTGAAAGAGTGGATTTCCAAAAGAGATGAAAAAGGAGTGCATCAGAACCTTTTAAAAGAGCTGCAAAATGGCGATGAAACAAACTATTACAATTTTTTTCGCATGTCAGTCAGTGATTTCAATTTTTTATTAGAAAAAGTAAAAAACTACATAACTAAACAAGACACTGTAATGCGTCCTGCGATTCCACCAAATGAGAGATTAGCCCTGACATTGCGTTTTTTAGCCACGGGTATGTATTAAATATAATTAACATTTTTATGAACTTTTAAGTAATATGTTTATTGATGTAATTTAATTTTTTACAGGTGATTCATATCATTCTCTGATGTTTCTTTTTCGCATTCCTGTGAGTACGGTTGCAAGCATTGTGCCGGAGTGTTGCCGAGCTGTATATAATTGCCTGAGAAGGGAATATCTTAAAGTAAGTATGTAAATTATATATGCATTTACTTTTTTACCATCTGAAAAGCCAAAAACTGGAGAATTGGTAGACGAGTACACGATATTAGGTGTAGAACAAGTTAAAGTGCCCTCGCTATCGATTTCCGATACTTCCAAAATAGCTATTTGAATTTTTCTGCGAAGCAGAAGTCTATTTTGGTGTGATTTCAACAATCTGAGCTCAGATGCAACGAAATCACCGAACACCTGATTATCATCCGCTGGCTTATCGAGTAAAGCGCTTGACTTTTTAATAAGCAGATCTTCGTCCTTAAATTGTATCTCGTCACGTTTTTTTTTTTTTGCTTTGGATGTAGTTGGTACGCCATCTGTTGTTATTGACGAATTAGCTGAACATGGTGCCTCTCCTAAGAATATTGTGTTAACGGCGCTTTCACTTAGATCCTAAATATATGTGAAAAAGTATAAATTGAAAATGTAAACAATATATTAATAATTTATTTGAATTTTCTTAGGTTCCCAATTCTACAACCGAGTGGCTTAAAATTTCATCCGATTTTGAAAGTATTTGGAACTTTCCTCATTGTATCGGTGCATTAGACGGAAAACACGTAGTTATGAAAGCTCCGTCTAACAGTGGTAGTACCTACTTCAACTATAAGGGCACGCATAGTGTTGTGCTAATGGTGTTAGCAGATGCAAACTATAAAATAATTTACTTCGATGTAGGAGGCAGAGGAAGAATTTCTGATGGAGGAATTTTTAACGCATGTAGTCTATCATATGCGTTACAAAATGAACAACTTAATGTTCCTGAAGAGCAGCCACTTCCAGGTCGAGATCTAAAGGTGCCCTATGTACTTGTAGCGGATGATGCTTTCGCATTGAAAAGATACGTAATGAAACCATATCCATTCAGAAATCAACCAGCTCCAAATCGTGTTTTTAACTACCGTCTTTCCAGAGCAAGAAGAGTGGTAGAAAATGTTTTTGGCATAATGGCAAATAGATTTCGGGTTTTAAGAAAGCCATTGGAACTTGGGCCAGAAAAGACAATAGATGTTGTCTCTGCAGTTTGCGCATTACATAACTGGTTGATGGCCAAGAAAGAGTCAAAACAAAAATATGCTCCGAATGGAACATTCGATAATGAAGTTGATGGAGAAGTGGTACCAGGTACTTGGCGTAACGATCTGACGTTAGAAGGAAACTGCATACCAATTCAAAGAAGTACGCAAAACTCTACTGAAGCAAAAGATATACGTGAAGAATTTAAAAATTTTTTTGTTTCGCCTGATGGTGAAGTTTCATGGCAATATAAACATATATAAAATAAGTAATTACTACGATATGTTCAATAAACTGTACTACTTACCAAATTTTGAATTTTATAATTATTTCCGTCGTCATTTGTAATAAATTTAAGGGCATCGAAAAACTCCCATTTGCTGGTATAGTTGTCCGATGTACCCTGGCCACTCTTTTTTTGCTTCACTCTGCGCACCTCTTGCAAAAATTGAGTGCGCAAATGATGAATTTTTGTTTTTATTTCATCATCACTTTTGTCTAATTTTTCAGCAATTTCGCGATAAGCATTTTGCTTTTTATGCTTATTTTTATAGTCTGCTGACGAGACATCCCATAAAACAGAATAATTCTCGTACAATTCAATTAATTTTATCGTTTTCTCGCGATCCCACATGTTGCTTTGCTTGCTGCAATATTGCGACTGAAAGCAAACAGCACATGCAAACAAGCAAGCAACTGACGCAACCAAGATATCGGTAAAATAGTGTATACAGACGACAAGCAAAAAATATTGCTGCAATAAAATTTTGCAAGTTCTTTGTTTGCAGCAAAATGGTTGCACTCGTGTTTACACGCGCAAATTTGATTGCAGCAATCAACTTGCTGCAAATTGTTTGCATCGTGTGTACCTCATATTTGAACACCGTGGTTTTAATCCCACAAGGTCATATACCACGTTAAATAAAATCCGGATAGATCTGGCTTTCATGTCCCTGGTACGTACGCGGTTCCACACTACATAAAGACCTCAAATTGCACTCAGTTGAATAGCAGATACAGCGAAAGATTGCTGAGACACCGCAGCCTGCTCGCAAGAGGACTACTCTCTACCTGCCCTTTAAGGTGGCTTAAGTGGCAAGGTTTTGCGAAGACATTGGGAAGTCAGTAAGACTACCTACACTTAAAATCCTCATACCATCCAAAAAAAAAAAAAAAACAATATCGAACGCTACGTAACCTCACCGAATTTTTTCTGCATACGCGCGACGGACACGTACCAGAGTCACTTGTACCGCCACATATTCTACAAATCTCTACGCAGCCTAAGCGAGAACGGGATTCACTATCAATTTATTCAGCCCGTTCCGAAAATTTGCATTTATTGGAAAACAACCAAGTTCTGATCGTTAAGAGTACAACCGGCTCTGGAAAGTCAACTCAGGTACCCCAGTACATTTTGGATAACGCAACATCAAACCACTGTCAAGCCGTATTCCAGCTATTAGTCAAAGAGCGCGATGCAGCCATAAGTAAGACGCAGGCTATAAAATTCATATCGAAAAAAAAAAATTGATGTACAGAATAATAACAATAAGTTAAGATCCATTTTTAATAAAACGCAAACTAATGAACAACAAATTAACAATAATAGTACTTAACTTAAATAATAATAATAGACAATTACTAAATGTTACTAAAACCGAAATGTGTCAAAAAAAAAAGGTAGGTATTAAGGCAACTAATGCTTAAACCAGTTCCGAATTGTAAACTCAAACCAAAATTTATGTCAAAAATGGTTCGGTTTTTTGAACAAGTTTTTAATCAAAGCCCTGAAACAGATGAAATTAAATTTTCTTCAAATTTTTAACCAAAAATTTTTAAATTTAATTTATGCGCCAAATTGAAAACTGCTTGCTTGCAAGCATTGGGGTATGCACTAATCAGGACACCCTTCGACTAAAAAAGAATTTGGAAAATGGACTGAAAGTCTTTGACAAATATATATTACGAAGTGAAGAACAGGCTGAAGGCCTACGTTGCTCTGGCCTTTTATAACTTAGAGCTAACTTCTTCTTTTTAATTATATAAATAAATAAAAAAATTAAGCGAAGAACCCACCGCACGACTTTGTTGACAGAACGGGTATTGAAAATCCCATTAACGGGCACCAAGTCGAATGTATTTAATCATTTAAGATATTGTCTAAAAATTCATTCTAATATTAATGGAAAAACTTTGCAAAAATAATAAAGCCACAAAAACTAAATTATTAAATATTTTTTCAAAGTAGGATGAAATGGATATCTTTTAAGCCTGTCATTCACGAAAAGGATTTCTTAGAAGCAGAATTTCACAAAATGGCATTGAGAGATTTTGCAATTTAAAAAAAAAAAAAAAAGAACTTTAAATCGGGTAATTGAGAGAGCCACACGAATTTGCCTTATTATCGCGCCAAGTTGTCTTATTTAAACTGAATGGCCATTTTAAAGTTGGACGATAAAATTTTTCTGAATTTTATATACCACGAATTTGGCTTATTTTCAGGTAAATTTTTAATCAAGTTCATCACATTTATTCTCTCAAACGTGAACCAAACTTTTAAATTAAAAAAAAAGGGATTCTATATACAATATAAAATTATTATTCAATTTAGAGAAGTATTACTTACATTATAAGTGGCAATGGTTACTTTTCCACTTCAGAAGTCACAAAGTCTTTTGAAGACTTTTTTGTTTTTGTTACCTGGTTAAGTCATTTTGGCAACGAGGTAACATAATTTTCAGCACCTATTACATCTATTGTCGCCCAATCTTTGGGCAAAGTCTGTTTAAAGTTTGCGAATGTATCAATGTATCCAGTCGACATTGTTAGAAAATATTCCCCATAGATCTTCGATGGGGCTTTTGAGTCGGGCTGATATTGGGCATAAATAGGCTTTTGTCTTGTGGACTGTATGGATTGATGCTTTGTCTTGTCCATATCTTGTTGGAAAATTTTCTCCCACCACCACCGCAAAGTCAAAAAGGAAACTTGCTAGGAGTAAAACAGGTAATTATATGGCGCTTCTGCATCTTGGGAATATTCTCCCTGGAAGTATACCACATATAATGTTTTCGTTTTATCATCCAAAACTAGACCGGCTCCCAGATACGATGAGGCCTAAATAACCTTTTTTTGCTTATTTTTGAGAAAGTTTGCAATTGTGTTTCTAAGACGGGTCAGTCTAGAAACGATTTAATTTATTTGGCCGTGCTTTACTTCTGAAAGATGCTTTGTTTTCTTTTATTTTCTCGAAATTTAAAAAAACAAAATCAACGCGTCCAGGCGAAAAGATGCAATTTCAATGTTTGCACATACCCTTACATATTTCGTAAGGCAATTCTAAAAATTGATTCAAACGAATTCTTATGTATGCGGACGATATCAAACTTTGTCTGTCCTATTCCGCTAAAAATAAGCACTTACTTCTTCAGCATGATTTTGATAACATGCAATCTTGGTGCATTATAAACCAACTCTTTCTCAACAAGTCAAAATGTAACATTATGAGGTTTTATCCTTCTTCCTTATTTGGCTGCTTACTCTTTAGAATCTTCTGCCTTAAAACGCATCGAGAGTGTCCGACCTTGATGCTTTATTCGATCATAACCTTAAATTTAAAAACCATATTTGCCGTCAATAAAGCTAGAGGTGCTCTTGCTTTTATTTAGCGTTGGTCTGCAGAGTTTAACGACTTGACCCTACGAGCATTCTTGACCAATCCTATATTATGAGTCTATCTTTTCGTCAACGGTGATCCCTAGGCACTTTTTGATATAATGTTTAATTTTCTATCTTGCTTCCCATTAACCAAAATTGTGTAATTTGTTTTTTGTATGAAATATCTATTTATTTTATATTCCATATTTGTTTCGAAATGAGAATAAATCTCCTTTTATAGTGACTAATATTCGATATCGAAGTAAGCATTATCTAAACTGCATGTGGTTTCCGCAGAATACTGCCACGCCCCATAAATTCCACGAAACCATAAAATTATTACCGTAACTGTTTTCAGACCTCAAGAGAATGATCGCTGGAAAGAGATTTAGCTCCAATGAAGGTAATCGCCGAAACGGAAGCTTATTATGAGGCTAAAGAGAAATCTTATTATAAAAATGTTATCGAAAGTTGGAGGATCGCCATAATCGGTGTATCGCCTCTATCGCCCTCTATGGAAACTATGTTGAATAAAAAAACCGAATTTTGACAAAAAAAAACTTTTCAGCCCACCTAGTAGACTATGTTGATCTCTAAGATCGTAAGATTTGCAGCATCTTGATTTATTTCAACACAAGAACAAGGTAACTCATGTTATTAATGTTATTAAAACACCAAAAAAAGTTTTTTTCGTTTTTTGAGGTTATGTACATGGCGTTAAAATGTTTATGGTCTGTGGTCACTGAGAACGAAAATGAAGTCAGAAAAATTAAAAGAGAAATACCACAGTAAAAAATTATTGTCTCAAACGTTTAATGATTAATCAAAGGGATATATTTCGTAACTTCGAATAGCCATAACTTTCCGAAAAATAATCGTAATTGATCTCTTTAATTCATACCGAACTATGTTACTGAGTTTTTATGGCTACTTAAGTATGTACAATTTTATTGTGCTAGTTACTTGTGCATCCATTCAGACAAATATTTTCCGTCTTTACTAAAAGACGCAAAATAAGTTTTAAACAGTATACTCGGTTGACTTAATTTTGGTTTTGTTGACCTTACGCCTAGATTCCATATTTTCTTTGTCTTTTTGTATTAGAATATAAATGGATGCCTTCTTATACACTTCGCTATCAGAATCCCCATCCCGATTCATATAAGATTTCCAAATGGGTTAATAAGATTCTTTTTCGTTGAATTTAAGAGCACAAAATTACATGTTTCAAAGTATTGTTTCCCACTAAATCTATCTGCGTCGCATAAATAATATTCAAGTTATATACAAAATTGTGCAAGTTGAATCTCATATTACAACATTTTGGTCTTATCGATGCCCAATTGATAATGAGCCAATTAATCATGGAAGTCTTTCAAAATGATGGCAATTTGAATGTCAATAAACGCATTGAAGTGCGCCCATAAAGTCTACTTCCCTTTCCAGTTGGCAAGTTCAATGTTCGGCAGATTTGGAATTGTATTTGCCCAAATAGTACATAATTAAAACTCCCAAGTACCATTTGGGAACAAACCAAGCGCCAAGAGCCACTTCATCAAAAAAATCAATAAATAACTCAAACTAATTGTTAAAATCTACGCATCTCGATGACTTCTCCAATGCTGCTCCCTGTTGGGGGTGCCAAACAAAATTTTGCAACAAATCAACAACAACAATACAAAGTGTTAATTTCACAAATATTTTGACACTTTTTACGGGTGTTTTTTTCGGATTTTCAAGGTCTTGTTTGTCTGCTAAAGTTAATTGCTCTGTCGAACTTTGTTGGAAGCTGAGCATTTGATTTTTTGACTATTTGACAGTAACAAAAACAAAAAAAAAGTGTTAAAAAGGTTAAAAAGTTTTCTATCTATCTTTGTCCTGTCTATTTTTGACTTTACCTTAGAATTTATTTGAAGCGGCCACTTTTTAGCAACCTAATCTGCATGTCTAAAATGTAGCATACATAAAGGGGCAGCTTTGTATAAGCACACACATGGGCACACAATGTTCGTTAAAGCCTTAAGAACATAAGAACATAAAATCTATGATGTATAGTATGTACGACATAGATGTAGCTAATAGACGCCAGTGGCGTAGATGGCTTTTTTGCGATAGGGGATATGAGCTACTACCATACTTCAAACAATAAAGTATCAAACAAAAAAATAGTACATAATAAAAATTAAGTCAGTGTTTAGGACGAAATTAAATTTTCAGAGTTTTTATGGTATAAATACCAAAATCATTCCTAATGCAAAGCCTTGAAGACAACCAGACAAGCTACGCCTAATTAAAACCAGGTTTATATCTTCTGAAAGAAAACTACATCTTATCTAAAGTTTATTTCGGGATTAGGTCTTCCCAAAACTGTTTCCAACTTCATGATATAGTTGTAAATTGTATGAAAGAAAATTTTGCTCAGAAGAGCTCTATCGGCTTGTCGAAGCTGCATATGATTCTGTTTGGCATAATGACCTAGTATACAAAATAGTCCAATGTAAATCTTCGCTCTATCTAACTAAACTGATTCTAAGTTCTCTATTGCAAAAACATTAAAATAAATATAAAATATTGTTTTCGCTATTTGTGAGTTTACTTCAATAATAAGGTTTCGCGAAAAAAAAACTGTTATTGTTTATAAATTCTTTTAGAATGAAATCAATGTAGAGGTTGGACATTCGCCTTCGTGTTACTTATAAGCAACGATGTCGAATTGCTCGATAACTGGAAAAGTTTCAGATGACTGAAACATAATTAAAAAATGGCGGACGTAAAGTCGGGCGCGGATGACTTTAGGATACCCCGTACCACTAGCTTGTAATAAAGTCCGATTTCTTCACAAAAAACCAAAAACAGAAGAATTTTTAAGCAACAATTTTTTTTTTGACCGATCGTTCCTATGGGAGCTATATGATATAGTCAACCGATTTCAATAAAATTTGACACAGTGCTTAAATACCTTAAAAAAGATATGAATGCCAAATTTATTTCAAATATCTTTACAAACAAACAAAACACATCGAATTTTGTATAAAAAACGTGTTTTTGGACCGATTGGTCCTATGGGAGCTATATGATCTAGTCAAACGATTTGGATTAAATTTAGTACAGTGCTTAGGAACTATAAAACTATACTCACGAATATCAAAATTGGTCCCAATATCTTAACAGACAAACGAAACACAACAAATTTTGTTAAAAATCGATTTTTTGGAAGACGGACGGACAGACGGACGGACAGACGGACAGACGGACATGGTGCATATCGACTTCTCTATTCACCCTGATCATATTTTAGGTAACTTTGGGGTGTCTCCGACGTCTCCTTCTATATGTTAAATACATTTTCGGCTTGCACAAACTTAATATACCCTTGGTACCATACGGTACAGGGTATAAAAATTGTATCATTCATGATGATTTATATAAAAGAGAAAAAAAAACTTATTTTAAAGAAGCGCGCGAATTCATTTACAAAAATTTATTTCTCGCACGATCAAAAATAGCTTCCGTTAAGAACCTGCCTAATTTATACCTCTTGAAACTTTTTATCCCATCATAATTAAGGTTTTTTATTTATTTCTTGTTATTGTTTTCCTTAGCATTAAATATTCGAATCAAACTCCTTTATATTTATAAAATTATTCTCATAATTTCTATGTTGTAAAGACATAATATCTAAACTCTGATGGAATATTTTAAGCTAACTTCAAGTTATATTCTTACATTATTTCCGCAAATAAAGCAATTTGTAAATTTAATTTTATATTGGATTTGATGGTTCAAAGTAAGTGGGCTTTTACTTTTATAAAATCACAATAATAGACAAAATCATCTTGTGTTAAGAATTATCTAAATTTTTTTACATGCTGACAGATAACAATTTTTTAAAAATAGAATAACGAGCTACTTAAATCAAGAAGAAGAGCAAGTCATGCCCAAACGACTCCTCCCACCGACGCCACTGACATATTCACAAACAAAAATAAATGCAAATATAGCAGTAAAACTTGAACTTTTTGGCTCAAAGGCTTGTTCCATTTTTTCCATGGCCAGAAGCATAAAGTTGTTGAAGCACATTAAGGTAGATAGATGTATGTAATTGTTATTCAAACCCATTTTAAATGCTATCGCTTTAACCCTTTGAAGTCAGCTGGCAACACACACACACACACACGTACATATAAACCATTTGTGAGCCAAAAGTCGACATAAAAGTTTTTCAATATGGCAAATAACAAAAACTCATGGCAAACTAATTTACATAAGAATTAGTTGTAATCATGTAAAACCGAATTAAATTGAATTTAAAAAGCATCATTATAAAGCGAGTAAACTCAGTAAGGCTGTTTAATATCAAGATAAGTTAGCAAATGCTAACATTTAAATTCCAACCTTATCCAGCTTAGTATCTTTAAATCAAGCACCCAAAGCAATAAATTATCAGAGTTTGGGTCTATTGAGCACGCCCACAAACACAAGCTAGAAAACCCCAAAAAAAAAAAAAAAACACGCCCCTGTCATGTCTGCACATAATTTGTGTGAATAAAATGCATGCCGAAATTGAAACAAAATTAAATTGCAATAAATCAGAGTTTCGTTAATAGCGTTCAATGATAACATTAAGTATACGTCAAGCACTCATTCCCACATACAAGCACACACACGCACACACGCACACAGGCACACACAGGCACACACACTCACACTCTTAGAGCTTTTCGCAGCTTGAGCAACTTTTAGTAATGCCATCGAATAAATAAAAATTGTACGCTCAAGTAAACAAAGCCGCCATTGCGGTTAATGGAAATATATTCATGCCAGAGCAACAGGAGGAGATTAAGAGAAAATTACAGAGAGAACGCAAGAGAGTGAAGAGAAAGTAAGCCCATTTGTATATTCTTTTTAACGCTTAATTGATTTGTACTTTCATTGCACGTGCGTCTCTCCGTCAACATTGAGACTTGCCTAAATGGGACTTGCTCTCTGCCTCCCACGGAGACGTCATCAGCTTCATTTGTGGCACTCATTGCTCCTAATCACTTGGTATGCTTAGTGAAGCTCAAACAACGCTTCGGGTCATATGCCTCCGCATGTGTTGACAAATCTGTCTCAATATTTTTGACATTTATATTTAGGACTTACTGCCTCCGGTGGTCATAGGAGCCACTTGATTCTTCCATATACATAGTGCCGCATGACTGAAGGTAAACATAAAAATAGCTACATAAAATTCTAACAAGAAGCACACAAGTTTTTATTTTATATACAAACTTCGTTTATTTATACTTTTCAGTACATAAATATACGGTACTTGTTTGTTATTTGTCTAAAAAGCGGTAACTGAAACTAGGATAAACTACTCAAGCCACTATAATTTGCTTAGCCTTGTACACTTGGCAGTTTTCTACTATAAAAAGAAAAATAAAACAAAAAAATTTCATTTCATTTTTATACGAACAAAATGCCACTCACTCATTCAATCATTTATAAACATAGAGCGCATTTATGTGGATGCCACTTAAATGCTCCGACAATGGGAAACCAACAACTAAAGCAACAATTTAACAAAACAAAGTTTCAATACTCTTTACAGAGTCCGTATAATGAGCATTAACGCTAGAATAGAATTTCACATTTGTTTGGTGTTCCCCGATACATATACTTGATTTTAGTTTTTAATAAATTTGGGGAATAAGTTTAATAATAATTTAAAAATAAAATTTCATGAAAAACAGAGAAAATAATTATTATACAAAGTAAAAGTGTTTATTCAAAAGCAAAAATATTATTCCTGTATTAGTAGTTTTAACAAATTATGTTTTTTGATACCCATCATTAAGGCGGTCTTGGGACAAGTAGCAAAAAATGTTATCGTTTAGACACTTCGTTTGCGATCCTGTTGGTTCAAAATGCTGAGATATGATATAGAAACTTTTCGTAAAGATAAATTATCAACGCACATTGATGTACAGCATCAATTAAAAAAAAATGTTTAGTCATTGTGTTTCGATACTGATACGGATAGTTAAAAAGATTCGGACGAGAAAGACGATTTTGGTGTTGAGTATAATATGAACAGATTCCTTTGAATTATGCAGAATTTATTGATTATTCGCTTCTCATATCCGTATCTGCAGTAATGTTTGACATTTCTCAAAATTCTAATCAAAATATTGTTTCATTCCTCATCATCTTTTATTGGCACAAGTACGAGGTTGGATTGATAAGTTTCCGGCCTGACCAAGAGATGGCGCCACTAGGCCTACCTTGAAGTGGCGTTCTATAGTACCATCCTTAGATAGCTTGTAGCTATACTTTCAGCCTGATCGCCATGTTAGTTTAGATTTGAGAGCACACTGAACAAGACGCCTCTGTGTTTTTCTTGAAAACAGTCGACCAAAAATTGATTCGAAAAAACATTTCTACCGCCAATTTGACGTTGTATAAGCGTAATCCAAGCGAATTTTTGCGTCGATTCATAAACGTTGACGAAACTTGGGTCCACCACTACACTCCTGAAACCAAAGAACAGTCTAAACAGTGGATTGGACCAGGGGAACCAACTCCAAAGAAGGCAAAAACAATTTTTTCAGCGAACAAGGTTATGGCTACTGTTTTTTGGGATGCAAGAGGTATTATATACATTGATTACCTTGAAAAGGGTAAAAGTATCACTGGTCAATACTAAGCAGACTTATTGCAACGTTTGAGCCACGAGGTGAAAATTAAACGACCTCATCTGGCGAAGAAAAAGAATCTTGTGTTCATCACGATAACGCACTAGCGCACAAGTCAATCGTTGCGATGGCTAAAATCAACGATCTGAAGTTTGAATTGATGCGGCACCCTCCCTACTCTCCAGACCTAGCCCCGAGTGACTATTATCTGTTTCCTAAACTCAAAAAATGGCTTGGCGGTAAGAGATTTGCGGACAATGAAGAAGTAATCGAAGCTGTAAATGGGTATTTTGAGGAGCTTGACGAATCAGTATATAGAGATGGCATTACTAGACTAGAACACCGCTATGAGAAATGTATCAGCCATGGAGGAGATTATGTTGAGAAATAAAAAAAAAATTCTTAAAAACGTTGTTTTTCTTGGTCAGGCCGGAAACTTATCAATCCACCCTCGTATTAGTAGTTTTAACAAATTATGTTTTTGGATACCCATCATTAAGGCGGTCTTTGGACAAGTAGCAAACAATTTTATCGTTTAGCCACTTCGTTTACGATCCTGTTGGATAAAAATGCTGAGATATGATATGGAAACTTTTCGTAAAGATAAATTGTCATCGCACATTGATGTACAGCATGAATTAAAAAAAAATTTTTAGTCATTGTGTTTCGATATTGATACGGATGGTTAAAAAGATTCGGACGAGAAAGACGATTTTGGTGTTGAGTATAATATGAACAGATTCCTTTGAATTATGCAGAATTTATTGATTATTCGCTTCTCATATCCGTATCTGCAGTAATGTTTGACATTTCTCAAAATTCTAATCAAAATATTGTTTCAGTCCTCATCATCTTTTGTTGGCCCAAGTATACCTTCATTATCCAATCGTTCTTGCTCTTTTTGCGCCTGTTTCATCTGATACATTATCTTGTCAAAGAACATCAAACATTGTTGGTTCAACTCTGAATATAAATCTGAAATTTGTATATTTTAGATATGCTGAAGCTCAGCCCTTCAGTAATAAAGTACTCGAAAATATCGGTTTCAATTTTAAACGTTAGGAGAAAAAAAAATTTGTTGGCCTTGACGTCCTATAATACATGTATAATGCCGGTATATTATAAGCGAACTTACTCGTAGATACAGCATTCCATTTAAAATTTATCAAATTCACAATGGTATATACCGGCAAGTTTCGAAAATGGAATGTACTTAGTTTTTTATCAACAAAAAGATTGCCTGTAATAATTTTATATGTTCCTCTTAATTTTAATTATAGTCTAATTAAGGTTTTATATTCCTAAGTCCACTTTTAAATAAAGAAACAAGTTTTTTCGAAAAATATGTATATCATAAGCATCTATATCATAAGCATCTGTCTATAGGCTATAGACATAACCCCATAACCTCATAAAACCCCATAAAACCCGATACTTAAAATGCATTCAATTTTTTTAATTTTGCATTCCTTTTTATACAAAACTAACACGAAAAACTTTTTTTTTGAAAAAAACAATTGGTTTAGATGACTAAGTAAAATTAGAACAATTATATTAAGTGATCAATTAAGTAATAATAAATAGATGGCTTAACCCACTTCAAGGCTAGTATGCCAACCTCCGCGTCGCCTTGCAAACTTCCACAGCTTTGAGTTTTCCTTAAAGAATCCCTTAACAATCGAAGAAATCTGTGATTGATTTTTAAATTATTAAGTTTGACACAGGAACTATTCGTTCACACAAGCTAATATATTTTATGAATTAAGCAATGATGTACAGAAATACTTTGTTGATTTTCTGATATGACCAATTTTGTTTTTCACCATTATCACTGATATCTTTCTAATTTCTTAAGATCTTACATACACGACTTTGTTTTATGGCAAATAAAAGAAATCTATTTCAGTAATATTAAATGAAAAAATATTTTAGTCATATAAATATGATAAGAAACTCGGACTGTTCTTAACAATAAATAAGACACTTTAATTGAATTATGAAAAGAAAACATTTTAAAGAATATTTTTTTTTTTGTATATTATGTAAGAAAGTTCTGGTGCTGGGATATAACTCAGCCTATACCAGGGCCAACTTACATACAATTTATAAGTTTGCTGAGACACTGGGCAATATAGGGGGCTTAGAAACCAGCCTCGCCGTACCTGCATGCATATATACATATGTACCTTCTAACCTCTCACATGGCCGTTGCAATGTGACTGGCGCGCTCTCAACACGTTTTAGCGACAACCAGATCGTAGCGGACTACGTCGCTGAGCGAAGCTCTCACGACCGTATCCGTACTCTAGGTGGGGGAGTTGTGGTTGCGGGCGAGGCCTGCGCGTACATACAATGTGTTCGCCACAAACTGTACCACTTGAGCGAGGATCTTTTGGGCTGCGAATGGGCACGAACAAGGAAAGGAGAGGGGAGGATAGTTAAAGGTACCAACTCACTCACGTCGTCTTAGCGATAGACGGCTATCGGCAGCCTGGGTTGGCAGCCCGGCGTGGCGATCCTCTTATCGATATTTAACCTTGTTTTTACAGCACTTTAATTATCTTAATGCTAAACTTATAACTACTAACTAAAAAATACTAAATTAAACTTATATCTAAGAAATTTATTATTAGTATTTACTATTTATATGACGGGGCTAATAGCCTCGTTACAATTCTATTGATGAAAACGTTCGAAGAGTTCATGCTGAATGAAAGTGTAACCTTGCTTAACACATATCACACCATGCCGATGATGGCTTTTAGTGAACCGACAGACTTTAAACACTTGCAAAAAGAAGGGCATTAAAGATGCCAACCATTTAGCATCATTTCAATTTGCATGCATAAGAAGTCAGTAATAAATTGTACATGGCGCAAGTCAATTACCCTGCGCTCAACCACAGTGCGTATACGTAATACGAAAATAACAAATGAAATATGTATGCAAACTTCAAGAAGAAGTTTCAAGGGAATCAAAAGAAATGCAGCGAGTCTAGTTGAGTTGAACTTGCCGAAACAGTTTATTCCTTTCAACTCACCCACCCGTCATTGTAAGACATTAAATAAATAGTCGAGCCAAATAAAGTGTCGGACTAGCTGGCAGCTGCAACCAAGTTGTTTAACTTGGAAAAAACTACTCGGAAAATTATGCAGACGTTGCATGCAGCGAGAAGGGCGCTTAAAAAGTCGTAAAACCTCCAAAAACGCGACAACTGTGCGCAAAATTATAAATTATGTAAATAGCCAAACTGGTGGATGTGGAAGTGGTGAAGCGGGGAAGTGATGAAGCGCTGAAGTCCGCGCCTAAGGCTAGACTCGGCTACTTAATTACATGCCATCAAAAAAAAGTGCCATAAACTATAAAAATCCAAATTGCAGGCAACCAAAGCGTAGCTGTGCTAGGATGCTCTCTATCTATAAAGGGAAAACCCCTTAAAAGCGGCAACCATTGTCATCTTGGCTCTCACCCCCCGCGGCTGTCGCCTTTGTGCTAGCGCGTAATGCGCTTAATGAGAAAATGCAAAGGCGACAATGAACAGCGAACAGCGAACAGCGAAATTATGCTCAGTAAATACTTGAAATACAACTAAGCCAAACAGGGATAGAGAGACAAAAAGAATCGAGGAGAAGGGAGAGAGCGCGTTAGAGTGACGTAGAACAGAAAGTTGAAAGCAAGAAGACGCTTTTCTGGTTTCAGTTTGAGTGCCCTGCCCTGGTGAAGTAGGTCAACCCTGTGACGACAGCAGCAGCAGAGAACTTGACGCTCAAAAGCAGGCAATGAATTGTGGCGCTTTAAATGAAATTAAATTATTTAAATGTTTCGTTAAACTTTTTTAATAAAGTTGTATTGTTGTTGTTGAGCCCATTGTAGGTTGTTTTTTTGGTTTATTTTTTGTTATTGCAGCGACACTTTAATGTTAATTAAATTTGTTATCAAATCAAAAACACACCGCAGCGCCAGCTGCAAAAGACCCAAAAATGTATTAAAAAACTAATTAAAGGTCCAAAGTTAGTTTTTTGATTTTTATTAACTATACAAGATAAGGGTTATATTAAGTATATGCAATTGTATATATTTTAAAGGCGTAAACGACGGTTATCCCGCAAGTGAAATACAAAATTTAGTTTTTAGCAAAATATATCCTCAATATATTTTATTCTTTGCCGTAGTAAAAAGTCAAAAAATGTTTCCTCGTATCGGATATCGAGATATTTTGGAAAAAACACTTTTCGAAATTGAAAAAAAAAACTATCTCCACTCATTTAACTATTACTTAAACATGTTAAGGTTACCAAAATGTTGTAGAATTAGTCTTACAAAAAAATTTCGCCATAATGAAACAATAAACCATCTTAGTAGCAGAATTGGCCTTAAAAACCTCAATCGAAAAAAAGTAAGCAAAAAGACTTCGTTCTTGACATCCATATAATTTCAAAAGTGTTACATTTTTAGGTCGGCATAAGTCCAATTACAGAAGCTATTGAAACAAGATACGATTTAGATTTCGTTTGTTAAAGTTTATTTTTGTTTGTTTTGTTTTTAGTAAAAAACTATAAAGAACAAACTTAAGCTTCCGAATAAAAATACACATCTTTAAGAAGTTCAAGGTAAACTAAGCCTAACAAAGAAAATTTCAGACTCAAAATCCTAAATTAAAGTCACTCAAATTGATGGCACATATCAAATGCAAATTTTCCAAAATGAGTGGATGAGACTCAATGCATAAGATGCAAGAGTTAAACTTTGAGTATTTAAAATTTTTGGATCTTTCAAGCGACTTCAAAAATTATTTTCGTTTAATACTCTTGAAAATAAGATGTCTTGTGATGTGTGCTTTTCCAGAACTAGGTTTTTAGACCTACACACAGTGGGACAAACGATCTATCTGACGGAAAATGGAGAAAATGGAAATGGTTTCAGAATAAAAACCAGAATATTGTCATAAAATATAAAAAACTGAAGAATTTGCAGCAAGGATTGAGAGCCACATCGTATATAGTGAATTTGGTAATGACTGTACACACTCAAATGCAGAGCAGTGTAAATATCAACATAGGAAATTGTGTTTTCAAAACGGATAAATGCCAAAACATATAGGCAGCTGGGAGGTAAAGTTTCAAAATTATGGATTTAATGCAGCCAAGCGTTTCATTAAAGAATATCCAAGGTTATGTATACCTTGTATTATTATATAAAATATTGGAAAGACTACCTCTGCTGATTGGTATAATGTCGGAAGAGCCCATCGAAGCCATTAATAAAGATTTTCAAAATTTTCTATTTAACCACACTCCCAAAACTTCTCAAAGAATTACTATGGAGGAGGTAATCAAGACATTATTTTAGTCTTCAGATATTTTAATTATGAGTCCTCCGTCTTATCTTAGCAATAATGGTAATGTTGTGGAGGCTGACATAATAAAATTGGTGATGTCGTATTGGGTGAACAATGCCATCTTAACTAAAGTTATGTATGGACAAATTTTAATGTACCTTTCATCTTTACTATATCGGGAAAATATTCTTTTGAATATATTTTTATTATTTTAAACGATTTTAATTTCGTTTCGCTAAATCGACCGTTTTCTCACTGTGCTACGGACGGATGTAGCCTTTCATTTACATTGCACAAATCTAAAATGTCCATCCATTTTCTTTAATTCCAATTATTGCACTTTTTATCAATTTCTAGTACCATCCGAGTGGTCTCTTTGTTCTTCATTATTTAAAATCATCTCTGACTCGCAAGTTGTCAGCGCAAAATCTTTTTTTACTTTTCATCTCTTTGTTCTTTTAATCTCACGCTGACTGTGCCCTTTGTGGGCATTCGCTGAAAAGGACATTTAATTGTTGGTTCTCTTTCTTTTTACTTTTTATATGCTACACTACGTTTTTTTCTACCCTGTGTCGATATCGAACAGACAAAGGAACAAAATTTCTCGTTTTGTACACAAAAAACCGTATTAGCACTTTTTGTAAAATTTTATAAACTATAATTTTTCAAATGCCGATCTATTTGGTAACTTTTCAGTATATGTATACCATTACACTTTTTTCCGTTTTGGCATTCAAGGTTTTTAGGTTAGCCGAAAACATACAAATAAGTTAGTGGCTTTTTGTTTGTAAGAGCATTGTTTGGATTGGTATCATCAAGACTTTGGCGATTTTAGTATCGCTGCGTATTTCTCCATGCCTCCATTTCTCCATTGATTTTATTTACTGAATATCTCATATGCTATTGATTAATAAATTTTAAGAAGAACAGGAATTAGACAGATGAAGGCCTAGGACGTAGAGTTAACGGATAAAATGTCTGCCAAAACATTTCATCTCATCACACCAAAATCTTAAGACAAACATTTAGTTTAAAATCTATTATCTACAATGGTACATCTTATCAGACAACTCATTTAGCAGATGAAAGTAAAGCCCGTTTTATTGATATTAAAAATATATTTCAGTGATTTATTATGAATTAAACATGTGTACCTCTTAAAAAAAACACCCTTTATTATAGCAAATACATTTTAACTATTGAGACAATTTCAGCTTCTATCAGAATTTTGAGATTTCTTCTTAGGCCCATTTGTTCGATTGTGGAAAAGATAAGTTAATTTTGCTATGATGTTTTTATGGCATACAGAAAAAGACACTAAAAAAATGTAAAGCATCAAAAGCCAAAACGGCATTGATTTGTTCTTGCATCTATAATTTTTTAATGAAACAGTGGCTTTAGACCTACAGTCTGTTACATAAGAGCGTGGTCACTGTTAAATAATAACAATTGATTTTTCGAAAATTCGCAAAATTTATTGATAAACATTGCTTAGCAGATGGTAACAAAGCCTTTTGATATATTTTATTCATTTTTTCGGCATTTAAATTCTCGGTAAATAAGAACAAAGTACCGAAACCTTTGTTTGAGGACACCCCCAAACATGGACCTTGACGGGGTGTTTAACAGTCCGTTGAAGCATCCAACTGGTGGAGGTTGTCCAGGCGTGTTTGTTGCTCGGAAATGCCCAGAAGGAGGATTCATCAGAAAAAATTACGTTGCTCCAATCGCGGTCCAAGTTTTCCTTGCCCATTCCACTCGTTTTTCAACGTGTTTTGCACTCAACATTTCCCAAGCACTGCGATATTTCAGTTTATTGGCAAGCAAGTGCCTGCGAATCGTTCCGTAAGATATGTCAACACCTTTTGCTTTCAATTTCACAGCAGCTTCACGTAAAGTCAAAGTTGGATCTTTCGAGAACAATGCGAGAATCTTCTTTTCGTATTTTTTTGTCTGCTTCGACTTTCCCATATATTTCGCAGCAGCAGTTTGCATTAATTTGGGTCCTTTTTCCTGCAAACATAGAAAAATTGTCTCAAAGCGAGAGGCGTAAACAGCACTCATTTCGAAAAACCACTCAATTGAAGACTAAATTTGACAGACAGCTGACTTTTTACAAAAAGCATGAAGGACTGAGGTGCCCTCTATGTCATAGAAAAAGAAACAGGACGCTCTGATTTTTTATTTACGTGTGACCACGCTCTTATTAACAGACTGTATTTCTAAGATATCTACGAGAAATCATTTTGTTTCATTTTATTTGTCATATATCACCAAGTCCATATGCAGATTGGTTGTAAACTGGTTGTACCATAGAAAGTACAAAGTAAAAACACAATCTATAAAGGGTGATTGCTATTTATTTGAAATAAGAAACATAAATTTTAATGACTTCTCAATATGCCAAAATTATCTTTATCTTTTAATTAGATCCATTTAAATGCTAAAAATTCAAACAAAGATTTCTTCCCTTAGAGTAAATAAAATAAAGCTAGGCACTCTACTTTTTGACTTTGCATTTCATTCAACACTTCTTTCTATATACACTTATAAAACCAAACAAAAAAATCACAAACAAAGTTGGTGTTGTTTCATTGTCAGATTCCATGAATTTTTAACATCTCACTTTTGTATGTTTTTGTTTTTGTTTTTGTACTGTGTATATGGAAAGGGGGGGGATGTGTGTGAGTCACTTAAACATGACAAGAGAAGAGTGTGCAATATACTTTTCCCTGGCAGCTTATTTGCCAACACCTCTACGGCAGCCACATCAAAGTGACGGAAGCATGCCAAAAAAGTGAAAATACATAAAGTGGAGAAAGGGCCTCCACCATGTGCAACAATCTCAGCCAGCGTTGACGTCAACGTCAATGCCAGCGCCAACTCATTTACGCAATTTTGATCAAATTGGCACAAACATCCCTTTTCTTGGCTTTGATGATGCCCAATGTTCGACAGAAGCCAACCAACCAACCACTGCCTCATATATTTTCGATTATGTATACAAACATCTCATACATATGTATTATATATATATAGCACATGTTATGTACAGAGTTAAAAATGTGTCAAGATTAAACACGATTCTTCAATGGAGGACTTTTGACTCACTATTCTTAAAACTTTAACTTGGTTCTGAATTCCAGCTGACTTTTAAAGTAACTCTATATTTTAATTTTATGAAACATTAATCTGTGAGGTGGAACAGCATTATGGAACGAACTTGCAGGCTGTGAACAATTATGAAAAATTGAAGAATAAGAATTCACTGTAATTGTTATCTGAATTCTCGGGAAAAAATACTTAATGGATGAAACTTTAAGGGATCGTGAGGGATTTAAGTCTTGTTTGATGCATAATTTTATTAACATTTGATTTTATTTGATAGAAAAAAGAAAATAAGGCAAATACCGTTCCAACATATATTGCGAGGAGGTGATGGTATTAACGAAAACTCGGTTTTAGATTTAGAACAGGGTTCCCAACGATTAAGTCATTTTTTGGAATAAACGTCTTTTTGAGCCTTCGCTTACTGTACTAATCAAAATTTAGGACACCTATTTAGTTAAAAATTATAAAATATTATAAGAGGAAAATCTTTTTGTATTGGTAAAATAAACGAAACATTTTTTATCCGTCCGTCCATCCGTCCTAATGAACGCCTAGATCTCGGAGACTAGAAGAGCTAGAGACACCAAGCTTTACCATATTTCCTATATTTCCTAGAATTTTACGGTTTTTGGCAACATTGATTAATATTTTCATCTGAAATTATGTTTCCACGGATTTGTCTGTCAAAAATGATCGGACAAATAAACCAAAAGATATAGTCAAAAGTATACAAACTGCGTCAATATTTGACTCTACCTAATTATGGTTACAAGTGACCTCGAATCATAAATTTTGGTAAGCTGATTAATGTGGCTCTAACGAACAAATCCACATTCAATTTTGATCGATGCGGACTACCCCACCCCTCAACATATCAACTTGTTCTTTAGTTCTTTGACGTAATTTTCGTTTGGGAAAGTTCTTAGTAGGAGTATGCAGAAAAAAATGTTTCGAGAGAAAAGGTACAGGGTATTCCACAGTCGGGCACCGCCTCGACTGTACCACATTTTTTTCTTATACTTAAAATAATTTACTTTATTGAACAAAATATGTATCGGTACCCAAACATCGAGCTTCTATACGTATCCAGTTTTCTTCAAATGGTTGAAAGCTGTTTGGTGATGGATGCCTAGTTCGGTCTTGCTCAATTTTTTTTCATGATTTCATCGTACGTTTTAGAGATTGGTCGACCAGAGCAAGGTGCATAGCTAGCATCAAAATTATGAGATCGAAAGCGATCAATTCACTTCGCTGGTGTTTTTCTAGTTATAGATTCGTCTCCGTTAACTTCACAAATTTTTTCGTTTGCAATAATAGAAAAGAAAAATATGATGGTAATGTGCCGAATCTTCAGTCATTTTTAAACGTAGATAACCTTTCACAGAACAACGAGATTCTAACAAAATAAAGCCTAAAATGTCATCTATCAAATAGGTAAATCTAAATTGAATTATTCAATTAAAAAAGCATATAAAATAAATTATTTCCTTAAAAAAAAAAATATATTTTACTTAGTTTTTCTTTTATAATTTGTGTACTCCATCTCCAATTTCTTTAAATTTCTTTATTGTTTAAAATAGTCTGTCTTCCATGGTACGTATTGCCTTTCATAACGTATAAACAAAATAGCATTTAAAAAATTTTTTTATAAGAATTGTTTCATTCTAGTGAAGATATGTCTATATGTATGTATACTATTTTGTATATATCTACGTCGTGAGATTCTACAAAATAATTGAATTCGTTGATGGCGTCTTTATTTTAGAAACCCACAATTTGGATGCAAAAACTTATTTTTAATTTAGACCCGGAGGGTGTTAAGGTCATGAGCTGTAGCATTCAAGGATTCTCATCCTTACACGTTCAATTCAAAAAATTAGAGTTTCATCCGCCAATCCTTGTCAAGACAACCGAAGGCGATTCTCTCTGTTGCGACTCTGTTTTTTGTGTCCAGTGTGGAACCGCCCGTTTTATGGAATATACTGCCCAGGTAACAAAAATTGTCCACATATCCAATCACTGATGAACATTATCTAAACTCTTCATGATGCTGCCTTATACTAAGTTAAATTAAAAAGTAGAAAGTTCACAATTTGTCTAACTCCCGTTCGAACTTCTATGCAGATGCTTACCCTGTTTTCAACTCTGATTCGACAGCTTGCACTCCTTCATAGTACTCCCTTAAAGGTCAACGATCTCCAAATAGCTTCATACCAAGCAGTGTGGGATGCATTTTCAAAGTAAATAAAACACAGAATCAAAGTAGTGCGCTATTCGACTGACTGCTCGCCAATAACTCTGAGAGTATTGACTTGGTCGATACGGAAGCAATGTTGTCGAAACCCGTCTTATTCTTTCCTGAGACCCGCGTAAGTGCATTATTCAATGCAAATGCAAACACCTAGTTTACCATGATCAGCAACATAATACCCCTCCAGTTTTTGCACTCGGTGAGGTATTATTTTTTGGATAAAAGAGTAATGTCACAGGTATTCTGAATCAGCGTTTGTAATATCCTACCACTAATTGGTGGACTGCCATTTAGCAATTCCGGCTTGATATTGTCTAGGGTGGTGCTTTGTTTGTTTTCAGAGCCTGGAAAATCCGTTTGTTTATCACGCCTAGGAACGTTAGCGTATTATCAATGGTACTAGGTTTTCCATATATTGACTTGCCTGTCCTTCGATGATGTTGTTTCAGCATTATCGTCTTTCAATTTTAAAAAATATTAATAATCAGCTGTTCCCCGGAAAGTGACAAAACCATACCAAACAATTTTGGTTCTTTTCGGATTTTTTTTTTGCTCGCTTGTCGATTTTTCATTTTTCTTCTTTGATAAATACGTATATTTGTATTAGCATTATCATAATTGGTAAAGCTTATAAGATAACATTGTTTATCTGGTCTATTTTAACGAAAATCATACCCATACCCATTGTAGATTTCGTTGTAGAGAGGTTTCACTGTAGTGCTAAAAATATAAAACTGACTGAGATGTAGCAATATCTTGCTTTTCATCTTTGCTTTTACTTTGTTCTCTGACTTTGCTTTATTATGCATTATTGCTTAGTTTAGCGGCCGCTGCGCTGCTTTGTTGGTCTTGCAGCAGTTGCTGCTCTGCTGGCGTTGCTTTCAACTGCGTCACATTTGTCATTTGTCACATAATTTACTTTTATGGTATTGGAGTTAGTTGAAAAAAGCTAAAAGCAAAGTGATGCCAGCGTGTAACAGTCGCGTACGCATGAAGTCTGTACGTGCGAAATGTCGTTAAATATGACACATGAAAATGCACCCACACAACTACACAGCGTGTGTGGGTGAATCAACTTGTGTGTGTGTGTGTGCGTGCGTGTGTATAAATGATTAAGTGCGTGCATACAATTTAGTTGCATATCACGTACGAGCATTGCATTTTTGCCTTTGACACAAAGCACTTTATAATGCACGATCACATGCACACCCACACACATACACAGATACTCGAACGCACGCTTACAGACAAACATATTGTGTCTTTACTTTTGCTCTTGCCCACGCTTACGTGTGTGTGTGTTCTTATGTAAGAATGTATTTCAATCAAACACTTTCATTGTGGAATAATTAAACTTTCTTGATAACTGCAATTGTGGTTTAATTTTCAATTTAAATGTCATTTGAACTTAATTAAATGACAATAAAACTGTTCATATTGGAAAGTTGGTTATATATAGCCAATATGTGTTTCATATAGCATATGCAGTGCATTTGTAACTAATGTGGATAATTTGATAGCAGGTTAAAAATAGAAAATAAATAAATGTAACAAGCATACTCTGTCAGATTTTAACAAGCCTAGTTTTGTGCGGGATACCACAAAAATGTGATCAATTTAATTAAATTTCATTTTTCCACTAGGCCCTTTTCCCGTATGTCTACAGTTATAGAGTTTAGATCTAATTGATTTCCACTGTTTGGTTTTACTTAAAATGTAATTTTGAGAATAATTAAAAATGATATAAAACTTATTACAATGTGGCCTGCTTTAGCCGCAAAGATTAAAGTTCGGCACATTCGATCCTTATTTCCGATAATTAACATTTTTAGCTTTAGGTTTTTTTTATCGCTTACTTACAAGATGAGTTTTTTGAGTTAATAATGCAGATTTATCTTATATATAAAAAAAAGTGTATGTCTGTTTGTACGGGGTTGGACGCTAAACCCTTTGTCCGATTTTAATGGGACTTTTTTTAAAATGTTCAGAAGCTTCTTGGGCCGCGAATAGGCTATGTAATATCATTGGAAAATTTACAGAAACATTAGGAAAATTGAAAATACTAAAAGCGACAATTTCATTTTCCAATAAATTTTTTTTTTTTTTAATATTGGTTGGCATTGTGTACATTGTCAGATTAACTAATATTTTTTAACTACCCTCCTAAAGTTTTTCATTGTCAAGTCAACCTTCTTTCAGTGAGCATCAAACGTTTTCAACAAAAAACAAATGAAACCAGAAAAAAAATAAAAGTTAAACAATTTAAAGTGAATTAAAGTGAATCCGTGCAAAAGAGTCGTAGCAGACCACGTCGCTTCCTCTTAACTAACTTTCGTATAATATTTCATTATCAAGTCAACCTCAAATAAGTGAGCACCAACAATTTTTCAGCAAATAAAATTTATTTTATTGGTTGGACGCGAAACCCTTTGTCCAATTTTAATGGGACTTTTTAAAAATGTTCAGAAGCTTCTTTATAAACCTTATTTTTAGATTTCATACAGCGAAATGCCTCTTAGGCGAAGATCGTCCCTTAGTCCGTCAGCAAGTGCAGCCCGAAGGAATAAGCGTCTGCGAGCGTCAGAGACTGAAGAACATAATTCAGTGAGATTAGAAACTGAACGCTCTAGAATAACCCAGTCTGTAGCTTCTGAATCAGAAGAACAACGTGCAGACAGAATGGAAATAGATCGTTCTCGAGTTGCCCAGTGTCGAGCTTCTGAAACGGAAGATCAGCGTGCCCGTAGACTCGAGAGGATGCGTATGCGTACAAATTCAACTCGACGTTCAGGAAATATTGAGTTAAATCTGGGTGCATTTCATTATAATCCGAACTTCGATTACAGTTTGCATCCAGCTGTCAGTATTGGCAAAATGGATAAAGTGTGCCGTTTTTGTTGTTCTCTGAAGTTTGACAAAGAAACATTAGGAATGTGTTGTGCTAATGGGAAAGTTAAATTGCCTGCTTTGCTCCCACCACCTGACCCCCTGTTGTCTTTGCTTTCGGGTCATTCTCCGAATTCAAGTCACTTTTTCATTCGTCACTTCAACATTCGAAAATACAATTCGGCATTCCAGATGACTTCATTTGGAGCAGGAAAAGTTTGTATAAATCAGTTCATGCCGACCTTTAAAATTCAAGGACAAATTTACCACAGCGTAGGATCTTTGTTACCGGTTCAGGACGCTGAACATAAATTTTTACAAATTTATTTCATGGGTGACGAAGAAGCACAAGTCGATGCACGTTGCAATACCGGCACTAAACGAGAAATTATATGTTCTTTGCAAGCACTTTTCCATCAGCATACCTCATTAGTAAGGTTATTAAAATCCTCTATAGATAAATTGCCGGCTAATAACCATGCTATTCAGATAAGAGCTGACAAAACGCGTCATGGGCAGCATGCCGGACGATACAATGCACCGACAGTGAACGAAGTTGCCATTATCATCGTAGGTGAGGAGCGTGATTCTCGCGACATTATCCTTCAATAACGAAATAATAACTTCAGCGAGTATCTGATGCATTGCAGTATCCCATAATTTTTGGGGAGGGGCAAGATGGATACCATTTCAATGTTCATCAAATAAACCCCATCACAGGCGAACAAACTAATAAAAAAGTTTCTGTGCTTATTGGGCAGGTCTGAGAATCGGCCATCATCTATTTTTCATACCCCTAAGAGATAAGGGTTGCCACTCCTAACATTTTTTTCATTTATCGACTATACCTTCATGGTGTGTTCACGGGCGAAGTTAGCCGCGAAGCCTTCCACACTTCTGTTTCGCAGACGGCGCGTTACGCAATATTTTTCATTCTGTGGTTTGTCTTGAGTGAACGTGAAAAAATAAAAAAAAGACATCCTGTCGCCATTATAGGTTAACATTATTATTATCTCCATCAAACATGGTTAAAATGTAAAGATGGCGAGTGGTTGAAAATTTTATGATGAAATTAATCCACTCATCGATCAATCGTACGATGTTTTCCAATCGGAAAGATCCCAGATCTAGACGAGCGAGCGAAGCGAGCGTGCCGGAGCGTAGCGGATGCCGGCTAGTACGCTATAAAAAACTGAACATTGTTCAAAAGTTTTATATTAATATCATTAATATGTTTTCAATTTAATTTAGTCCTGTTTTTTACAGTGGTCTTTAAATTTTCAAGTGCGATTGAAAAGAGAAGAGAGCATAATACCTGCTTGCATTGATCTTTTATGCAAGTATAATTAAAAGGTTCGATTACATTGATGTTAACTAACATTTATGCTTAGTTCAGTATGTATTAATGTTTAACTGATTAACAGAATAGTGCTTAGTTAAGAGTTTATGTTAATTTACATTAATGAAGTTGACTTACATTTATTTTTAGTTTAATATTAATTATTATTATTTTTGGAAAATTACACTGAGCTATACAACATTAAAGCCATATAGCGCATACGTAATATTATTCAAAAGTTGCATAACTTTAAAATCACACTAAAAATATCAAAATTAAATATGCGTTGATTTTAAAACATAACTACTGTACAGTTACACAACATTTTTATTCATTATTATAATTCTGTAGGTGTTAAAAATATAGGTTATTTACAAATATAAAACAATGTTATGTCAGTAACACCATTTTTAACTATAGGATGGCTTAACAGATTTTATTGATATGTGGTTTGTTGGATTCATCTCCGCCCTGGTCAACAGAATAGCTATTGAGATATTGAACAAATTTGAATCCAAAGTCCTAAAAACTCACTGTGGTGTTCCTTTAAGAGTTTTTAGGCGGCAACATACATAATATACCCTTTTAATACACAACAAAAATGACGTGAAAAAAACTGTTGCCTATCCGCCAGGCGCATTTGTAAAATGTGACTATGACTTCATCTGTAAGCTGCGCGCCGCGGCCATTCACGAAAAAGCAGACCTCGGACTCTGATTCAGCGACCAAAAAATATATAATAAACCTGATAGCCCCCGGACTCGATTAAAATTTTGTATGAAGTTTTTTGAGGTTATGTCAGAACCTTGACGTGTTTGGGTTTCTTGGACCTCTGATTCGGATTCAGCGACCCCGAAAACATGTGGCTGTGTTGTAGACAATATTCATAGTTAAAAACTGGAATCTTTAATTAATAAATGCAAATAGTATTCAAATAGCTCTAATAATATTTTAATAATGATATATGTAAATTCCGTGTAGCTTTAAATACAAAGGGTAAACTAGATTTATGCTATGTACATATGTAGCAGACAAAAGAGGTCCTTTCTACGAAAAGGGTAATCATAAGCACAGCTGCCGATTGAGCCATGTCCATCTATCCATCAATGTTTGAATCTGTATATTGTAATGAACCTCCAGTTTCGTCCCGAAGCTATGGGAGGATAAAAAAAAAGGATTTTGAATTCAGAAACATTACCATAACTTAAAATATAAGTCTCATCTTTATGGCTGGCCGGCTTATTTCACTGGCACCATCTGGTACCCTAGCGTATTATGTTAGTTAGAGTTACTCAAGTCGGGCACTTCTTCTCCTTCTCGGCAAAGGACGTAAATACCTCCTAAATGTGTAATGTGAAAATGCCTCCCAAATGCTTTACCTTTTAAGTATCCCATTCTAATAAGTCATACTCCTAACAGAAGCTAAAAATAGAGTCCACAATACATCCGATTGTGGCTTTTTCAGTTGAAATAACAAAATAATGCAATTTAAGTTAGTTAACGTCAAAGCCACTGTTCAGTAGATATTATACACTGTACTCTTTTTTGGAAGCTGCAAGTGCCAGCAATTACTGCAAGTAAATGACTATGAGTAAACAAGCCAAACATTGCTCAACCTTGCCACAAGCTTTGTAGCGCCACAAAAAAGAAACTTAAAGCCAACAAAATCAGAAATAACAACTATGGCGTCTGGTTTTTGTTAGGAAGCTCTTGACTGAAGCGCCAGACTGTGGCACTCTGACACGCCCCACTGTCACTCGCTGAGCTGAGCAATACTCAGATAGATGCTACACGGATGCCCATACAAACACAATAACAAGTCAGGACACTACTCGTTTTTACTTGAATGCTCCAACTTGTTGTTGCTGCTTCCTTATAAAGCTGCTGCATTTCCGGCAGTGTTCGAAAGTTCCGGTTTTGCTCGCTGTGTTCATTGTGCTTTTGTGTGTGTGTGTGTGTGTGTGCCTTTGCTTTTTTTTTATACATAAATTCGTTGGTATGGTTCAGTGGTTGTGTGTGTGTGTGTGTTTTGTCTCCTTTTCTGTTTGTTTAGTTGTTTCTGTCCTTTGACAAGTGCCAGTTGTGGAATTTCAAATTAAGAAAAAGTTTATTTTGCTATTTCTGCTGGCTACAAGAATTTTCTGCGCTTCCGTAGTGCCACCTCAACAAAGTAGCTAGAGTACAGGGTGTTTTTTTTAAGATGTGAACTTTAAGCTGAATTAAAATAGTTTGTGAATAAATATTATATCAGACATGCCGGCGCCTATAAGAATTTATTTTTCGTGCACCTCACACTTATTAATTATTAGATAAAAAAAATTTTAAAAAAAAACACCCTTTATATAGCACTATAGGCCTAACTTGGCCGCGTTCTTAAAGTTTATATTTATTTGTGTATGTGTGTAGTGACAGTGTCTCAAATATGTCACTTGACTTTGGTTAATCGGCAGCTACAGCTGCCAATTGCAAGTTCGAAAATCACCAAACATGGCGGATATTAATTAAATTTGTCAATACATATTTACTGCTTAAAGTAGTGTGAGTAAACTGCTTCAGCAAAATAAGCGTTAAATGTCAGAACTTGAAATTTGTTTGATTTTAAGCTGTTCTACGTTTGCTTTAAGCACAACTATGACAAACTTTTCGCACCAACTTTTACGGCAAACTCAAGTTTGGGTTTCCATAACTTAAAGTTGTTATTCTCAGTTTACTGATGATCGTTAAACAAGACACAGGCGTTATGAAATATATATATTTACCATAAGAAAGTTTTTGCCAAGCTTTAACTATAAAAAAGATAAAACAGCTTCGAGACAATGTATAGACGTAAAGTTTGCATAGTTCTCACGTTTTATTTTACTCACCATTAATGAGTTGGTTACCATATTTTTTGTATTCTTCGTTTAAAAGGAAACATTTTAACAAATTTAAACGCTTAAGCCCACTTGAATTTAGTTTGTGTAGGTACACAAGAAGTTTTACTCATAATAAACTATATTATATTATATTACATTATATTATACAAAATTGAATTCAAAATTAAATAACAGAATGATGGCGTACGTTAAGGTGATGCGCGGACGACTTTCCGCTACCCTATACCACCAAATTGCAATCAAATCCGGTATATTGCATTAAACCTATATGATATAGGCAACCGATTTTGGCCAAATTTGGCACAGAACTTTGAAACTCTGACTTCAAACGAAACAGCAAATAAAAACCATAAAAATGTTTGAAATCATGTCCTTTTAATTTTTATTTTTTCTACGGCGCGACGAACCCGATGTGGGCTTAGGCCTGTATCGCTCGCCTCCATACTTCCCTGTTCTCCGCTTTGTTTTATCCGAAGCTTTTTTGATTCTTTCGCAGTCATGGAGTTTGAAAAGGAAATGACGGCTGAATGGTAGTAGAAGTCTTTCAAGCGCAGATCGCCTGAAGAGCCGCCTTCTCACATTGGCTGACACATTAGGGGTATCCAGGGGCAAACCAAAGGGGAACTTTGCGTAAAGCTAGAGGTTGTGAGCTACTTGGATCGGTCAGTTAGGGAATCGCCGCTTGTCACTCCCCTCTGAAAATCAGACAACTTTCCGCTTAAGCGAACCCCAAAGACCGGCCCCCCCTCCAATTTTCATTATTATACTATTTTTAAACAGCCGACCTAAGTGCCATACTCAAGTTTTGAAATTTTGCAGCTCCAGGAACTTCATTAACAACACTGTGCATTCCTAAGAAAGCCTTGATTTGAGACAGTGATTTATTATCGAAGCTTATCCTTAGATGCGTCAGACATTGTGACATAAAATAAGCTGATGCCCAATGTGAAGCTATACCAACTAGGACTACATAGTTAAAGGCATGCTCAATATTTCAAGATATCTAAATAAAGAACTGTGAACTTTTTATCTAGCTTTATATAATATGTTGACATCTATAAGATTAAAATTTATGATCCTATTGTGTGAATTAATTTTGTGGCCTACTTTTATGCGCATTACTTGAGAAAACTTGCTGAATTGTGTTGTATCTTTGAGAGTGTGTGGCTCATAAAGCGATTTGACATGGCCACTTAATGGAGTCTCGTGTAGTTCATTTGGTTCCATGGACTGACAGCTGACTGTCAGACGTCTGCTGATTATGGGCTAATTAGTACATGCCAGTAAGCCGCATGCCCAATGGAACCGGGGCGTGCCCAACTCAACTCCTGGAATTTATTCAAATTTATGCTTGACTTGACTCTGGCCACCAAGTATCCGCCCAGCAGTCAACTGCTGTGGTTGTTTATGCAAATTGCTTGCCACATGTCAGGCCGTAACTTTCGACTTTCAGCTGGACCGGACTGCATGCCTCCAGGCACATGTGTAATTTTCTTTGCATAGTTCAAGGCGCGTGTCTATATTTATTGTTTATTTGTGGGCGATGTTAAAAATACATACAAACAACACGGAATGTATAAAATGTTTTTGTTTTTCGTGTTTTGTGATTTGTGAATGTGAGCTTTATATATACGGTTGTGTGTTTGTGTTGGTTGTGTATGTTTTGTTTGGTGTTTGGGTTGAATTGCCTATTTATATTTAACAGAGATGCAGACCAGTTTTTAGTCCTTTATTGTTAGCCAGACCATGAACAAATGTTTTTACTAAGGAATTGATTAATATTTCTGGCACAGTTTTCATACACTGTCTTTTATGTCACAAAGGGTATATTAGCCCTTTCATCCATTGGATGTTTCTTTACAACATTCATTCTACCTTTGACTTTAATTTTGCATGGACATTTTTACAAATTTATCATTTCGAGTGTCATATTTCGGCAATGAAAATCTTTTAGTTGATAAAATTATTCACAAAACTATACCCCACTGCTTGAATACTTTGTAAAAGATGGCGTACGTTAAAGTCGGACGCAGACAACCTTTAGATAGCCCTTACAACCACATTGCACTGTGGGCTCAGATTCTCATATTTTGGCTAGAGCTCTTCAATATTCATAATAATTCTTTTAGAGAGAGGATTGAACTATTTTTCTGGGAAGTTTGAGAGTCATCAGTTGTTTTTAAGATATAGATTATCCAAACGAATATTGGAAAAAATTAAAAAAAAAAAAAATATTTTTTGGCTTAAAAGAACATGAAATATATATGTGTCTATGCCTAAAATTTTAAATGGTTTTGGATTTATAGAACCAAACAGTTTCCGCTTACCAAGTAAATTACAAAATTTTACTAATCAATCTGGTTTTTAAAAATTCTTTTAAATTTATTTTTCTTTGGTTTACTTTTTAAAATCCTTTTTTTACATAGAAAATTCAATGTTCAAAAAAGGAGAAGGATATTTATACTAATTTTTCGATAAAATATTGAGAAGTAATCGGAGGTACCCTTAAAGCAAATAATCAAATGATGAAAGAAACCAACACAATCTTTCTAACCACTCAAATATATTTAAAAACAAAAAAGTTTTACAATTATTTTTTGTTTTCTGAAGTAACATTTATAAATAACTAGTGAGCCCCGCAGACGTTGTCCTGCCCAAAGTTTTTGAATACTCATAAAGTGTATAAATGTATGAACGAACTTAAGTATTTTAAGAGAGCTTGCATCTCTAATAAATTCATGCCCCACAGAAACTACATTTCAACCCCTTTGCAACTACGCATCTGTCTGCACTTAATGGCCAATACCCGGTGTTGAACTATTTTTTACTAAGCTATATTCATGATGTTCACAAAAATGCGTATATATCACGAATCAATACACACAAACACATCGCAATAAGCTTAAAACCCTTGTATTGATCATTTCCAACACCCGCAAAAATCAGATTTGAAATTTATTGACGCGTTCATGGGAACACCCTTAACACGTTAAACATAAGTTTCTTTTATATATAAAGATAAAGTGAATGAAGATTTCAAGTCACATGTTTCATGGTAAATGCAGTTATTTTTTATAAAATACAAAATGTCAACTTTGATTGAAAATAACTTAAAAACCACTAATTATAATTGAATATTTTTTTTTTTTGCACAGGATTCCTTAATATATGTTAAATTATATTCAATTATCATTCTGTCCAAATTTTGACTTTCCTCTGGGGGACTTTTGGTAAAAATCTGGCCATTGTACATTGTAAGCTGTAATACAAACTCTAAAATATTAATATTTCTTTGCCAAATTTGGTGTAATTAGTAAGCATATCAATATTTCCATATACCTTAACAACATTTCTGTGATCGCTCTACACTGAAATATTAAGCTTTCCTGGTATTGTAAGCCTATACCATTTTACATTTCAGTCTATTTATTTTGGCTACTGAATTTATTTGTTTAGTGCCAAAATATTTTATTTATGCGTCCTTTTCGGGCCATTAACACTGGTTGTTTATAGTTGCTGTTTGTCTACTCCTTTTGGTCATAGACTAATAGACCCTATTTTAAGCAATAAAATATTAGATAACGCCATAAGTAACCATAATTACGAAAGTCAATTTCCGCTGAAGTCAATGGACCCACAAATTAATATCCAAAATATTCATAGGTCTATTAAAAATGGCACTCCATGCCACAGGCACCAGCCACAACCACAATTAGGTTAGCAAATTTCAACATTTCTCAAAACATTTGCCTACACTTTGGACTGAAGTGTGCCGCTTGTGCACTCAACTGTCAAAAGTGGCACTCAACAGTTTGTCAACCAAACTCAGCTACCCCAGAGTACACGCTCGGTGGCGGACGGTGGAGTGTGCGCTTTATTAATTTCAATTTGTGTCAACATCAATGCCAAATATGCCCCACCAGAGTGTCCCAAGTGAAATGATTTAAGCCGCCTGATGACAAAACGCTTGCCCATTAGATGAATTAAAGCACAGTTTTTTGGCAGTGTTTTTGTGTGTGTGTGTGTGCCCCAGCTTGTTGCAGAAAAGCATCACTCATGTTACCAGCCTGTTTTCCCGACGACCAGCCTTATGCTACGTTTACACTGGCACCCAATATGGCACAGTGACAAATAAAAAGTGTCCACATTAGCGGTGAAAAAATTTCTCACTAGGTTCAATGTTTCCCAAAAACAAAGGAGTATAACTCCATAATCCGGCAGTAAAATACCATTCTGGTCTTAAACCAAAAATGTGACTGCGTTCATATCCAAATTTATGAGCGCTGCTCAGAGAAAATACTTACAGCGTGATTATTAACAGCAGTGTTTAACAGCTGATAACTTAACAGCGGCACGATCTGCTCAAATTACATTACAAATTTATGTTTGTAAGATTCATGTGGATTTTAATTTTAAATATTTATTTTTTATACTATATTTTTAATTGGCAATCAATCGCTATGTAGAAGGTAATTATCCAATATTGAGTACATACATAAAACTAATCGCTACACATTACGGCTTTGGGATCAAGGACTTATGAGGCGTTGATGTAAAAAAGTAAGCGCGAGCATTTTAAAACACGTCATTTATGGTAATACACCAAACACTATTTGTTGTCAAAATTCAATATTTTTCCTGGTGGGATTCTTTATGCTTATTCTTCTAGGACAATTTATATAGCGTTGGAAAGATTTTGACTTGTACATCACAAATATACTTTAATCATTATTATACATACACCCCCTGGGTTATATATAAATTAGTATCTACCCAAACTTTTTAAATAGTCTTAAAGTGTATAAGCTTCGTAAGATTCTCTAGTTAGCTTATCTAGACAATCATAAGATTTTTTGATTAGTTGACTTTTATGACCCTTTAAAAAGCCGTATGGACGAACTAAAGTATTCTTAAGAGAGTCGCATCTCTAATAAATTCATGCTACAGAAACTACGTTTCAACCCCTTTGCGACAACGCTTCTGTCTGCACTTAATATCCAATATCCGGTGTTAAACAATTTTCTACTAAGCAATATTCACGATCTTCACAAAAATGCGTATACATATCTCACGAACCAATACACAAAAACACATCGCAATAGGCTTAAAAACTCCGTATTGACAACTTCTAAAATACACAAAAATCAAATTCAGATTCATTGACGCATTCATGAGAACATCCGTAACACGTAAAAAAAAATTTGTAAACTATGTCTAAAGTTCTAGCAAAGTCAAGGTCTGCTATTAGTTAATCTGACAATGTACAGAATGCCAATAGAATATTTGTCCATAAATTAAAAAAAATTTTAGGGGTTTGGCAACCCTTATCACTTAGGGTTATGAAAAATAGATGTTGGCCGATTCTCAGACCTACCCAGAGACACACAAAATTTCATAAAAATTAAAAAAAAAAAATAGTGGTGGCAACCCTGGGTATAAAAAATAGATGTTGGCCGATTCTCAGACCTACCCAATAGGCACACAAAATTTCAAGAGAATCGGTCCAGCAGTTTCTGAGAAGTATGGTAACTAACATTAGGACACGAGAATTGTATATATAAGACATATATTAAAATTCAATTTTTATTTCAATTTTATAGTATTTATATAATACACATCGCCGAATAACTCGTATTTACAATTTATGAAATAAAAATTAGCCAAAAAACTTATAACTTACTCCTAATGTTAAGTATTAAGTTATAATCTTTATATATCGAATATTTATGTTAGTTTCACCATTTATAACTCAAAAACGGTTGGACCGATTTTGATGATCTGTGGTTGGTTGATAATATATGATCATTAAAATCGTTCTGGCCGTTTTTGACTTAATAAGTCCTGGTTAATAGAATAACTTATAAAATATCTGAATACTCATAAAAAAAACTACAGTTTATGATAAGTCATTGGAATATAAAACGGAAGAGTATAAAAGGAGACTTTGTAAGCGTTTGTAGTTAAGTAATAAGTTAAAAATCTTATAGAGTACGATTACAAGAGGACTCGAATGTTTAGGCAATGTCTATCAACAATTTTTCGAATCCGACACCTTTGTGTACAAGCACACTTTCGATTTTTCCCGACAAAACAATAATAATTATTTTTTTTTTTCATATTTTATTTAGAATCTGCCTGGAGGCATTTTGCCGCCTCCCCACATTATTCCTAATTTGCCTATAGGGCAATACCTAAACTGCTTGGTGAGAGTACAGTGTAAGCGCGCTTACACTCACCAACACTAGTTCAAGTATAGCGGTTTTAAGCTTGGCGCAATAATTATTTTTTAGTATTAGTGCGTAGGTTAATGGTATTAGTTCATATGTGTATGTGTATAGTAGGTGATGGGGATAGTGTTAGGTACAGCGGACTCTTGCTTTCCTATTAGAATAGTTAAGTAGATAAGCAGAGCGCCGTTAAGGTTTAATTAATATAGGTTTGGGCAAGAATTTTTGGATTTGTCGGCGATCGCGGCCAATATGAGGCGGATCTGCTGATAAATCGGAACAGTCTAAGAGAGTCTTAGTGACTGAGTGCATCAAGAAAGATCTCGAGTGAGAAAAATATAAAACTCAGTGCCGCAGCTCCTAGTTGAAGCATATAAAATGTGCTCCATTTGGTGTCACATACTCACTGTGACAGTGTATTACTCTTGTAAAATTCCCTAACCGTGCAATGTAGTTTTTTGGTGACACTTACTCGATATAAACCTAGCATAATGAAATGCCTCTGTACGAAGTATGTACGTATGTATGTGAATGAGCGGCTTTTGTGGCTTTTCCGCGCAGTTAATAAAACACAAGGACTGCAAACAAGGATGAGTAACTGCTGCCCAAAAGCAAAACATCAGCAGTAACAAAAACCTCATCCACAACAACAACAACAACAAGTATGAAGCATAAAAACCATGATTGATGTATCAGGCTTGACCCAAATGCATGTTTATTCACAATATGTAATACAGACTCATCTTTGTGTGTAACCATAGCATCATCTATGGAGTGGAAGACTCTGGGTCTGGTGTGGTTTAAATGTTACATCAAATTTGGTGGCTGCAAGTTCGTTGAACTTTCAATCGATTTCCCGACCAATGGTCATTTTACCCTCGAATTATTTCGACTAGCGTATATTAGCTTTGTCTATGCGTAAGAAATTTCTAAATTTGTATCGTGGGTAAGAGATCTCGCGAACGTTACCTTCTATAAGGTCACGAAGACAGAAGATATTGAACACTTAGATTTCATTAACTATAAGTGCTAAGAAAGCCAAAACTTTTCATTTTATGTGACTCTCCCGATAAAGCTTAATTTTTGTTTTTTCAGATAATTTCATTTTTTTTCGATCGATCTTTTTGACCAATTCTCTGGCAACTTTTTCCTTGACGTCTCCGATTGATGATTTTTACACATTTGGTACAGCTACTAGCCAATAGTAACTTTTATTGCAAAATTCCGATTATTTATCGAGCTATCGATAGCTAAAAATTGGGTTTTATATTTTTATACCCTGTACCGTATGGTCCAAGGGTATATTAAGTTTGTGCAAGCCGAAAATGTATGTAACATATAGAAGGAGACGTCGGAGACATCCCAAAGTTACCTAAAATATGATCAGGGTGAATAGAGAAGTCGATATACCCATGTCCGTCTGTCCGTCTGTCCGTCTGTCCGTCCGTCTGTCCGTCCGTCCGTCCGTGTGAACGCCTAGATCTCAGAGATGGTAAGAGCTAGAGTTACCAAACTTTCACATTAGATCCCATATTATTCCATAGGAGGCAAGTTTATTTTATTTTTTTGATATCGGGGTTAAATTATATAGCTCCCATAGGGGTGTTTGAGACGACCTCGACAAAAAAAAGCGTTTTAGATGAATAATTCGTTTGTTTATAAAGATATCGTAACCAAATTTGGTATTCGAAAGTTTTTTATAGTTCCCAATCACTGTACCAAATTTGATCAAAATCGGTTGACTATATCATATAGCTGCCATAGGACCGATCGGCCAAAATAACTTTTTTAAAGAAAAGTTCGCTATATTTCGTTTTTTAATTAAGATATCGTAACCAGATTTGGCGTTTGGAAATTTTTTAGACCACTTAAGCAATGTGCCAAATTTGAACAAAATCGGTTGACTATATCATATAGCTCCCATAGGTCCGATCTTCCAAAAAATCGATTTTTTAACCAAATTTGTTGTGTTTCGTTTGTTTGTTAAGATATTGGGACCAAATTTGACATTCGTGAGTATTTTATAGTTCCTAAGCACTGTACCAAATTTAATCCAAATCGTTTGACTAGATCATATAGCTCCCATAGGACCAATCGGTCCAAAAACACGTTTTTTATACAAAATTCGATGTGTTTTGTTTGTTTGTAAAGATATTTGAAATAACTTTGGCATTCAGATCTTTTTTAAGGTATTTAAGCACCGTGTCAAATTTTATTGAAATCGGTTGACTATATCATATAGCTCCCATAGGAACGATCGGTCAAAAAAAAATGTTTGCTTAAAAATTCTTCTGTTTTTGGTTTTTTGTGAAGAAATCGGACTTTATTACAAGCTAGTGGTACAGGGTATCCTAAAGTCGTCCGCGCCCGACTTTACGTCCGCCATTTTTTATTCCTAAAGTAATTAAAATATCAACGCGAATTTTTTTACATGATAGATTAAATATTAAATTGAATTAAAGAATTAGATTTTTTAATGTTTTTTTTTTAAATTTTGTATCATTTTATTTTTGTAATTTTAAGAATTTATAATAATCTTTCACTTTAAAAAAAAATGTTATTGTTATTTAATGCTTGTAAATTCATTTAAATAAAAATTAAAAGTTTGCATCTCCTAGAATTTTAAAAGTTATGCTTATTTTTTGGGTGGCACCTAGGACATTCGCCATAGTAAACATTATCTCGAAAAATTACGAATAAGCTAACTCCTCGGAATTAAAAGATAATAAGTTCAAACTTGACATGAATAATCGATAATCGAAATTTTAAGATCATATCAGAAGGTAATTAAAAAATCAGTGTCCAAATAACATTTTAACAGTGTTCTTAAAAGTTTTAGGGCATAATATCCTCTACAAAATCGTTGCATAAAATGTACGCATTCATATCGTTTTTTATAGAGTACTTGTAAGGCATCCGTATCCGATTTTGGAATTAAGCATCGCATTCGATTAGATCGATATAGATCTGATGCCCGATTCTATTACGATCGTAATAAGTTTCTTTATGATTGACGCAAAATTCGGCATTTTAACGTTCATCAAATGTTTTAAAAAAATCGTACTTTATTACGAGTATTAGCCAGGTCTCCGATGTCGTCCGCACGCCCGACTTCGCTGCCGCCATGATTGGGTTTTACCCCTTCAATCTGAACTCAGTTTCTGAGGTCGAGGAAACTTTGGAGGCATTATCTACACCGCTTCAACTGGACCTGCCAGTACGCTCGTGCGATCTAACGAAATTGTAGATCAAATAAACGCACTTAATACCAAAAAAGCTCCTGGTCTTGATAAAATTGACGATAGAGTAGCTAAGGCTCTTCCAATGGCGGGCATTCTGGCTCTCGTCAAGATATTCAATGCAATTATGCGTCTGGCATATTTCCCAAGGAAAATTGTTATTATTCTAAAGCCCTGTCAGCCTCCCATCTCTATTACGTCTTTTCGCCCGATTAGTTTGCTGCCGGTATTCGCGAAAATTTTTGAAAGAATCTTTTTGAGCAGAGTTATGTCATTTTCCAGCGTGACGACCTTAGTTCCAGCGCATCAATTCGGTTTTCGTCCAAAACATGGCACGCCTGAGCAAACTCACAGAGTGGTGCAACACATCTTAGACTCCTTCGAGAATCGTCGCTACTGCAATGGCAAATTTTTTGGATGTCAAGCAAGCTTTTGAGAGAGTGTGGCACGAACGGGTTACTACAAAAACTTAAATCTGCACTTCCTGTTCCTCATTATGAAATCATAAAATCGCTTTCTTGACAATCGATCTTTCAAAGTTATGGTGAAAGGTGAACTCTCGGAACGACGGAGCCATTAAAGCTGGAGTGCCGCAAGGTAGCGTTCTATCTCCATTTTTATTCACAATATTTACTATGGACATGCTGAGCTCGACGGGTAGTTCTGAGCTTATAACGGCAACGTATGCTGACGACACTGCCATTCTTTCATCTTCCTCCAGCATTCAAATGGCTGCTGATACCTTGCAGAACCAATTGCACATTATAGCAACTTGGGTAAAACGCTGGAACATCCAGCTTAATGGTGACAAATCTTCCAGTGTTTTATTTTCGTTAAGAAAAGACCCAAGTCCTACGCTTACTTTAAATGGAGAGTTAATTCCAATTAAAACATCACACCCGTATCTCGAAATTCACCTCGACAAAAAATTGTGTTGGAGGGAACACATTAAAATAATAACAGCAAAATGTAGAACCAAACTTGGCAAAATGGAATGGCTACTTGGTAGAAATAGCAAGCTATCTTTGCAAAATAAAAGTACTCTATATAAGAGTTTAATAATGATAGCTTGGTGTTATGGCATTCAAATCTGGGGAACAGCTGCCAAGACAAATATTTAAAAAAATTCAAATTTTACAGAATAAAACATTGCGCAAAATTCCCGATGCCCCGTGGTATATTCGAAGTCGAAACCTACACAAGGAGCTAGGCATTCCCTATGTGGGTGGTGCGTTGAATAAACTTAGCGACCATTACATTGATCGCTTAAGGAACCATCCAAATTCGCTGGCATGTGCCCTGGCCGGTCATAGACCAAGAAGACGTCTTAAAAGACTTCACCCAAATGACCTCAGAAGGCGTATCTTATCATAACGACTTCCTGATTTTTGAAAATATTGTATATATATAGAGTAATCTAAACCATACCACACAAAAAGTTATTTTAAGTGTTTAGTGACTTACTTTTTTTTATAAATGTTGGATTATAACCCATACAATCAAGGGTTGATTGACAATAATAAATATTCGACAAAAAAAAAAAAAATATTTAAGGAATATACGTAAAAAAAATAAAAAAATTTCATTTTTTATTTAAGAAAATGTGTTGGTTAAAAAAAAATTTATATTTTCTTTTAAACAGCCCTAGTGCTTTTTTGTCCTTAAAAGGGTACCTCACAGAGAGGTGGGGCACTGTGACTAGTACTAACTTAGATTAATAATAAAAAAATTGACTCCAAAATATTTATTAGTTTAGTTGCAATTGAATTAATTAATTAAATACACATTAAAAACACGATTTTACGCTTTAAGTTTAAAAATTCAAATTTGGTCTAACAATTTTTTTTTGCCATTTAGCATCGAATTGCATCATTACTTTTCAAAAACCGCTGAGAGCAGTACCTTATCCAGCTAGACCCTTTGTGAAAAATACCATTTTTTGAGGGTAATGTCAAAAAGCAGTCGGGAAATGTATTAATTTTATTTCAGATTCGGTTTCAGCGCACCAAAATCCATATAATGAGATGTTTCGCATAAAAAGTACAAAATTTTTTTTTTTTAGTGCTGTGTTATCTGTGTAGGATTATGCAGTATACCGATTTTATAGAGAATTTTACGCCTTGCAATTTTCAATTAAATCGATTTAAAATCGAATCGATGCCCAATTCTATTACGCACGTAATAAGTCTCTTTATGGAGTAGTGACGCAAAGTCTCGGCACTTTAACGTTCACCAAATGTATTTAAAAAGATGTACTTTATAGAGTATATGTTACAGTCGAGACATCTCGACTATTCAATCTTTATTTATTTTTCGCTACTCTGCTTTAGTTTATGACAGCAGCTTATGCTTATTATCCGATCATTTGCTAGCGTAATATCATATGAAACTTTTCTTTATGGGAGTGCAAGGAACCCGTAATATTAATGACTATGTTGAAAATAAAAAAACACAATCACAAAAAAAGCACGGCGATACATATGTGGTGAAGGGCATGGGTAAAGGCGTCAACCACTAATGTCCGAGTTGCCATAGCCGCGTGTGCTCCATGTTGTCCAGCTTCGTGCCGTTGGCGGTTGCCATGTCAAATGATATGTGTGCGCGTATGTGAGAGCTGTAATTCTTACTATAGTTTTGCCCTTGGCTAGTCTTTAGTTTGGGACTGATTTATAAGCGCTACTTCAATGCTGGCAGGAGTTTAAAAAAAAAACATGACTGTACCAAAACGAAATTATTTTGGAATTGTTAGTGAAACCCTCTCCCACACAAGCATTTGTTTTGCTACTGCATTTAATGGCCAAGAGTTAAAATTTGTCAGCAATTGTGGAATTTTATGGCGATTTATCTGGCTTTAAAAGAATTGCGCTCCAAAGCTCCAAACCAAATCCGCATAAAGCGCACTTAAAAACTCGTAAAGCGGCACAGGGCACGAGCACTCCATGCAGCATATAGCACACGCCATTTTGTTATTTTCCTCTCGCCCTTTTACGGCCGCATCGTAGTCGTGACACTTAACTACTCGTATAACGTGGCTGCAACTAGCTCAAGTGGCTGCTGACTGTTGGCAGCCATTGTTGCGGCTGTAAAAGTCGCGCCCAAGTCGCGCGTAAGTCGCTTGCGACGTGCGGAGCAACTGGCACAGTGTGCACTTCATAATAAGACATAATAGTTACGGCCGCAAATAAAGTTTTGCCCTCTGTGCAACAGGTGGCGCAAGTGACGCTCTGGTCGACTTATAGTTAGTTGGCTATTGCCTTTTAATAAGGACTTATAGTTGGTTGGTTGCTCTGACTGTGGCTTTTAAGACTCTGCTTGAATGCGCTTAAGCCATTTTTGTTTTTTACCAAATTGCCTGCTATGCAAATTAAATTTAACATTTATATTGCTTCGGCAAGAACTAATTTATTTCTAAGGCGTTAAAAGGAATTGAAAAAAGGTAGCTCGCAAAAAGAACACTCTCAAACTGAAGCTCATTAAAAAAGGCTTACAACATGCCATTTAATACATTTTTATGACGCCTATAGCAAAAAGAAGAAAAAAGTTGCACTTTTGTGGAAAAAAACAATGTATAAAGATACACCGTTCAAATATTTATCCAACACTTGCCGCGAAAAGAAAGTACGTCAAAAAGTTTAAAACGTAAGCTCTCAGACTCGGTTGCTTAAAACTTCGATCTACCTCTAACTATCGACTATGGAATATCCTGTAGTATTACATTTGAAAATTTAAACCGATTGTCAGAAGAGCTTATCATAACTAGTTCAAAGTTCTGCTGAAATTATGGCTGAATGCGAAAGAGACTACTCTACTTAAGGATAATGCGCATCCTTCACAAATTGAAATACATTTTTCTGTTGTCCTTTGCCAATATTAGCACTCTTCGCGTAAAGCTGATTCTTTTGCGCCTGTATCCGAGTTTGTATATTTTCAAATATTAACAATTTGCTGTCCGTCCGGAATAGCTCCATGAACTTTGAAACTGGACTTGCATTTTACTGTCTTATGTTCCAGTTCATTATCTTGATCTTTCATATCATCCATTAATTATAAGTGAAGTTAACAAAGTAAACTAAGTAACAAAAAGGACTAGATTCACCAACTCCAATGTCTGGGTAGACGGCCTGCCGACTAGTTTTCCGTATGCATTATGAGGAGTAAGATGTGGATACATTTGATTTTTTGAGTTTTTAGACCATAAAGCCACTGGGAACGAGACATGAACATTTGATCATGATCATATGTTAAGATCGTACGATTCATACTCCTCGATGTCCGTCTATCCAGTCGTTAAAAAGTCTGTCCGACTATCAAATCAGATGCTTTAAAATGCAGTGAATTTTTCCCCGCCCTGTTATAGACATTTGCACAATGTTAACGTGACCTTACACTCTTTGAGTATTGGGTATAAAAACGAGCAACCACAGGCAAAACAAATGGCAAAAGTTGGGTAAAGGCAACAACTTTTATGTGCTGATGCCGTGCTCTATACTCGTCGTTAAAGTTCAAAAGTTGTACTGGGACGTTTACTTTATGCTTGGCTTAAACAAAATTGTCAAAGTCATGGTTGAAAATTGCAGGCAACGTGTAAATACTACAGGACACAAAGCCAAAGCTTGCCTTACTCCGAAAATGGCCATGTCATCTACGAAAACAAAAAAAAAAAATCAAAACTGCTTACCCATGGAAAAAGCTGGAAACATTCCTTGATAATTTTCTTTTGACACCCAGCCCACGCTAAGACGTTTGACGCTCAGCGTTCTGAAGCTTGCCAATGAACAGTGGGATACTCTACAAACCATTTGGTAGATGTGGTGAATGGTGTAAGCATTTCCAAGGAAAACAGTTTGCGGGGCAGGGAACTACTTAACTATAAAGTCATTCGATAGAACACAAAAGCAGTAAATGTCCCAAAACATTATTTAATTTGTTCTGTTGAAACCTAACGTAAGTTAGCTTAACTAAGTTGAACATAAATGTTAAATAACATCACCTATGTAATCCATTTTGTTAACACAGAATTCACGAATGTTAGCCATGTAAGCTGATAAAAGCCCAATGTAAGCCGCCATTAAGTTCTCTTTCAATTGCACTTACAGTGACTAAATACATTGAAAACAAATATAGATACCTAAACCTACAAATTTTAATTATTGGTATTAAGAATCGATTGTGCCGGAACAAAAAGCTTAAATTACGACGGAGCTGCCTTTTTTTCCGAATTTGTTTTACAGCAATTTTTTTTTTAAGTACGTAATATAGTAATTTATATTACGTGGAGAAACAGCTTTATTTGTCTCCCAATTTTCAAAACCCTACTCCACGCTGTTTAAACTATCTCCAAATCATGATGTGTGGAAACCAAGGAAATCTGGGCTATTTGAAAGATAGTCCTTAGCGTCAATGTTTTCGGAGCTCCAAAACACTCCTTTTTGGGTCACTGTATTGGAACTCCCATTAATACACAAATATCTATAGTACCCCTGGCCCTTAAGGGTTGCAGGGTATATTAAAGTGGCAAAACACTCATAAATGCCGACAGCCTGTGGCCACATTAAATAATAAAAGAGCGAAGCTGGCTAAGATAAAAAGTCATGGCAGACAGAGAGCAAACAGGAAAAGGAAAATGAAAAAAAAATATGTACACAAAAATAGACCAGGAGCAGACAGCTTCCTTCCGTCTGTTGTCCGCTCATTTTCTCAAGGTTAGCCAACTTGGCTTAAATGATTTATGCAGCAATGAGCTGCTCTGTTATGAGCATTAACGCCACAAACGACACCCAAAAGTATGCAACATTTGGTTGTAGGCGTAAAAAAGTTGTCAGAGCTTTGTCGAAGAGCAAGACATTACCTTACAGTCGTCCTTATATGCAGGCACAATTTCCTGCTCAGCCTATGCAGCAAACCTAATTACTTTAACTGGCAGGACACTCACACACACACACACACACGGGCTCAATAAACCCGTAGACAAATGTATATGTATGAACAGAGTAAACTTCCGCTGGCACATCCTGCCCACGCACCTATTTGTATGTATCTCAAATTAACTGCGTCACTTGGCCGGGCGTAGCTGGCAGCGTCTATCATTTTTATGGCCATTTCAGACGGCGTAAACAAGCAAAAAGAGCAAAAAAGTTGCCACATTATTAAATTGAGTTTCGTGCGTGATTTCCTTTCTTAACACTTTGTTGCATGCCAAAAATAAAAATGGGTATGGGAGCAAGCAATTTGGCTTAATTTTATGGGCGGATGTTGCAAATTTAAAACCATATTAAGCACATTTCTCAGCTCTAGCTTCGTATATTACTCAAAACTGAATGTTTCTTTCACAGACGGAACAGTTCGCGGTGCTCTGGATACTCTTTATTGTTATTGTGCTTGGCAATTCGGCCGTGCTGTTTGTCATGTTCATCAACAAGAATCGCAAATCGCGCATGAACTACTTTATAAAGCAGTTGGCTCTAGCAGGTAAGTGTCCAAGTTCCAGCTAAAGTTGACACTCGCCCATTGTTTGGCCAATGTTTTTTTTTTTGCACTTGGTTCAGATTTGTGCGTGGGTCTGCTGAACGTGCTGACGGACATCATCTGGCGTACAACAATATCCTGGCGTGCCGGCAACTTGGCCTGCAAAGTTATACGCTTTTCACAAGTGTGGGTGACTTACTCCTCCACCTATGTGCTAGTGGCCATGAGCATTGACAGATACGATGCGATAACACATCCCATGAACTTTTCAAAGTCATGTAAGTACTGCCTTTAAAGCATCACAAGATAAACTTTTTTAATTGGAAACTCTTGGCACTTTTGTGTGTTAATTTATTTGGTCATTTTCAGGGAAACGAGCAAGGCATCTGGTGGCCGGTGCTTGGATTACTTCGGCGGTATTCTCGCTGCCCATTTTGGTATTGTACGAAGAGAAGCTTATACAGGGCCATCCACAGTGCTGGATAGAGCTAGGCTCGCCCATGGCCTGGCAGGTCTATATGAGTTTGGTGTCGGCTACATTGTTTGCCGTGCCCGCGCTCATCATCTCCGCCTGCTATGCCATCATAGTTAAGACCATATGGGCCAAGGGCTCCATATTTGTACCAACCGGTAAGTAAACTTATGTCATTTGCTTGGACTTTTAGTTAGTGCTTCCTGCAGTTGATGTGAGTTCATTGCATTTAGTTATTTATGTGTCGTTAACTCTTGACGATTCGTTTGTAAAGAAGATCTCACCAAAGTCTAATATATCAATATAACCTAGATTATGAACCGAGGAGGTGGAAGTGAGTGGCCTCAAGTTGGCTTTCGCCCACACCAAAATTTTCTTTTCCTCCTCTGACAGCTTGGTAGGTTGAATAGCACCGATTTTTGCAATAACGCGATGCGCCCCCTTTTCGTCTTGTATACCTTGGGTTTTGGGGAAGCAACTAATACTGTACTATGTCACGTGTCAAGTTTTTTTTGTATTTTTTCAATATCGGCTTTGTTTTATGGTGTCCAGCTCCAATATACGTATGTATTACATACATAAATAATATTTAAAACGGAATATTGATGCAGAATTAGAGACAGTATAGACAAGTCGAGATCTACCCTTTGAGAGTCCACCTTGCGTCGAATTTTGCATGCGGATCTTTAAAATTTTCAAATGACACAACAATTGAAGCCCACGGACCAAAACCACTTTTTCGTTCAATGGAGGGAGGAACGTCAAAAAACCAATTACGAGGTGTGCTAAAAAGAATCGCGAATTTTGAATTTTAACGGGTTACGTATATTCGAATTTCGATTTTTTTGTGGCGTTATGTTGGTACTCATGTCTCTCACTAATGCCGACAAGCTCGGCCATTTTGAATGTTCACTTAATTGTTGAAAGCTGCTTTGCTTGCACGTGTTTTGGCTCGTCTTCGATTTTTACCTATTCAAAAAAATGGATCAAAGAACCTGTTTCAAATTTTGTGTGAAAAACAAAATTAAGTGAGCGGATGCATTCCGAATGTTGACTGTGGCATACGAAGAAGCTACCTTGGACCGAAGCAACGTTTATCGGTGGTACAAAATGTTCTCAGAAGGCCAAGAAGATGTGAACGACGAAGAGCGTGCTGAACGCCCGAGCACTTCAACAACAGACGAAAAAAATTTATGAAGTGGTGAAAATGGTATTGGCCAATCGTCGATTGTTGAGGACCTAGACATATCGATTTTTATCAATGATTTGGGCATGAGTACCAAAATTGCTCAATTTCGACCAAAAACAGCATCGCATGAACATTCCTAATGAGATGTTGGACTCTGTCTGCGACAACCCAAATTTGCTCCAGAGGGTCATAACTGGTGACGAATCGTGGGTTTATGGTTGATATGGAAACCAAAGCTCAATTCTCTCAATGGAAGCTGCCGCACGAACCAAGACCAAAAAAAAGACCAAGTTCGGTCGAATGTGAAAGTTTAGCTTACAGTTTTCTTCGATTGTAGGGGCGTGGTGCATCATAAGTTCTTGCCACAGGGTAGAACGGTCAATAAGGAAAATTACCTGCAAGTTATGCGCAATTTGCGCGAACTAATCCGCCAGAAACGCTCGGATTTGTGGAAGAACAAAAATTGTTGCGCGACTTTTTATCCAAAAACAACACTCTAATGATACCTCAGCCACCATATTCCCCAGATCTGCCCCCCTGTGACTTTTTCTTGTTCCCTAAACTGAAGAGGCCCATTAAGGGAAGACGCTACGCTACGATTGACGAGATAAAGACGGCATCGAAGGAGGATCTGAACAAGATAAAAAAAATGATTTTTTGAAGTGCTTCGCAGATTGGAAAAACCGTGTATAATATCTCATGGGGATTACTTTGAAGAGGGCAGAATAGATATTCCTGAAAAAATAATTAATTTTTGAAAAAACTCAAAATTCGCGATACTTTTTGAGCACACCTCGTACATAATCATAAAATTACGATTTTCGCATAGTTGCCTATATAGCCAGTCGCGCTTTGTCGAGCTATATTATATTTTATACATAAGTGACTAGTGTCAAACTTACGTTTAGTTTATACATTTCATCAATTTTGTTGAAAAAAATTCAATTAACAAACAGACTAACAGATGGCCCACCCTACACAATACCGATTTGTTTATACAGATATGGCAGTGGTTTTTTATTTAATCTGATCATTTCAAAAATTATACAATCGATTAATCTGTTGTTAATAAAGATATTGAATAAAACTTAGCAATCAAAAGTTTCAGGACTATCTAAGCAATATTCGAAGTAGTTTTGAGTGTACTATACGACAAATCCTCGAATTTTGATTTAGTTTTTATTTATTTTTAACAATAACTTTTTTTATATTTATGCAATTTCGTTCAGTTTTGACATACTGTGCTACAACATTTTTATGGCGATGATGCATTTTTCAAACTACCATTGAAAGAGCTGTCACAATTTTTCTTTTTTAACTTTTTGACGTTTTCTGATTAGATATTACATAGTAGGTTAGGAAGTCAATATTTTTTGTTAACAAAAGTAGCATATTTTGGCTAAGATCCAAGACTCTTTACTAAGTAGACTGCAAAAGTCAGATGAACCTTGTTGCCTTGTAACTTTTATTGAAAAAATACGATAAACTAAGTAAGATAAGTATTAAACAAGCAACTCACTGATAGTCGCTTTATTTGTTTCTAGAGCGCTCTGGATTTGGAGCTGCGCCTACACGTCGCGCCAGCTCCAGAGGAATTATACCGCGGGCCAAAATCAAAACCGTCAAAATGACATTTACGATTGTGGCAACATTTATTATATGCTGGTCACCTTATATACTATTTGATCTTTTGCAAGTTTTTGGTCAAATACCACACTCACAGACAAATATAGCCATAGCCACATTTATACAGAGTTTGGCGCCATTGAACTCGGCGGCGAATCCCTTGATATACTGTTTGTTCTCCTCACAAGTATTCCGAACGCTTAGGTAAGTCCTGTGTGCACAGTGCCTGGCGCTTACTTTAGTCCTTTACTTTGCTCTTGCAGCCGCTTTCCGCCCTTTAAGTGGTTCACCTGCTGCTGTAAATCTTATCGCAACAACTCGCAGCAAAACCGCTGCCATACCGTCGGTAGACGTCTACACAATAGCTGCGATTCCATGCGTACACTGACTACCTCACTCACCGTCTCCCGGCGCTCCAACAAGGCCACAGCACGCGTGGTTATCTGCGAACGACCCAACAAAATTATCGTACCAGCCATGTCTGAGGTATGATAGCCGGCGCTCTCTGGCCGCAAGCGTTCCACATTCACAATTCATGGAGCAACGACGTCCTTCAGCGATGTGGAATTCTTGTAGGCAAAACGCACAGCACAGCGGAGGAACTAAGGAGGCTGGGACAATAAGTTCAGTTGTATAGTTACAGTAAAGCCAAAAACTAGGTATGAATAAGTTTAAGATACGAGTAAATTGTGAATTTTGACAAAGGTAAGTACTTATTTAGTCTAAATCTTAAAGCTATAGGCCAATTTAGTATGTCTACTTGTAACTCACACTCCCTAAATCTAATTGTATACTATCTGACTGATATTATTATTTAAGGCACACTAAGTGCCAGTTAATGGAAACTGAGATTGTTGCATTTCTTTTGGCCAATTAGTCGATTCTATACTCAAGTCTATTCTGCCAAATTCTAAAGAATTTAAGGCTTATGAGCTATTAAAAATTCAAATGAAACTCATAAGTTAAACTGTCATATTGTATATAGGTACTTATACATATAATACGAAGATGTTGTGCAGAATCTGTCCAAGCATAAAACCAAATGGAATATACAATATCTTAATTAATTGCATATGCAGCTTAACGTAATACCATGTAAAATTTAATTGAGCATACAGTTTTAGTCAATTTAGTCTTAAGCTTATATCTATAAATAGTTATTTATTTATTTCGTTGTTAAGCTTATATACTATTTGTGTATGTATGTTTATATATAAAATTAACCTAAAGCTGCAATATAAAGGCAAGAATTCTTAAAATGTTCTCAACTCTAAGCTGTCTTTTTATTATGGTCAGCACAAAGTAAGTCTGCCTTTAATATATAAAGGGTGATTTTTACTAAGCGCGTCCGAAATTCAAAATTGAATAAAACATAGAAAAATTCATATAACGATCCCAAGAATAGTTTAATTAGAAAGATATTTGCTTTGAAAATTATCTTTGGCATGCAGCCAACACGACTACGAGTATAGAAGCGCAGTCCAATTTTGACCACACTTTCGAATTGGACCACATTTGAAGCCGTATTTCTGTTATCACCCGTTCAATGTTGTTTTTGTCAACTGGATTGTCTACATATATCAACGAATTGACGTGTCCCCAAAGAAAATACTCTAAAGGAGTCAAATCAGGCCAGTTGGCCTTGTCTCCGAATTGAGTTTCCAGTAAATCAATGGTTGTGATCGAAGTATGGAACTTAGCGTCATCCTGTTAAAACCAAAACTCTTCAACATCGATAAATTTGTAAATAAACATTGTATTGATCACCACTGACGGTTACACGCTGCAAATCACTAAATTTTAATTTTCCGCAACATTGGCCCCCAAACAGCGATTTGGACCGTGCTTTTCTCATTCTGGTTTGTCGTCGGACATCGTGGAATATCAAATGAGTTTGAACAAGATCATAACACGACGAATTGCACGTTCTGTTGGACGATTATTCGGCTCATGTATGTATGTTTTTACAATAGAAGACTAATTTTGATTATATTGGGTCGTTCACTAAGTAATATAGTTTTTTTTAGTGCAATTTAAACACGATTTTTTTATTGGGTAAAACATTTTATGAAATTATATACTCTCCATTTTGATCCAATTCCTTTTGGCATCTTTCGGGCGAGGGATTGATTCCACGCTCATAAAATTTTTGATCCCTGCAGGCAAAAAAACTGGTCCAAGTGGTTTTTGAGGTCCTGATTTGAGGTAAAGGTTCTGCCATCCAACAAATTTTGCTGAGACCGAAACAAGTAACAGTCCGAAGGTGCTAAGTCTGAGTAATATGGTGGGTGTGGTAGTACATCCAATTCAAAAATTAATCGTGGTATTGTCGGGCAAAAGCTCAAAATAAACGATCCTTTTGAAATCCCACCAAACAGACAACATAACCTTTTTTTGTTACCTATGGCCTTAGAAATGGTTTGAGCTGGTTAATTTTTTTAGACTATGATCTCTTGCGCCTTTCATCCTTGTAAACAACCCACTTTTCGTCGCCAGTAACAATGCGCTTCAAAAATAGATCACTTCTTTGACGTTTGATAAACAAATCACAGCCGTTAGTCGACGAAGCAAATTTGGTTCTGTAAGAACATGAGGAACAGACGTTTATGTGCTTGTGAACGGTCGTATTAGACAAATTTAATCTTTCAGCAATCTCTCGAGTTGTTATTCGTCGATTTGCATCGACCAACGATTTTATTTTAATCACATCGGCTTTAAGAGGCCTTCCAGGACGTGGAGCATCCTGAAGATCAAAATTGCCGGAATAAAATTTTGCAATCCAATTTTGGCATTGGCTTCAGGTTAACACATCTTCTCCGTACACCTCACATAATTTTCGCCTTGCATGAACTACATTTTTACTCTTTTGATAGTAAAACAGTAAAATATGCCGAAAATGTTGTTTTCGGTCTTCCATCTTCGATAGGGCACCAAACAAAAACTATTCCAAAAAATTTAACAAAAATTTAAAAAAAATGCCTTACTATATCAGCTGTTTGAATATATAAAATTAAAGCGGGTAAATGTGAAGTTGGCTGCGAAAAAGTTCAGCTGTTGTCATCAAACGAAATTACTTAGTGAACGACCCAATAAATCCCGAATATTTGAAGACTTTTTGTAGTATAAATCTTACCATGATGAATAAAATGAAAATTAAATATGTCAGAAGGGGCAGCTGGTTTCAAAGATATCTCCTTCGGCAAAAAAAAAACACCCTTTACAAATAAAGTCTTTATTAAGCCCTTTCGGACGAACAAGTAAACTTGATGCCACTAGGACATAGTTAGCCCAGTTAATATGACAAAGTAAATGTTCAATTTGTCTGCCGCTTGACGTCAATGTCGGCCCAAAGAAAATTGCGTTGGCCAAAGTCAACAAACTAAATGGTACGACAGTCTGGTAAAATATGAAAACAATATGTTTACGTATTTTATGCAGAGTTCTATTAACCAGCAGTGACCGAAAGGGTTTTGGTTGATAGCAGGAGGATTCAGCATTTACGACTTTTACTTCACTTTCAACTGACATTGAGTAGCATGATTAAGCACTAGGCTAATGGAAAAAGCCAGCAGAGCAAAACAGCTTTGAAATAAATCATCAAGATACATTGCACTACTCTGCACTCTCGTAACTGACTGACTAAGGTCAGACCTGGAATATAATACGTGGTGTGGTGGTATACGTGGCATGCAAATGAGGCTGTGAAGGAGCAGTATGCGAGTTTTAAACCAACGTACACCTCATTAGTCACTGGCCTGCTAATGGCATTTGAAATTGCAATGTGGTTGACTGCAAAATGTTTTCAATTGTGCCCGAAAAGAGGAATTAATTTGCCAAGTTCTCTATAATTGTGACGTCATTAGCGCCAATACACTGTGTTGGTCTTTTGTTTCTCTGTTGCTTTTTAACAAACTTACTTTGTATTTTCACTCGGGGCAAACTATAAAATCAACAAAATTACAAAAATATTCAAAAAAATTAATAAAAATGACAAAAAACAAATGACTCTGAGAACTTTCCTTACAATACTTAGGCACACGAGTGTTCATTTTTGAAGTTCCGATCTAAAATTTAAAAGCAACATAAATTTTAAATTTCAACAAATTACTCCTGCAATGTTACCAAATTGTTGCCTAGCACCAAATTCCAATTTTCGAGATTATAATACGAACAACCGAGCGTACCAGTCCAGGGAAGCCAACAATTCTAGCCTTTATGTGCTACGCACATTGCCGCGCCAAAACGAACCAGTTCCAACGCACCGTGACTGCAGTGGCAAACGTGTAAAGCGAGCACGTAAATCGCACAAAGTTCGCTCGCCCCGCGTCAGCTCCAAGGAGTCCTCACCACCGCCCACCAAGCGTAGAGTTAACTTTGAACTGCCGCATGAGAGTGCCAAAAATGCTCGCAAGCCTGGTGGCCAAACCCACGTTAGTCCTACTCGGCCAGATCCTAACCGTGAGCTGCAAGAGTCCTGTGCCGATTTTTTTAGTGTTGTACATGACAATGTGCTGGAAGCAGTGCAGGGCGCTGTGGAGCGCATGGCCAGCAAGTACTTTCAGGACACCATGGACAAGGTGGACAAATTGGCCGAGCAGCTAGTGCGCCAGGATGCAATGCTGTCAAAGATTTATCAAGATTTTACGGCCAGTAAGTAGCCATTAGTATTGATTGCATGAGCTCATTACAGCTGTCACTTTTAAGCACAGAAATTGTGGAACAGAACGAGACAAGCATCAATCAATTCAAGTTCCTTGCCCAAATGCTAATCGACAATCAAACCGTGCACTATCGCACACTCTATGATAGCCAAAAACGACACAAGCACTCCAGGCACAATGACAGCAACAGCCACTTGGCTGATGCACAACGCTGCACCGGAGGTGAAAGCCAGGCGCACCACCCAGCAGCGCACCACCCTGCAGCGCAACATCAGCTAAGCCAGCAACAAGAACGCATTGTTTATGATCCTGCTCTGTTCTCATGTAACCAGCGATATGTCCAACCAGAAAAAACCTGCTCATGCCAACAACCAACACAGCACACACGTCCGCATCGCTCGTCCAAATATGAAGCCACGGCCAGTATGCCCAACTTACAGAGGTCCCCACGAATTGAGTCTTCTGGAAAAACAGCAACAAACTTGTGCAGCAAGCCAAGCCCACTTGCCCACTCGCCGCATCGCGCTTCCCAACAGCGCAATCCTCAACAGCATTATAAGCATACTCGTTCAAGTGAGCAGCGTAGGGCTCAAGTACGTCATATCAGGGCGCCACCCAGCACGGAGCACGTAAATGTATACCGCTGAGCGTATTATTTAAAACTTTTATTAGATAAGACTAAACTAGCTAGTGGAATGTGTCCGCCAGTTGTGTTACATAGTGGGTTTCCTGCCCATACGGAATACAACTTGCAGTCATAATCAACTAACTTATTGTAGACTTGATGTTTCGGTTGTTGGTATATGAAACTATTGAGTATTTGTAGGAACAAATTTGTTTTTGTCAATTTAATTCATAAAGAATAACCCGTGCTCCGTGTTCTTAAATACTCCACTACCTAATTTTGGAGTACCATCAAAATTATAAAAAAAATTTGGTAGCTGTTAAAATTAAAATAAATTTCAGATTATATAGTAAATTTGTATGTTTTGTTAATAAAATCTGTTGAAAATATTCAGTGCTGTTAGCGGGTTTTTTTCAAGGTGGGTACTCGTTATAGGTTATGTTTAAATGTTTTATATTTTTGTGATGTGCAGTACTGCGATCTTGGCAGTAAGCTGTATAAACGGAGGGTAACGTTATATTTCAAATAATTTGCCTTCCGTGGCCTTACAGACTAATAATTAGTAAGTAACACCCACCAACAAAGACAATAGTCCCCCATTGGTATACCCGAGGTTCGTTTGTATGAACGTCTAGATCTGCGAGATGGTAACAACATGGGTACGACAATCAAACTTTTAGATTATAACCATTATTGTATCTCACTGAAAATAAATTTTCGAAGCACTTCGAAATGCGAAGTAATAGATGGATATTTGGTTTGTAAAAAAGATATCGTTGTTAAATAGGCATTTATAAATGCTTAAGAGCACCCAAACACTGTGAAAAATATGATGCAAATCGGTTGACTATATTATCTAATGGAACTACCATGAAGCTATGTTGTAATAATAATTTTAATTTTTCTCTTAAAATTATGGAGTAAAATATTCTTTCTTATACTTTAGGTATATTAAATGTTTAGGTATATTGAAAGTCTAACCGCCATCATGTCTGAATTCGGTATTCCGACAAAGCTGATTCGCCAGTGTAGAATGGTACAGTATTATCACTTCCGTCAGGGTAGAAAGAAAAGGAGAGCCTCCATCGTAGGACCTCTTCAATCTTGCGATAGAAGTGGTGCTGCAGAAGGCCGGTGTGCATTGTAATGGCACTATTTTCCAAAAGTGTCCAGCTCCTTGCGTACGGATTGCAAGCGAGATGTCATGACTGCATTTGCAGCTATGGAAAAGAAGTCAGCTAAAGTGGGTTTAAGCGAAGGATCACACTTACCAATAGGTGTTACTTTTGGGCTAAGTAAGCAATTGTGTAGCAGGGCTCTCGCTCAGAAGACAAAACTTACACTCTACAAGACACTCACCTTACCCATGCTTCTAAACGGAAAATTTTTCGCAAAATCTTCGGTTCCGGCTCTACGGGATTACAATGTTTGCGCTTGATTGGACATTCGTATGGACGAAGGGGCTCCAGTTAAAAAGGTGTTCGAAACAACGACGAAGAGAGATACCGCGACTCCCATTAAAGGACTAATTGGAGGAGAACCTGTCCACACTGGATGCAACAAATTGGAGAAGACGTGCTATAAGTAAAGGCCGCGTCAGACGCCACTAAGAAAGTCTAAGCTGAGGTGGCGAGTGGGTTACCAAAATCCACTTCTTTAAGCGGTTGATGCCTATTGACCTTACCAGTTTTCGTGCATAATAGACATTGAGCGCTCTATTCCGACTGGAGAGGTTGGACACCGGCTCTCACACCGGTACCATATTGCGGTCCCTCAGCCACATATCTCAGGTCTGCAGCCGCACTACTTTTCCTTGTTTTCTGAGGGATCAAACCTGTGTGCCGTAACTCTAGACTAGTGTAAATTGCCAGGAGGCAATTAAGGTTCGCTTGTTTTATACGCAAGGGTAGCATAGTTTAGCTGCAGAGAAGCCAATTTACCTGGCGCATGGCGACCATGGACTAAAAATGTGCCATGAAAGTAGGCCTCTTTTTCAAAGTGAGTTGATATTTCACCTTGTGCAGGCTGCTCCGGTGTCTCACCAAAGACTTCCATCAAAGGAGGTCGCTGACAACAGAGAGTGAAGAATATGTCGTAACTTCTCTTAGCGTTTGCTGTACATTCCATGTCGACAAATCTCTGCACCATGGCAGCTGCCACTTTTTTGCATATTCTAAGTTACTGCTCTAGTTTGCATGGATGAAATAAGTAGCAATTATTAGAACATCATTATAATCGGGCCATAAATATCTGAGATAATCTTATGGCATTTTTCGATAGCCTCAAGCCTTAAATTCAACTCAAGTTCCAGGTCAGGACAGCATTAGAGGCAAATTATTTTTATTTCTTAAACCGTGTAGTTTAAGGCAAGGATTCAATATAGTAAGAAGCATAAAAAATATTTTTATGGAAATGTCCATCCATTCGCTCGTTTGTTTGTATGAAAGAACTCTTAATATTTTAAGACAATCTAGATTGATTTTTTTGCTATTTGGTTTTTCTATTTCATCATGGAAAGACTAACGTCCAAACAATGGTTACACATTATCGAATTTTATCACAGAAAAATCGTGACCAGTATAAAATGTTTTTAGCGCACTGCTTCCATTTTACGGTCTTCATACTCGACCTTTTGAGCAGGCTATTCAAGCTCCAGACCATATTTCGCACCAATTTTAGTTTATTGGTTCTTCAACCACCAAATCTTCTTCGTAGTCAAACGAAATGTTAATGAAGACCATGAAATGTCAATTCGGCGTCGGACTATAAACAAAATTTCCGTATTTGAAGTAAAGAGCATCCAAAAGCTATACAAGAGCTGCCAAGCATCCACGTCAATGTTCTGTTTGGTGTGGTCAATGAAGCTCGCTACCATTCGATGATTTCCAACTTTTTTTGGACCAGAACGGAAGAGCTATGTACATCTGGTCGACATGTGATTTCAACAAAATGGCTTGACATGCCATACAGCAGGCGAAGCAGTGGGAATATTACGAGATGAATTGGGAGAGCAATCCATCTTACGTTTTGGGCCTGTGAGTTGGCCGCTTAGATCGTGCGGTTAGACACCGCTCGATTACTTTTTGTGGGGATATGTGAAGTCACTTGTCTATACAGACACAACAACTCCAATTGCCTTGCTTTGGAAAACAGCATAAATGCTGCTATTCGTGAGATATCAGCCATTATATTGGGAAAAGGATGCCAAAATTGGATGGATGTGGTGGTCAACAATTAAATGGAGTAATCTTAAAAAAAGAAATGGCAAAGATTGATTAACAATCTCAAATAAAAATCTTATGAGCTTTTCACATTTTCGTTGTCTTACGGTACTGGAGACTGCGTCCAGCGATTATTAATTCGCAAAGAATCGGAAAGAGTTCTTTGTAAATGTAATCCGTGTCGTCGGAATATTGACAGACTAAATTTTTGCCGTCAAGGTTAATACTTTGTAGTTATCTTAAAAACAAGTTCCAAAAAAATATGGTTTTCTCTCTTTTTTAAATTATTTATTTAAGTGAAGTTAGCTTATAGTTAAGACTATAAGCTATTTTTACAAATTCCCAGAGGAATCAAAAATAATTCTAATGATGCACTGAAACGAGTTTCCTTGATTTTATGCGAATATTCATAAATAAAATGAAAGGGAAAAGTTTTCACAAACATTTTTCTTTAAGCCTCTTTGAACAGTAAAATAACAGCTTAGGAATCCAATTTTGATTTGGTCTGTTGCTTCGAAAGTTCCACAATCTGATATTGCTTAATCCTTCGAACATAACGCTGCACAAACGGTGCAAGCAGATTCTCATCTACCTTGGTAATATCCTGGCGTCCAAAAATCAAAGTGGCCAAATTGGAGAATATAATTGTCAGAGAAGCGCCCAGTGTGCTGTACCATAAAAATGATATGTGATATATTGAGGTGCCAGTGCGAGGCTCACTGTAAAGCAAAAAAAAAAACAAAAATTACGATTAAGTAACTTTAGATGAGAACTTAAGAAAACCTACTATTCTGCTGTGGAGTTCATATAGCGACCCATGTCAAAATCGTACTCGCAGTGTTCCACAGAAATAGGCAGCTTGGTATGACGAAAGCTTCCAGTCATTATGGCGATTTGAGCATTGACGCATATCCAGGCCATAGTAGCAAAGGACACAATGCTGGCCGTAAAGATACTCTGCAAATATGAATCACATTCTTATAGCAAAGATTACATTTTGTTAGAAAAAGAATCCACCTTTTCTCCAACCCAGGGCATAAGCATGCCCACAGTAAATATGCCCAACATTGGTCCGTATAAAGTGGACTGAAGCGTAGCTGATAACTGCAGTACCATACCTAGCTTGCCCACCACATAAACCAGACCAATGGAGCTAATGCCAAAAATGATCACCACCAAACGCATAGTCACTGCTACTGAGCGCTCGGTCATGGGCTTCTTCATGCGCGGCTTAACGAAATCCTCCAGTATAACAGCGGAGAGCGAGTTAAGCAAAGTGGAGAGGGAGCTGAGTGCTGCGCTAAATACAGCAGAAACAAATAGACCAGGTAGACCTGGAAAACTGCCCAGCACTCGCATAACCAGCAAAGGCACCAGCTGATCCCGACGGCTTGCAAGCTAAAGAAAAACGAAACTAAGGTTTTTTTTTTTTTTGTTAGACTTAAGTGCTAGACTTACGCCCGTAGTCAAAGGATCGCAGTCATGGTAGGTGGCGTAACACACTAGGCCTACATACATACAACCCAGATACAAGAGCGTCAGGCCAATGGAAAACGTAATCAAGGTCTGTTTAATGTGCTTAATCGAGGGTAAGGACATAAAGCGCTGTATGGCAGTCTGATTTATTGAGGTACTTTGAAGCTTAAAGAAAGTGCCGCCAACAAATACGGATAGGATGCTCAGCCGCACGGTAGGATCGATTGTGATGCTGTATAAAAACCAAACCAAATTATTGGGTAAAACTGAGTGATTGTGCCTGAAGTCAAAACTTACTCGGGCGTATTAAGACGTCCGCCCTCCATGTTACGTTGCCATACAACACCAAAGCCGCCAAGATCTATAGTGCCTTTAATCATAATGATGACCAGCATGCCATACATGGTAAAACCTTGCAAGACATCAGTCCAAACAACACCTTTGATGCCACCCACCGTGGTATAGAATGTGCAGATTATGATGACTACTGGGGCGACAGCATATATACCAATGCCGCTGACGGCATTAAAGGTTAAGGCAGGCACATACACGGCAATTGGTAACCAAATGATCTATAAAGGATACAACTTAGTAAATGAACATACTGTTTTGAAAAGATTTTCCAAATTCCAGGCTTACCGCTTTAAGAACAAATAGTGAAGCTCCGAACAAACGCATGCGTCGGCTGAAACGTCTCTCAAAATACTGAAAGAATGAGTATGTGTAAGTATTGATTGGAACATAGTTTAACAGACCCAGGATTTTTGGTATCAGGACACTTAACAAATTTTCGCTAAAAGTTATCAAACTACAAGGCAACAGTTTTCTAAAGTAAATTATTTATTTCAACATTTGGTTAAGGAATACTAAATAAGCTACTGTCTAATAATGTGCATCTCCTTTTCATCCAGCTTTAAGGCCGTTTCGGACTCATGCCATCCGGGTTCATCATCTTCCGTATCGCTTACACTGGCGCTCACTTCATACTTGGTCACACTGCTATAGTCGCCATACCAATATTTACGCAAAACAGGAGCAACAAGTTCTATATCAACTTGGCGCACATCCTGCTTGCCAAAGTATAGTGTGGCCAGTAGTGAGCAAAGCACAGTGCCCACCGAGCCTATGGCTGCATACCACAGAAAGGAAAGCTCATGAATGCTATGGCTCTTGGTAGACGTGGGTACACTGAAAAAATTCAATTCAATCTTAATTACAATCCAAATTTGAGCCAAAAACATACGCGCTTTTGGTGACGTTCCAATTGGCAGGCAGCTCAAAGCTGTAGTCACACTCCTCCACCGAGACTGGCTTGGTAGGAAAGGTCATTTCGCCAGTAGCCATGGCAATTTGAGCACGCACCACAATATAGCTGGTAAAGCTTGTCGCTATCGATATGCCAGTAAGTAAGCTCTACAAATATGTATACAAAATATGGCTATGTGTAGGGACAGTTGAATTTAACAGTACCTCTGTGTTGACAAAAGGCAGCAGCATGCCAACGCTAAAGGCGCCCAACAAGGGGCCGCAGGTAATTGAAGCCACAGTTGACGATAGTTGCATGACCATGCCCAGTTTTTGTACTATTGGCACACTGGCCATTGAAATTAAGCCAGAGATTATTACTACGCCTCTCAAAACATATGCAGTCTGACGTTCCGTCAGAGGACGACTGCAATGCGGCTCGATAAAATCCTTCAGAACTACTGCGGCCAGTGAGTTGAGCGCTGTGGAAAGGGAGCTTAGTGCAGCGCTGAAAACGCCAGCTACGAAAAGTCCCACAATGCCGGGAATCATGCCCACACTTTGCATGACATACAGAGGTATGACCTGATCTTTGGCCTTAGCAAGCTGTTGAATTAATGTAGCCATGAAAGCTTTATTGACTATTAGTTATATAAGTAGACTTGCGCCGGTGGTGATGGGGTCACAATGATAGTATTCAGCAAACGCCAACAGTCCTATGTAAATGCACATGGCCATGACGCACAGAAAGCCCAGCATGGATAATACCAAAGCTTGCCGCACCGCCTTAATGTTGGGTAAGGTAAGAAAGCGCTGCACGGTCGTTTGATTGATGCAATTCGCCTGCAGCTTGAACATGGCGCCACCAATAAATAAAGCAAATATTCCCATACGCACGGTGGGATCAAAAGTCATGCTACGGAGTGCAATAATGGAGTAAACAGTTGCTAATGTATTTTGTTGAACCTACTCTGGTCCGACTAGGCGATCGTACTGTTGATTGCGTTCCAGCATTACATTAAAGCCACCCAAGTTCAAAGTGCCTTTGATGATGACAAACAACATGGCACCAATCATGACCAAGCCCTGTATGACATCTGTCCACACCACGCCCTTAATGCCGCCCTAAAGAAACCAAAGCAGTTAGTAAAGAATATCAATATTTTGATCAAGGCTATCACTTACAATGCTCGTGTATACAATGCAAATCAGGCTGGTGATGGGCACAACCACATGAACGCTAATGCCCGATACTAATAGAAATCGATTAGTCGATTAATCAATATATGTAGATGCTTCAGCTAACCTACCTTGGTTCATTGTGAGTGCTGGCACATAGATGCATATGGGCTGCCAGAGTATCTGTCAAGATGCATTAATAAAACAACGTTTGATATAAGTTTTTATACTACTTACAATCATCACCACAAATAGGCAGGATCCAAAGATGCGAACTCGGCGATCGAAACGTCTTTCGAAATACTGCATATGAGAAAAGAACAGATCGTAGGGTTATAGGTATGCAAGAATGCGTATTTACAAATGCGAGAGTTTATGAAATGAGCAAGTAATTTTAAAATTTGGACAAGAACAAAATAAAAGTCAGTTTTTGAAAGGCACCAAAATGTATATATTTATTTAGGCTCTCTCAGACCTCTTGGTAGCTGGTCCCTCAATAACTGCATTAGGCTTGAATAAATCCTCCAAAGCAATGGTTTTATAATCCCTTTTGTTGGGTAAAAAGCGACGCATGCATGGTGCTATTAAAGCTGGATTAAGTTGCTCCACATCTTGCCAGCCGAATGCAAAGCCAGACAGCAAGGATACAACAGTGCAGATGAAGAAACCCAAACCGGTGTACCACAAGAAGGACAAATGGTATATGTTACGTTCGGAGGGACTGCCAAATAAAAGATGTATAGTTCAAGCTGTCATTTAGAATGCGACAATGATTGTACCTGTAGTCATGAACAGCAGTCCAAGCAGTAGCATTGTCATAGACATAGGTGCACGCTTCCAACGAGACAGGCAATTTAGGATAACGAATTTCGCCTTGCATCTGGGCAAGCTGCGCCTTGAAGCAAAGCCAACCAAGTGCTAGAAAGGATGCAAAGCTGCCCGCAAGCACACTCTGCAAAATAATCAACAAAACTATATTTTCGCCAACTTTTGCTGCACTCCAAGTACCTTGCCGTTTACCCAGGGCAGGCACACGCCTATGGTATATATGCCCAATAGCGGACCCATAGAAACAGCTGAAGTCATAGATGCCAGCTGCACCACCATGCCCAATTTTCCCACTATGGACACCAAAAACATGCAAATCACTCCAAATATAACGACAATAGAGCGCAGTAGCACCGCTGTTTGCACTTCCGTAAAGGGACGCTTACGCAGCGGCTGTATTATATCCAGGCTAATTACGCAGGCCAGAGAGTTCAAGCCCGTAGAGAGAGAGCTCAAAGCTGCACTGAAAACTCCCGCAACAAATAAGCCCGGCAGTCCAGGAAACTCGCCCAGCGTGCGCATCATCAGCAATGAAGGCATCTGATCGCTGGCCTTGGCTAGCTGTGTGTGGGTAATATATAGAATACAATGCAATTGGAAGAGAATCCACTACACACCTTGGTGCTGATGGGATCACAATCGTGGTATACTGCATACGCTACAAGGCCCATGTAACAGCAGCTGCCTAGCAAAAAGGTAAGCAGTATGGTAAACAACAGCATGGACTGCTTGGCGTGCTTATAGCTGGGCAGTGAGAGGAAACGCTGCACTGATATTTGATTAACAGCCGAGGATTGAACTTTGTGTAAAGTGCCGCCGATTATCACCGCTGCCATAGACAAACGCACTGTGGGATCCCAGGTCCACCTGTTCAAGTAGAGCATATTTAATGCTTTTCCATGCGCACTTCACAAGAGCACTTACTCGGGAGCATTCAGCCGACCGCTTTGCCCATTGCGCTCAAGTACTACGGCTAAGCCGCCCACATCATAGGTGCCCTTGATGCATACAGCCAAAATGGAGCCATACATGACAAAGCTCTGTATGACATCTGTCCAAATTACCGCTTTCAGTCCGCCCTAAAGATTTGTTTCGAATGACACACCAAAGGAACTCTTGTACAACAGCTTACCACACACGTATAAAAGGTGCATATAAGGCACACAATGGGCGTAATTACATGAATGCTGGTTCCAGTCACTGAAACAGCAAAATATTTAGATATAAAAAAAATAAGTCCCTTCTGGAATTAAAGTTTACCCTGATTATAGGTTATAGCTGGCATATAGAGTGCTACGGGCAGCCAAAGTATCTGCAAAGTGAATCCTTAAAATAAATTGGGTTAATATGATTAAACACTTACCATGCCCGCTATAAAGAGCACGGAGCCCAATTTCCGTACCCTGGAACCATAGCGCAACTCAAAATACTAAAGTTTAGATAAGAGATATTGGTTAATTAATAAATATAAAGGTTGAATTATGTACTGATCTTGTGGTTAATTGTTTGCCATATTTACAAATCAAATATTAGTCACAAATTAGAAATATAAATTTTATATTTTATTGAAGTACACAGTGCATAAAATTTGGTAACAAAATAAATATTATTTTTTTAATTCAAGTGAACTCGCCATGGTGGAACCTACTCACATTGGGCAAAGCCATCAATATTAACAAAATTAAAAAATTTCCAAAAAGATTATGCCAACCATGAATTAAAATTATACCAACTACACCCATTCAATTATGGTCAAAAGAATGTTTTTTTTTTTGGAATTTGTATTTTAGGTCACTGCATTAATTTTCGGAAACATTTTCTAAGCCTTTTTCGCGCAATCATCCTTTGACGTAAGAACTGCCTCGTCCAACTGCACGCTCGCATAATTCATTTTGTAGAAACGCCGCACGCAAGGAGCCAACAGCTCAATGGATACATCATCCGGGTTATTGCGGCCAAATATAAAGCCCGCTAGAAGTCCAGAAATAACTGCTACAGTAGCTCCAACAACGCCGTAGAACATAAAAGACATGTGATAGATCTCCTGCGCGAATGTAAGGGTTCTGCGGGAGGAGGCATTAGAACTCAGATTAAATAAAGCGGTTCAAACAAATAAAAACACTTTGTATTTACTCTGGCGCAATGATTGTGGTATTTGCAGACATGGGCGGTGGCAGCTCAAACTCATAAGTACAACCCTCTATGCTGACTGGCTTGGTAGAGTAAGTTAATTCACCAGAGTTCATGGCAAACTGGCCCATCATGCACACCCAAGTCATTGTGATAAAGGAAACGCAAGCGCCCGTAAATGCACTCTATGAAAATATCAAAATTAATCGTTCATGCTATTTTTGTTGTACTTAAAAACACAAACTTTGGACTTGATGCTGGGGAATAAAACACCCATTAGAAATAGACCCAGTAATGGACCTATAGATACGGAGCCCATTGTCATGCTCAGCTGCATGACATGGGTGCCCATACGTTCGACAACGAAAACCAAGAGGGTGCACAAAGTGCCAAGGGATAAAGTAGAACCCCGCATAATGATGGCTGTCTGTCGTTCTGTTAGCGGCGTTGTACGCAATGGCTTTATGTAATCCTCTAGAATGACAGCAGCCAGAGAATTGAGGCCTGTGGAAAGTGAACTCAAAGCAGCACTGAAAACACCAGCCACGAACATGCCAGGCACGCCAGGAAATGTGCTTAGTGAATCCATGACCAGTAGCGGCACCAATTGATCCTTTGCCTTGGCCAACTGTTAAAGAAAAACCAAGCGTGAGACACCAATTGCTGCTAAACTATGCACAATTGACGCACCTTTGTGTTCAATGGATCACAATCATAGTAAGTTGCGTAGATTAACAAACCGTTGTACAGGCAAATGGCATTCAGTAGGGTTACACCTACTACAAATAGGATTGCGGACTGCTTGACTTCCTTCATGCCTGGCAACGACAGATAACGTTGGACGACAACTTGATTGCCGCCCAGGACTTGTGCATAGTAAGCCACATTGCCAATTAATAAGGCGAATATGGACATGCGTGACTTATGATCAAACGTCATTCTATAGCAGACATTAGGAGAAATCAGTTACACAACTATGATAATTACTGAGCCACCTACTCAGGCCACTCCATGCGTCCGGATTCATAGTTTCGTTGTAGCACCACTCCAACGCCACCCACATCTATAGTGCCCTTGATGATGACGAAGAATATGGCACCCACCATAATAATGGTTTGTATAACATCTGTCCAGACCACAGCCTTAAGACCGCCCACAGTGGTATAAAATATGCATACAATGCATACCACAGGCGTGATGACGTGAACATTAATGCCAGTCACTGTAAGCAAAATTTTAGCAAACAGTAACCCAAAATTTATTGATAACCACATACCCTGATTGAAAGCCAACGCTGGTACATAGATAACAATGGGCAGCCAAATCAACTGCAAATAGTCAATATTCCATTGGTAATGGGATTAGTAACAAAGCGTATTTATTTTTGTATGGAATTTTGTATCTCCAGCAACTTACCGTGCCAAATGTGAAGAGCGTCGAACCCAGGAGTCGTACCGATTTATTGAAGCGCAGCTCAAAATACTGTAAATATTTGTTTTGTACTTCGACTTGAATTTTTTTTTCACTTGGTTTTGTTGTAACAAAGTGCCTGTGTGTGTGTGTGTTTATGTATGCACCAATAAAATTACGCATACGACATGGTTTTCATATGGTAAAGCTTTAAAGTAGACCATAAGTCATATGGAATAAATATCCGAATGCATTGCACAAAAGCTTTCTTTAATAATTTGTTGCAGCTTTGTAACCAAAGCTGTGCAACTTCTCAACTCTGGTAAAATTTCGATTTAACATTTGAAAAAAAAACTTAAAAACTCCGCAATTCCCACCCAAGATGTTAATTTTTTGAAGTTAAACTTTTTAGGCGGCATTACGAATTTCAATGGGAGTAACTTCGCTGATGTTGCAATGCAACAGACACGAAGTAGAGCGTGCCGTAGTAAGGAGAGGAGAGTAAAGTTCCCCCGCTCAGTCAGCTAAAGCACGCAGCACTTGTGTATGTGTATGTGTGTAAACGAAAGAATTGTTTTTGCATGCATTGGGTGAATACAACAAAGCAACGTACTTACATATATATTTACTCTCACGAAATTAAAACGCTTCAGCCGGCTCATGGTATAATTTAGTTTCGTTGCGAATTTTCATGAGGAAGTTTGTGTCTGCTGCAGTAGTTGCAAGCATCAGCAACAAAAAAACATTTTTTATACATATGTATGTATGTTAACGCGTCACATCCCTTTTTCCCAATTCCCAGACCATTACAAGTATTCCTGCACGTCTGACATCGACCACTCTATCGAAGGCGAGCCTGGACGCCGCAAGCATCTAGCAGCGATCAGCGGATAGGGGACACCGAACGATGCCAGAACTTGGCAGCGTCAGCGGCTAGACCCTCTACGACGATTAGCGGCTAGACCCTTGGCGACGAAAGACGACATCGGACGATGGAAGCACTTGATAGCGTCAGCGGACAAACCCTTGACTACGATCAGCGGCAGCGCTTCCGTAAACATAAAACATGAAAGACGGCAGCGCAGCGTCCAGCATAAACAAAGTCAGTATTTATTAGTTATAAATACCACTGTCAGGATATCAAGACAGTCAGTCAGTTTTTACTAAGTTCTGCTGTAGGCAGTTCCGCTGCAGTCAGTTCTGCCGTATGCAGTTCTGCTGTGTCAGTTATTGTTCCAGTTCGTCCTAAGTCTGCACTCGCATTAAGCTAAATTGATTTAATAAAATTGTTCTTTTTATCTTTATTACCTTCACCCAGTGGTGGATTTATCGAACAGGCAACATAGGCTGAAGCCTACGGCGGCAGAATTAAGTCACCTACTACTTCTACTACTACTACTACTTATTACAACTTTATTGTAATAAAGCACTGATAACAATCACAATCGCATTTAAGTAATTTTTTCCTTTTTTTTTGTGAAAAAAGAGCGGCAAGCTATTGATTGCGTAGGGGCGGCAAATATTTAAATTCGCCACTGCCTTTAGATTAAAAAGCTGTAAAAATTATACATCAGAAATTGGAGTTGTTCTTTCTTTTCTCTATATATTTTACAAAAATTTATATAATATATCTGAGGTCTCTGGAACGAGAATTCTTTCACTCTCGGAATTATTATAATAATTGATTGTTAAGACACCGTTTCGACACCAAAGTAATGCTAAGAAGGCTAAATTAAACAAATAAAAGCAGCGTAGAAAAATGAGTTGAGCGAAAAAACTTTTACTTCCAAAGCGTGCTTGTATTGCAAGTAAATTCTTTTAATTCCCACAATGGTCACCCCTTAACGTTCTAAACCTCTTTTGAGCATTTATTTCCTGACGTCAGCATTGTCTTCTTCAGCTGCGTGCTTGCATAATTCGTCTTATAGAAATGTCGTGCACATGGAGCCAACAGCTCAATAGCCACATCTTTGGGCCTATTGCGGCCAAATATAAAGCCCGCTAGGAGTGCAACAATAATTGCTACAGTAACGCCAACAACGCCATAGAGCATAAAGGACATGTGATATATCTCCTGTACAAACGTAGAGGTTCTGTGATATAAAGCGTTGGATTTTACATTAATTAAGGCGAACCAGGCTTTATACTTACTCTGACGCAACTTTAGTGGTATTTGCTGACATGGGCGTAGGCAAATCAAACTCATAAGTACAACCCTCTATGCTGACTGGTTTCTTACCGTATGTCAATTCACCAGAGTTCAGTGCAAACTGACCCTTCACACATATCCAAGTCATTGTGGCAAAGGATATGCAAGTGCCCGTGAATGCACTCTAAGGGAAAAATGAATTGTATTTCTTGTTAAGTTTTTTACGCTTTGACACACAAACTTTAGAGTTAATGCTGGGAAATAAGACACCCATCAGAAACAGACCCAATAAAGGCCCTGACGAAACGGAAACAAACGTCAAGGTCATCTGCATGATATGCATGCCCATGCGTTCCACAACAAAAACCCAGAAGGTACACAAAGTGCCAATGAATAAAGTGGAACCGCGCATAATGATGCCAGTTTGTCGTTCTGTTAGCGGCGTTGTGCGTAAAGGCTTTATGTAATCCTCTAGAATGACAGCAGCCATCGAATTGAGACCAGTGGAAAGTGAACTCAATGCGGCACTAAAAACACCAGCCACGAACATACCACGCACGCCAGGAAGTGAGCTCATTGAATCCATTACCTGCAGCGGCACCAATTGATCCTTTGCCTTGGCCAACTGCCAAAGAAAAATCAAGTGTAAGCAACATAGAGCTGCTGGATTACATAGCATTGACCCACCTTTGTGGTCAATGGATCACAATCATAGTAAGTTGCGTAGATTAACAAGCCGTTGTACAGGCAAATGGCATTCAGTAGGGTTACACCTGCTATAAAGAGTATGGCAGATTGCGTGACTTCCTTCATGCCCGGCAAGGAGAGATAACGCTGCACGATAACTTGATTGCCGCTCAACATGTGTATATTGTAGACTACATTGCCAACTAACAAGGCCAAGATGGACATGCGTGACTTAAGATCAAAAGTCATTCTATATATACGACATCGAGTGAAATCAGTTACGAAATTAATTTCAGACTTCAAAATAAGCCACCTACTCTGGCCACTCTATGCGTCCGGCTTCAAAGTTTCGTTGTAGCACCACTCCAACGCCACCCACATCAATAGTGCCCTTGATGATGACAAACAAAATGGCACCAACCATAATAATGGTTTGTATGACATCTGTCCAGACCACAGCCTTAAGACCGCCCACAGTGGTATAAAATATACACACTATGCATACCACAGGCGTGATGACGTGAACAGTAATGCCAGTCACTGCAAGCCAAGTTTACAGCATACATCATCCAATCATCCATATTTCGATAAACACATACCCTGATTGAAAGCCAACGCTGGTACATAGATAACAATGGGCAGCCAAATCATCTGCAAATAGTCAATGTTATGATGATGAAATGTTAGTAGAAACAAAACGCATTTTGATTATATGAAATTTTGTAATCTTAAGTTTCTTACCGTGCCAAAGGTAAAGAGCACCGATCCCAGGAGTCGTATCGTTTTATTGAAGCGCAGCTCAAAATACTGTAAATATTTTTTGTGGACTTTGGCTTGCATTCGTTTCTTTTTTTTTTTGAGTTTTCACATAAACAGTTTTACATACACAAGCATGGCGCGTATACATAATCAAGTGAACTTAGTCAATAATATTACTCATACGCCATGTTTATCGAATATATCAATAGTATTATATGAAGCTTTAAAGTAGACTAGACTTGAAAGCAACAAGGAATAAATATCCGTGTGCATTGCTTGTTCAGCTAGCGAGCTGATGCCAATTGGCATTCTTTATTGTTGATTGCGCTTGGCTTATAATACCCTTACAGAGAGTAGAGAGGTGATGACAGCTTGTTCTCCAAACATGATGTGGTTTACTTTTAAAGAATTTATCTATAGCGCCAAGATTATTATAGACTGTATGTAAGACGCAGAAGTATGCGAGGCAACCAATAATTATTATTTACAAAAATGATCTGAATATGCTTGGCTATCGATTGATAAGGTACCTTTCCTCCTTTACCAGAAAATTTTTCATTTACCTACCCAATTTAAAGCATGCTATATCAGATGCAATGGCAAAGTTAGTAAAATTGAAATTAGGCGCTGAACTATAACTGGTTCATTGTGTAGACCCCAACATTATATATGGTATGTAGAAGTTGTTCAAGGCTTTCGAAATCATATTAATTATTAAATAATGCGGCTAAGGAAGAATTTGAAATATCCATTATGAATGATTATAGATAGATAGATAGATTAGATAAAATAGACTTTCATGCTCAAGCAGATGGTCTAATAAAGAACTTTGCCAAAACGAAATTCATGCGAATGAAAAGAGGCGGACTCTGGGTACCTTCCGAGCTGCAGAAAAAGGAGAGCCTGGGTATAATCATGGCCAGCTGCAAACTAAGACTAAGAAACTTTGCTCTCTTTTCAAACTAAACGTGGACTCGAATAAACCAAGAACGCTCCTTACTATGTCATTGCCTTACTATGCAGGACAAGGTTCCGCTTACTTAAGTCAGACTATTTTGAAAATTTATCTCAGCCCTCGGAACAGAGTCCAAACTCTCAGGACGAATATTTGGATATTCGGCAATTAGTACAGTAAACTTATATTAATATACTGCATGAATGAAACTTTCAGGGATCGTTAGGGATCTAGGTAGAACTGGTTTTGCATGATATTTTTTCTCTTTGAAACATATAGTTCGAAAGTTGATATTGTTGCAAATAAATGTATCTATTAAACAAGATTCAAATCAAGGATGTAGATTAATTTGTTCAAGCTCAATGCCTATTTAAAGTTAAAGGTTGCAAATTATGTTTGCTGTTTTTCGAATTATTTGCAAATATCAGTCGACAAAAAAAAAGCAAGCAGTTCTCTGTTTTGTGCACTGCTTTTGTATGTAAAAATAATAAAATTTTGCGATTCCTGAAAGTTTCATCCATTTTGTTTCTTCAATTCAATAAACGCTTTTTTCGAGCCTTCATTTACTCTACTAAATATTTTATTTTTTATATAAATTTAAATATAAGATGTGCACAGAGCAATAAAATTAAGTATGTAGGCGTAGGACGCGTTTATAATTGCTCAAAATAACCCCATTTGCAATATTTTTCATTATTCGTGAACGGGATTCAAGTGTATGCAGGGCATACCACATTCGAAAAGTAATCCCCGCATAGTGAGACGCACAACTTTGTCTGCCTACAGCTGCTAGGGTATCCCGACTTCGGCGCGCCATAATTAAACTTCTACACTGGCTAAACTTATAGTCTATTCTTGCAGTATCTGACAAATGCACGTACTGGTGCAGCTACTACTAGCTTTATGTGGGTTTACTGCAGCATTTTCGTTTTTGTATTCCAGAAGTCTTTACGGTCCCAAGCTGTGCTCCGCGCTCTCCATGGCATGCAAATAGCTTCAAAACATTCAGCTGATATGCAATCAGTCTGACTGACTGACTGCCTTAGTGACTGTGTTCTATTGCTTTGTAGTATTTGAGTCAATGGCTTGTTAAACTAAAAGCCTTTTACAATTTCCAGCACTTGACATATTGAAAGTTTGATTTAAATAGCAGCCAATATGCAAATGCTCGTACATAGTGTAGGGTATATGTACGTAAAGTAAAACGCGTTTAAAGTTCTATTTAAAGCGAGAACACATAGCATATAAGCAATAAACACTCAGATAACGTCTGAGTGAAGATAGACGCGCACTTGATAAGCCGGAGCAGACAGACATTTGGAAAAGAACAACGAGGAAACTGCGACCGTTTCCACAGCTTTTGTTGCTGGGGCGTCTCGACTTACAATTTGTATTGCTATGGTATAGAGTATAAGCTGGGAAATAAAGATGTCACTGCACGCTTTGCAGCTACTAAGTATGATAATCAGCACAAGACATTGCACCGTGACTGTGCACAAAAAGTGATTAGACTTATTATATTTATATATATAGAGTATTTATATATCAACATGAAACCAAAAACATAAAATACTTTTCATTTAGCTAAAGGTAAATAGCTTAATATGTTTTACATAACATGCAGTCAAGGCACACACACACACACACGCATACAATTGAATAACGTTCAACTTACCTCATAGGTAGAAGTCAGTTGCAGATTACAGAACACGGGCAAAAAGATGTACCAGGAGATGACGCCGGATATGGCCAGTGTGATGAGTATGAAGGCATATTGTGTGCCATATACATAGATCTCTGTCGATGTGCCCAGCAGCGAAATGCCCGAAACAAAACTAAAGTTGCATAATTTGGATGGATGGGAAAAAGATTAAAAATAATTAGTCAGGCAATTATGGCAAATTGCGCATACGCAGTGTAGACTTAGCCAAAAGGGCGAACAAGACAAAAAGTTACAAATTAATTGTTAGAGCTGCCAAGCGTGGCCAACGGCAGACGCTCTTATACCAATCCCAATGGTTACGCTTATGGTCATGGCTTCATTGTGGCCATCCCTTAATTGACGCTTGATTGATCATGATTTATTTTTGCTTACCGAACTTTGTGTCCAGACGCAAAAATTTCAACTTTTTAACTTATGGGCTACCAAAAATAAAATCATCAACTTTAAATTAAATTAAATTTTGTGATATTTTCGCTTGACTTCAAGTCAAGTTGCGAAGGAGAAATAAAATTTGTTTTTGTTGTATACTCTAGATTGTAAAGGTCAAAGTTTAAATTAAAGTATATCCGATTGGTACAAAATTGTGATGTGCTGACAATATTAATGAGCAGGATTTTTTAGCGTGCCTTAAGAAGCTAAAGCTTTTTTTTATTAAGTTTTTCGTTGAATTTAAAAACGCTTTGCGCTTACACTCGGAACATTCCGATTAAAATATACCCTTACAAATCAGTTAGTTCTCACAATATGTGGAATATTAACGATTATATTGTGATGTTTCCAATCCTACGCGGAAGGGCTTCCGTAAAATCCGCGAAAAGCGAAGAGTTGGTATCCCAAATGTCTAAATAACTTGGAACTGCTAGTGAATGTGGCTCAAATTTGCAGATATCCACTTTACTTACACAGTTCTAGTAATATGTTATCCAAAAATGGTTACACAAAAGTGATAAACTTCCATAGATTGAAAAATATAGTCAATATAAAATATGGCGGTAGATAAATAAACAAAATTTGTAATTTTAATTGATATTCAAAAAATTAACTCTTATATTTTAACCCAAAAATCAAAATTTTGAAATATAAAGTTCCTCATCCTCAGCGATTTTTAAGAACGTACAAATAATATAAACGATATTAGAAATCTAAAATTAGTTCCACCAACTCGATTTGATTCATAGTCGCACCAAATAAAGAACGCATCTAAAAAAAGATTGGTTATTGACATATTTATGGAACATACTTAAAAAAAAATTATAGATTCTTTTAAAAAATTAAATTATTTTTAAGACTAAAAAAAAAATTGCTTAAAATATTGATTAGCTTCGATTTAATTTTGAACTGAAATTTGACGAAAAAAAATTTTTTAAAGCAGTTTCCAGTATCTTCTTAAAATGATGGAAAGGACAATTGGCCTCCAACTGAGGAACACTATTCCTCAATCTCAAATGTCCGACTCACAGCATGCATATAAAAAAGACAAGTCTACTGAGACGGCTCTACACTCGGTGATCTCTGGAATTGAGAAGTCACGTCATCACAAAGAATTTTCACTAGTGCACTTTTTCGACATTGAAGGTGACTTTAATAATGTCACACCTGACACCATCACAGTCAGTTAGTCAGCCTTTCTTTAAAACGTCGCCATAAATGGACTTCTGCGTACCCAGGAGGAGGGTGGATGCAAAATAACTGCATACGCTGATGACTTAGCAGTTTCCTTCTCGGGTAAATACCCCCAAACTTTCTGCGAGCGCATGACCAACTCCCTGCGTACGCTCTCAGAATGGGCCACGGCTAGTGGATCGGGGGTAAGCCCAAATAAGACAAAGGTAATGCTCTTCACCAGGAAGTATAAACTTCCTTCCCTTATAAATCCCAAGCTTAATGGTACTAGTCCTAGACAGCAAACTAGAGTGGAACCTAAATACAGAAGATCGAAGAAAAATGGCCATGATCGATATATATATACTTGTAAGAAAGCCATTGGACTTAAATGAGGCATGTACCCAAACATAGTCCACTGGCTGTACACTGCCATTGTCAGACCTATACAGATGTATGGAGTCTCGATCTGGTAGCCTACCTTAGATATGGGAACCAACCTTAAAAAGTTAAGTAGGGTTCAGCGAACTGCCGAACTTACCATTAGTGGTGCTCTATGCTCCACACCAAACGAAGCAGTAGATGCTATTCTAAACCTCCTACCAATGACCAAGGTGGGAAAACAACAAGCCATTCTATGAGCTTTACGAATGACCAAGAATTTGGTTCCCGAAAGCACAAACTAACATTTTACAACTAAATTCAGAGCCTATATTCCAACCAGTGAGGAGTGGAATACAGGTATACCAGGCCCAGCGGGATCGATAAAGGTATACACGACGGTTCCAAGCTAAACGAACGTGTAGGCGGAGGCGTCTACGTTAAGGATTTCAACATTAAAACTGCCTTTCGTCTCCCGGACCACTGCAGTGTTTTTCAGGCAGAGGCCACTGCAATAAAAATAAGAAACCTACAAGTTCGAAATAAGAACATTTGTATCTATTCGGACAGCCAAGCGGCTATTAAGTCCCTAGTTTCGATGACTTCGTGTATGAATGAAAGTCTTTTTACAAATTGGCTGATGCTTAAGAAGGGCGCGGACGACTTTGAAATACCCTGCAAGATCACAACAAACAATTAACTAATAGAATGGATTTTGGCATGAATACTTCTTAAAAAAAATTAAAACCAGATTACAATTCTCAAACGGTTTTAACATGTATATATGCTATAAACAGTAACCTTTTTTGGCTGCATTTTTAGTTTTACTGCTTCATTTTTTATTTAATTGTTTTTATTTATTGGGCTACTGAAATAAAATGAAAGTGTTTTGAGATTTTTAAATGTGATTGAATTTGAAATTTTTTTGTTACTGCTAAAAAGGGTGCAAAAACGTGTTGTTGGCCCAATAGTTCATAAACGGATTTATTTATTTGAGGAGTACAACTTAACTCAGTTGAACTTTTATTATAAAAAGAAAGAAAATAGAGACTATATAGTAGATATGAACTATTTCGCATCTTTAGCCCGATGGGTGAACTATTTAATAATGTACACCGATTCACTTCAAGAACTGGCCAGACGCTTGGATTCATAAGAGATTAACAATAATAAGGAAATAAATAAATAAAGCACAAAAAAAGCCGAAGGGCCTCTAGTTAACCTAATCATACTTTACTAGAAACAGATAAAGCTGAAATTTCTAGAGGGGAGCAGGGGGAGAAGTCCAAATGTCAGGAGTATCTTTCATACAGACAGACAGACGGGCGGACTTGCCTACATTCATCACATTGGAGTTACCTGGGGATCTCCAGAGTACCCTACGCTATGTAACATTCATTTCCACTAACTAAATATAACCCTTTCCTTAAGCTAAAGAGTATAAAAGTTTGAATATGGTGTAATTCTTGGAGAATTATGCACTCTCTTTGGATAGAACTAACTCGTTTTCTGAAATATTTTGGCTACACGAAAAATTACATTTCACTAACGTCTCCAGAAAAAAGTACCGGCTTTGAGCTCTAAATGAAGCGGTTTTTAAACCAGTTCCAGAAGTTTCACTCACAGTCTGAAATCTAATAAGTCAGACAGACCATCGATTACAGAAAGAACTGCCTGTCCTGCCCACTTTTCAGGGCATTGTACAAAGGTAAAAATGGTCGCAACAGCTGTCAAGTGTTATCATAAAACTTTTCTAATATGCTTTACATAATTTCATTTTGATGGTTAATGTCTATAAGAATCATCATTTCAATGCTTTTCAACCAAATGTGCGCGGAAAACTTTTCTTGTGAAATGTCGTTAAAAATTGATAACAAGCATCGCTTAAGTGTTCAGACAAAAGGACAATTTTTAAAAATTGAAAAAAAAAGAAACGGAAAAGGCATAAAAACCTGACCAAGAAAAATGATACATAATCGTAATTCAAAGCACGTCTGCTGAATTTGTTTCAAGAGCACCCAGTACAAGACAACAAATAAAATATCAAACAATAAAAGAGACACACAAACAATCGTCAGCCACGCAAATGACCAGGATTCAGGACCAACCAATAACGCCCGGGTACTGCCGGTCATTAATGCATTTCGTTAAGCCCAAGCAAAAGACAATGACAGAGAGCCAGCGTCAGAAGTGTGCGAGGATTGGTTACCCAACGGAGTAGTAAGACTAAGCAACCAGAAAGGTGCATGACCCACCACACGTGTCACAGCACAAAAGCCCAGATCCGCTGAGGCAAGGTCAACCGGCAGCTGGATGGCTCACTGGGCGGCAAATAAAAAAGTAATTTAGCAAATTATTTGAGTTTGGCTTGCCCCAAGATGCTATAAGTTTAAATAACTGCAATCAGCGGCAGTACTTTTGCTTTTCATCTCCAGAAGTCTAACCAGTCTGATAAGTTGTCTCTTTACGGGCGTACATTAAAGAAATTTAGCGTGAAAGTTCCGTAAGTGTCATATTAAAATATATTATCAAACTTTACCTTGACAATGAATTCCAAGCCATGTAGCATTATCTTTATATTGTATAATAGATAGTTTATTACATTTGCTTATTTCTTGTTCTATTTTAAAACGCACCTTTATTTGTTTAGATTTAGTCAAGGCAGTGCTTGACAAGGGGAAGCCCAATTTTCTTTTACGCAAAAAGAATAAATTATATAGAGCCATAAAAAAAAAATTTAACAAAGTCAACAGCTTAATACACTATCTAGCTTCTTGCTCGAAAAAAAGTAAATCAAAAAAAAATTTAATTTTTTAACCAAATAAAAAAAGTATAAAAACAAGTGTCTCAAAAAATAAATATTTTCGAAAAATTTTAGTTTTTAAACTTAACGCGTTACGGTTATGGTGTTTTTTTTTAATTTAATTTTTGACAGGGCTTTTAAAAAAAATATATATATTTCATTAACAATTTTTTCAAAGACGTGTTTCTCAAAATATTTTTCTTGTAGTCAAAATATATATAATACTATTGAGCCCGGCAGATGTCGTCCTGCCCAAACTTTTTGAATATGTACTCTTAAAGTGTATAAACATCGTAAGATTCTCAAGTTAGCTTATCTAGACATTAGTTTGGATTAGTTGACTTTTATGACTCTCTAAAAAGCCGTATGGACGAACTTAAGTATTCTTAAGAGAGCTCGCATATCTAATAGATTCATTCTTCTGTCTGCACTTAATGTCCAATACCCGGTGTTGAACAATTTTCTACTATGCTATATTCACGATATTCACAAAAATGAGTATATCTCACGAACCAATACACACAATAACATCGCAATAGGCTTAAAAACTCCGTATTGACAACTTCTAACACACGCCAATATCATATTTGAAATTCTTCAACGCGTTCATGAGAACACCCGTAACAAGTAAAACATTAACATCAGTTAATCTGACAATGTACACAAAGCCACAAAAAAAAAATTAAAAGAAAATGTTAGTGGTGGCAACCCCTCCTTACAAATTACTCAAAACTTTTTGTGCTATAAACCTGCTACACATTATAACAAACAAAAGCCGTTCAAAGTTATGCGATCATTAACGTACAGCATTTAATGTATATATATATATATATATATATATATGTATGTTTGTTTATATTATAATATATATATAAAGTTGAATCTTTTAATTTTGATAACTTATATTATGTGTATTTAATAATATTTCTAGGTACTTGGAGGTGTAATCATTAAAATAGGCATACAGGCTTGTTCTAGATTTCGACTCGCTTCGAAAAGTCATAACGAGTGCATTCTACAAATGGTGTTCTAAATTTCGACTGACTTCCAATTAACTTCGAATCGTTTTCGTACTATCGAAAACCATTTGTATAGAACAGCTGTGTGAATATCGATAAGTTCACTTGAAGAGTTACCAAAAGTTTTCGAACATCCACTTTATTAATTTATATTTTCTTTTTGCGAGAGAGATATATAATGAAAATTAACTTTGATTCGTTCAAGTGAGCACATCTAAATTTTCTTAAATCGCTAAAAAATGATACTAAATTAATTGTAGTGGCATTAATGCGTTTTTTTAAGTACACAAAGCAAAATACTTTTCATTTCAACATCTGCGAGCCAACACGAGTCGACTCTTGTCGAAATTGAAATCTAGAACACCTTTCAATTATTTATTTAGATTCTAGAACTGCCTCATAATCTCTTTAAGTAGGGGAGTTTATCATCATTCACCATAATCTTTTTATACCCTGTACCGTATGGTACCAAGGGTATATTAAGTTTGTGCAAGCCGAAAATGTATGTAACATATAGAAGGAGACGTCGGAAACACCCCAAAGTTACCTAAAATATGATCAGGGTGAATAGAGAAGTCGATATACCCATGTCCGTCTGTCCGTCCGTCCGTGTGAACGCCTAGATCTCAGAGATGGTAAGAGCTAGAGTTACCAAACTTTCATCTTAGATCCCATATTATTCCATAGGAGACAAGTTTATTTTATTTTTTTGATATCGGGGTTAAATTATATAGCTCCCATAGGGGAGTTTGAGACGACCTCGACAAAAAAAAAAGTTTTAGATAAATAATTCGTTTGTTTATGAAGTAACCAAATTTGGTATTCGAAAGTTTTTTATAGTTCCCAAACACTGTACCAAATTTGATCGAAATCAGCCAAAATAACTTTTTTACAGAAAAATTCGCTATATTTCGTTTTTTATTAGCGATATCGTAACTAGATTTGGCGTTTAGCAATTTTTTAGAACACTTAAGCATTGTGCCAAATTTGAACAAAATCGGTTGACTATATCATATAGCTCCCATAGGGCCGATCTTCCAAAAAATCGATTTTTTAACAAAATTTGTTTTGTTTCGTTTGTCTGTTAAGATATTGGGACCAAATTTGATATTTGTAAGTTTTTTATAGTTCCTAAGCACTGTACTAAATTTAATCCGAATCGGTTGACTATATCATATAGCTCCCATAGGACCAATCGGCCCAAAAACGTTTTATATAAAAAATTCGATGTGTTTGGATTGTTTGTAAAGATATTTGAACTAAATTTGGCATTCATATCTTTTTTAAGGTATGTAAGCACTGTGTCAAATTTTATTGAAATCGGTTGACTATATCATATAGCTCCCATAGGAACGATTGGTCAAAAAAAAATTTCTTCTGTTTTTGATTTTTTGTGAAGGAACCGTATTTTATTGCAAGCTAGTGGTACAGGGTATCCCAAAGTCGTCCGCGCCCGTCTTTCCGTACGCCATTTTTTTTAATTTCAAATTTAAAACAAAATTTTAAGGAATTTTTTAAAAATGATTAGAAAAACTGCAATACATATGTATAGATTTTATTATTAAAAATTTTCTACACATCTTTAATAGTTTAATCGAAGATATTAAAAAAAAATGCCTCTCATTAATAGCAAATATCGCTGATTGTATTACACTTATTTCGATAAATTTTACTTGACGTTAGAAAATAAAATTACCTATCGATAATATTTGGAAAATATTTTTGTCCAATTTACGGTTTAATCGCTATTTATGCATTCATATGAATTTGTTCAGGGTTTTTAAAAAGCACGGTCAAGAAAAAAAATATTTATAAACATTATTAGCCCATTTTTTAAGAAATTTAATTGAACAATTCCTCATTCTTATTTATAAGCAGTAGCTTATTTATAGGTTTTATTCTGGAAACGTGTAAAAATAGAACTTATATTGAAAAATTATTTTTATTTCCATTTTTTTCTTTGGAAATATTAGATATTTGAGTAATTTTGTGATTTTTAACTAACAATTTTTACTTAATTTGTTGTATTTTTAGGGCAATGTACAAATGTTTTAAACTTAAAGATAATAGTTTTTTATAAATTTTAATAATAATCGTTTGGTTCCCTGCTAAGGACTGATGAAAGTTATTTGCTTGCATAAATAATTGTAGCTATAAAACGAATCAAGATTTAGGCATTATTTCTCAGTCAGAAAAGCTTAGTAAATGTCATTACATTTTGTAGATTGCGTTTTTTTCCATCTACCTGTTTTTATTGCTGTCATTACAAACGATAACAATCGCTACTGTAATCCAGTCATGGACTTAAGAGCTTGGCCATCTTAATTTGTTAAGCACTTTTATAGGTGTTATATAAATAAAATTTGAATATTTCCTGCGAATCATTTTAGCTCATAAAATAAGTGTCTGAATTTTATGAGCTGCGTGGATTGTCGCTTTCAATACTTTATTTTCGTTTTACTCCTCAAATCTGTTTTTACATACTTTAAGTTACTAAAGTTAAAAAAAGGAGCATGCGAAATACTTTTGTTTCCTTTTGCCGAGCTTAATTTGATTAAGTATACGCACGGTTGGCAACGTTAGTAAGTGAATGTCAATACTCTTTTTGGATTTAGTTGGTTTAACAGATAATCAACTAGAACTATATACAAATACAAGTACAAAGCACTCACCTAGCTACCAGAGAAAGCGATACCGGAAACACTTTCATTTTACGTCCTCCCACTAAATAATCCAATGCCTCAGAGCCACGTCGCTCCTCAAGGCCAGCCGCTCCTGCGCCATCTTTTTCATCTCCCTTTTGTAACTTTTTCTTATTTTTCTTTTCGATAAAGCCGAAATAGAAACCAATAACAGCACAAATGGCCAACATGCAAACGAATACGAAATAATCAACGACTCCGAAGTGTTGCAATGATGAGCTCAGCTCACCCACGCTGAGCTTCTCACTAGGACTGCTGGAACTACTGGAACTGCTGGAGCTGCTGGAGCTGCTGGCATACGACGATGTAGTTTCTGGAATATTTGTTGTTCTTGCTGTGCTTGTTGTTGTGCTGATAATTATTGACTTGGCCGTCTCAACAATCGCATTGGCCATGGTCGTTGTGGTCGATGGGGTCGATGCGGTCGTTGATGAAGCCGGGCCGGCTGCTGATTCTGACATTGTAGTAGCCATCGTTGGAGTCGTCGATGACATTTTCTTGGCACCGCAAGATACGACTTGGTATATTTGTTTTTATTGACTTCCTGCTGTTTTGCTTAAATGCGTAGAGCATTGATTACTTTTTCGTAAGTTTTTACACAATCTCACTCACTTTGCACAGTTTTTTGGTTGAGACGTATAGATTGTATTTAGCCAAGATATTGCCTTCAGTACTTTGGCTTAGTTCATTTGGTTTTTATCAATTTATAGCATTACTTTTAAGCCAGTGCTTTTTGCGGAACTTTGGCTAAAACTATGTTATTGTATTAAATTTGTTTAAAAAATGTCAATTTGCGAAACTAGCAACATTTGTGGCACAAACATATAGATAGTAATTAAAAATATCATAGTTGTTGAGGTTTGTAAGGGAATACTTAAAATATTAGGGTTACTAAAATACAAAAATATATATAAATAAAAAAAAATATAGAGAGTAAGATACTTTTTCTGAAAATAAATATATGATAACCAATGTTTCTTTGAAAAAAAAATAAATAAAAACCAAAAAATTCTTTAATTTTAATTTCTTTCGGGTAAATATGAACCTTTTTACTGTTTAGTGACTTTTTTAAAATTATGTTGACCAAGTGTCAACCACCTACGTTTTTCATCACTTTGGCCAATGTTGCTGAAATTTCCACGACTTGCCCAGTCTGAGAACTGATTTTGACAAAAAGTTTGACAAGTTTGATATACGCTGTAATTTGTATACCCTGTACCGTATGTACAAAGAGTATATTAAGTTTGTGGAAGCCGAAAATTTATGTAACATATAGAAGGAGTCGTCGGAGACACGACAAAGTTATTCAAAATATGATCAGGGTGAATAGAGAAGTCGATATACCTATGTCCGTCTATCCGTCTGTGCGTCCGTCCATCCATTTGAACGACTAGATCTCAGAGATGGTAAGAGTTGGAGTAACAAAACTTTCATATTAGATCCTAAATTATTCCTAGGAGACAAGTTTATTATATTTTTTGGATATCGGGGTTAAATTATATAGCAAAATATCGTAAAATTGGTATCCGAAAGCTTTTTATAGTTCCCAAGCACTATACCAAATTTGATCAAAATCGGTTGACCATGTCATATAGCTCCCATAGGACCGAACACACAAAAAACTTTTTTTTTACAAAATTAGCTATATTTAATTTTTTGAAAATTTTAAAATACCCAAATTTGAAAGAAATCGGTTGACTATATCATATAGCTCCCATAGGGCAGATCTTCCAATAAATCGATTTTCGAAAAAAATTTGTTGTGTTTCGTTTGTTTGTGAAGATATTAAAATCAAATTTAGTATTCGTAAGTTTTTTATAGTCCTAAGAACTGTACTAAATTTAATCAAAATCGTTTGACTATATCATATATGTAGCTCCCACAGGACCAAAACAACTTTTTTTATACAACATTCGTTGTGTTTCAGTTGTTTGTAAGGATATTTGAACTAAATTTTTTTTTATGGTATTAAAACACTGCGTCAAATTCGATCGAAATTGGTTGACTCTATCATATAGCTCCCATATAGGAACGACAGGTGAAAAAAAAAATTGTTGCTTAAAAATTCTTGTTTTTGGGTTTTTATGAAGGAACCCGATTTTATTGGAAGCTAGTGGTACAGGGTATCCCAAAATCGTCCGCGCCCGACTTTACGAACACCATTTTTTTTTATTTGCAGAAATGTTTGTTAAAGTTATAATTTTATTTAATATAATGTTAATATCACTATATTTTTTGCATTATAATACAATTTAGGAGAATATTATACTGTTTTTTTTTTTAGATTTTAAGAAACACATTATTGTGTATTGAATTAAATATTACTATTAATAAACAAACTAGCCATTTAAAAAAATTAAAATATCCTTTTTTTATATATTTTGTATCCTATAATTATGCTTTAGAATTTATGTTATGCAATTATTTTATAATCTGAAATTAATAAATAAACATCACAATTGTAATAAACTTAATAAAGTTATTATAATACAATAAAATATGTCGATAATTTTTAATTTCAGTCTATAATGTTATTTAATAATTTGTAATTTTCATAAATTTATTTAAGCTTTTGTATGTTGCATTAAGATTAATTTAAATAATTTTTGTTTATTTTATATAAATATTATTTTGTTATTTATTAAATATTTTATATTTTTGTTATTTCATAGACACTTTTCACTTCTGTTTTTATTGTTTTCGTTTTATTAAAACTTTTAGTAGAATAAATTCAAATTATATTACGTATACGTAATTTATTAAAATAATGCCACAATTGAAGCTAATAACTCAAATAGTCTGTCTATTTGTTATCCTTGCTAAAAGGATAATTGCCACACACGTTACGATTTATTTGCCGCAGACACTTGACTGAACCGTTTGAACCCGCAAAGAATACTGAATTTAATAATGTCGCGAGCTGCGGATCTTCAATGTGTTGGATTTCTTCAGAGCTTATCGAGCAACTCTGACAATCATCATCTGGGGTATCAGCATCAACGTTGGCGTCATAATTCACACAAGCTTGAGGGGGTGGGGGTGGGGGTGTGTGGGGCATTATCACTTTATGTGTTGTGCGATCTGCCTTCTCAAAGCTATAGGTACACACCCCTCAGTAGCACGCTTCTGTTTATCTATGTAAATGTCAGAAGAATTAGATTTTCAAACTCATAAATTTCATAGTACTGACGCGCAACGTCGTCTTAAAGTGCTCTGGCACGCTCACTCATGATGCCCAAGACCTGAAGATGTCTGCCAGTTTATTAGGCCAGTCATAAAGTAGCGTTTTCGTGACTGGGGTTTTTCCCTTTGCTACTGAGGATTAACGACTTGACGCCACACACAAAGGCAATGGCACTTGTTTAATTTTTGCTGGCACTTATGAAATTAGCCCGTTTCATTTGTTTGAAATGCGTTGGGTTGAATGCTTGGCCACATCAATGGCATTGAATTTTGGCTTAAACTGGATAGCTTCAAGTAACTACCGGTTACCCGTTGTGGTTGTACCCAACTATTCCTACTAACTGATAAAAAGACAATAAATTATGCGCCTTTTGAAATGTAAATACAATCACGCTTACTTTGCTCGTTTTTAGATGCGAAATGGTCAAAAGTAAACTCAGTTCTCCCGTAAAAATTTGTTATTAATCAAAGCTTCTGAGCTTACTTGGATCAGCAAGGAGAACTCCAAGCTGTCAGTCCAATGACCGTGAATAGAAGAATGGCATATGCCTAGGCTAATCGAATAGAGACGCAGCTTGCAATATCTCAGGGCCACAAGACGTATGCGTAATTTGATGAGCTCCACTTAACTAACCAATATAACGCCAGAATAAAAAAAAAAACAAACAAACGAATACTCTTTCCAAATCTTAACAACTTAGCTTTCTGGAACCTAGTTAAATTGCATTTTCGGGTAAAAGGGGTACATCTTTAAAAAATGCTTATCATACTTGATATAATTTTAGTTTTTAAATAAAACCAAATACTTTTTCCGAATCCTAAAGATTGAGATAAGGCAGCATAAATTGAATAGCCCGCCTAAGGTTTCTGAATTTTAGTTAAATTATAATGTCTGGTAAAAGGTGTACATCTTTCACACAAAACAGCTTATCTCACGTATACTTCATATTATTTAGTAAACGCAGAAATAAAATGGCCCTGGCATGGAACAGAATTAGGTTTGTAGTCTCAATTTAATCAATAAAGTGCTCGATAACTCACGAGCAAGACTGGAGGACAATTATATATCTGACTATCCGACTCTCAGACCAGATTATAAACATAATCTTCGAGAACTTCCCACATGTATGGGCTTAATATAATCTTGACGTTTTTAGGTAAGTAGGTTTTAGAAGTTAAAGAATATTTTGAAAGTCACTATGTCTGATATAATTGTTCTAACAACCTGGCCTGACAAGAGGGGTGTGTGAAGGTGGGATTCCCCATAGGGAATCCATGGCCATAGCCCGGAGTTTTCTCATTAGCCCGATGTAACTAGCATCGTACTGTCTTGAATCAAGCTAAAGGTGTAATAGAGGGGCCGGTACATTTTCCTCGCTGAGTCCCGATTTTCTCTCTAAGGCCCTGCTAACAACCTATCTGTTTTGCCTAAAAATGTTGAGCAAATAAGTTTTTAAGAACATTTTTACCACGTAGCTTTGGAGTAGCTCATAAAAGACGACGTGAATCCTTCTTCCGAGATAACGCATAATCTTAATGGTATTAATAATTTAATAATAATCAAAAAAAATTTGGTTTGCTCATGTGTTACATGTCAAATGTTTTACCCATTTCCGTAATAAACATTGAAGGTGATTCATGGCCGATCTCTATTTGCGCGTTTTGCCCGTAGTGGCAAAATCACATTTTTTTAAATGACTAATCCGGTATTAAAATTTTTAATAATGTGTTTTGGGGCAATGTTTCCAGTAGAACTTTTCATAGAAGATGTTTCGCCTGGGTTAACACTACCGGTTACTTTTATTACGTTACTACCTTTCCTTTCTATTCTATTATCAGATGAGAAACTATGGGTCTAAAATGAATAGTTTTTTAAAAAAATATTCAAAAAAAACACCAAATTTTTATATAACATTTAATAATTAGAATTTTTGAATCATAGTTTTATGATTTAAGATATTTTTGGAAATGCTTAAGAGCTATGAAAAAGTGATTCATCGATGTAGCACGGCAAAATTCAGATGGATTAAGGTACATTTTTCACCTGCAACACCATTTGTCAAGTGGGTCGATACATTCCTATACAGGATCCGGCACTCGAAGTGTAACCAAATTCAGACCGCTCGCACGGGCATCAGCTGTCTGTAAGTTAGCTAAATGATAGTTTAGAGTATTGTTTACAAGCGCACGAAAGCATTTTGCCGTGAGTAAACTCGAAAAAAAATCAGTAATGGATTTCAAACGTAATAGTGTAGTTGCATTATATTTAGCTGGAAAATCACAACCAGCGATTGTTCGTGAGCTCGAACACCTTAAAGTAAATAAAGTTTTCGTTTATCCCACCATAACTCGTTACAATGATACTGATAGCATCGCAAAACATCATGGAGGTGGTCATCAAAAGACTGCAACGTCACGTGAGATGGTTCAAAAAGTGAAGAAGCGACTTGAGCGAAATCCCCGACGAAGTGCCAATCAAATGGCGAAAGAACTGAAAATATCTGACCGTAGCATCCGTCGCATACTGAAAAATGATCTCAAGGTCAAGCCTTACAAGATCCAAAAGGCACATGATCTCACACCGAAGCAGCAACAAGTCAGACTTGAGAGAGCGAAGGAGTTGCTTCGCTTGGCCGAAAGCGGTCAATTGCCGAACATTGTGTTTTCTGACGAGAAAATTTTTACAATTGAGCAATTCGTAAACTCTCAAAACGATAGAGTTTACTTGAGGGACCGTTCATACGAGAATTTGAGTCATCGATTGGCCACCAGGAGGCAGCACCCGCCACATAATGGTTTGGGCCGCTGTAACCGCAGATGGGCGCTCTCCAATCGTTTTCATCGAGCCTGGCGTCAAGGTTAATGCGCAATATTATCGGGAAAGTATTCTGGAGGTTGCTTTGAAGCCGTGGGCAGACAAACATATTGGTGGCAGACCATGGACGTTTCAACAGGACTCGGCACCATCTCACAAAGCTCGAGTGAACCAAGAATGGCTGAAAAACAACGTTCCGAACTTCATAACGTCCACACAATGGCTCTCGAATTCACCAGACGCGAATCCGCTGGATTATTCTCTTTGGGCCATTTTGGAGAGCAAGGTCCGAACTAAAAGATACAACAGTCTCGAGGCGCTGAAAAAAGCCATTGTCCACGAGTGGGCCAAAATACCTGCAAGTCACATTCGGGCAGCTTGCGATTCATTTTTGGACCGTTTCAAGGCCATAGTGAAGCAAAAGGTGGCCATATTGAGCGAAAGTAAATTGTTTCTAAATTTCGTATTATTTTTACACATTTTGTACCTTGAATTGAGTAAAGGTAATTTTCCAAAATGAATTTATGGCCTTTTTAATTGGTTACACTTCGAGTGCCGGACCCTGTAGTTGCGAAAAGAAAAAAAAACCGGCAAATCATCTTCGAACACTATAAAAAATACAAAATCACACAAAATTTTTGAAATTTTTTATAATTATTATATTATCATATTATATATTATATAATTATTATATTTATTAAATTTTATCGATGGATTAAAGCAAATTCAACCCATCCAAAAATGTATTTAATATTTCTAATTAGACTTTATACCACAAAAACAAATAGATGAAAACAAAAATAGAATGATTCATATGATTTATTCCTAAAACGATAAATCTTCTGTGTTACAAACATCGTGACAAAACTTTTATATTGTACTATATTCACTATTTACAGAGTACAGAAGAAACAAAGCAACAAAAAATGTCAAGTGCATTTTTCGTATCTCACAATTACATTGACAATGGCAGCCTCTGACGGCAAAGGAATCCCCTGCCGCCCTCTGAATGCCGCACTCCTCATCATAGTTGTAGGTGCTGCAATATTTAGGTATTCACCCGCACACCCACAAACCCAACTTGTTACGTTATATCAACTGTATCTGTGTGCATTTTGAAAGTTTTTTTATGGAATTGAACTAACTAATGATTTAATGCACATTAATGATTATACAATGGCCCATACAATGCTACAATAGTATTATGCGGCACTTAAAATAGCTATCCTACACGTAATAGATTCAACCATGTATTTATTTATTCATAAATATTACAAATATGCACAGAAATAATGCACAAAATGCGCTGCCCAATTTGTGTAATTAATTTTAGTTATTTACATAAAATGCTTTCTATCCGAAAAACAACCAATTCCACATAATTGTAATTTAAAAGCGTTTTTGACGCTTATTTAAACCGGAAGCCAAAATAAGTGCAGTCTTATCGAAAACATTTAAATGCTGAAAATAACTATTTTATATAAATGCTATATGACGTCAGATTGAATCGAATAATGCAGGTAATCATAAAACGTATACGTAATATTCTTGGAATAAGTTTGATGTAACACTAACTGCTCGATATATTCTTAAGGCAAGCCTACTTATGTTAGTACTTTAAATGATTGACGGCATATTCAACGGCGTTATGTTCTTAATAAATTCTGTGAGTACTCCTTAAAATAAAAAGGCTTTTACATAATATATAAAATTTTATTTAAATTAATTGTTAGTCTTGTTGTTTGATTGCCAAGAAATTAATAATAAAGCGAGGGAATTAAAACGACCAGAATTCCTTAATAGAAAAGGGGTTGTGTTTCATCATGACAATGCCAGACCACACACTTCTTTGATGACCCGGCAGAAACTGAGAGAGCTTGGCTGGAAAGTTTTGATACATCCACCATATACTCCAGACCTTGCACCTTCAGATTGCCATTTGTTACCATATCTTCAGAACTCTCTTAATGGTGTAAATTTAAATTCCGAGGAGGCCTGCAAAACTCAGAAATTCTACACAGATGGAATAATGGTCTTAGTTCATAAATGGCAAAAAGTTATTGATCAAAACAGCACATACAATATTTGGTTTAATAACATAGATCTTGTTTTAAGTAAGTATTGGTCAACAACACTGCTCCCGCCGTTTTTTTTTAATTTTAAAAATTATATAAAAAAAAATGGTATCTTATTTATGTTTCAAAGTATTGTCCGTCACTTTCCACTAATTTGGCCCATCTTTCAGGCAACAAACGAATCCCGCGTCGTAAAAATTCTTCATCCTTTGATAAGATCCAAGAATCGATCCATTCTTTCACTTTTTCAAAAGAATCGAAGCACTGGCCCGCCAGGCCGTGTGCCATCGACCTAAATAAATGGTAATCAGATGGAGCAACATCTGGAGAGTATGGCGGGTGAGGTAGAATTTCCCATTTCAGTGTTTCGAGGAACGTCTTGACTACTTTCGCCACGTGAGGTCGAGCATTGTCGTGTTGCAAAATTACTTTTTCGTGTCTATCAGCGTATTGCGGCCGTTTTGCTTTTATTGCCCGACTCAAACGCATTAATTGCGTTCGATAAAGTGCACCAGTAATTTTTTCAGAAGGTTTTAGCAGCTCATAATAAATTACGTCAAGCTGATCCCACCAAATACACAACATGACCTTGGATCCGTGAATATTCTGTCGAGGTGTCGCCGTAGGAGTGTGGCCGGGCAATCCCCATGATGTGCTAAGGGTTGTCGTAGTGCACCCATTTTTCGTCCCCAGTAACAATCGATGAAGAAATCCTTTTCGTTTTTGTCTTTCAAGCAGCTGTTCACAAGCAAATAAACGTCGCTCAACATCTCTTGGTTTCAACTGATACGTTACCCAGTATCCTTGTTTTTGGATCATCCCCAGCTGTTCCAGGCGTTTTGATACTGCTTGCTGAGTTGCTCCCAATGATTTTGCTAGCTGTTCTTGAGTTTGGCACGAGTCTTCATTAAGTAAAGCCTCCAGTTCATCATCTTCAAAAGTTCTTTCTCTGCCACCGCTATGCCGATCTTCAACAACAAAATCACCGCTTTTAAAGCGCTGGAACCACTCGCGACACGTTCTTTCACTAATAGTATCATCACCATAAGTACTTGAAATAACCCGATGAGCCTCAGCCGCCGATTTTTTCATGTTGAAATGAAAAAGTAAAATCTCCCGCAAATGACGTGAATTCGGTTTATAAGTTGACATATTTAATTAAGTGTAACTATATGACGCAAACAAAAATTAACTAATATCGATGTAAGGTTATATTTATCGATGTCAAAACTGATGGATAACAGCTGTGATTTATTTATTTGAACTATTACTGGCTACTAGCGCCATCTTTTGAAAAACGCGGGAGCAAAGTTGTAGGGTTTTATTTTTGGTCAAATAGCTACAAATTTTAATTTACCTAATATTTTAAGTTAATGCACGTATTTAATTTAAAAAGCATTATACTTTACCGATCAAATAGTTTTCCGGAATTTCGATTTAAAAGGCACTCAATCAGTATATTTCTTTTTTTATTAGGTTGGTAGGACTATTTTGGAAATCTTGTCATAATTTGAGCTTCATCCAATCATTCATATACTTCTGGTAGGCATGGGCAGGGATGGCTTTGAGTTCCTTCTTCGAATTTTGTTTAATGATCTCAATGGTGTCAAAACGAATCCCTCTTAATAGCAATTTGACTTTGGGGAACTGGAAAAAGTCACAGGGTGCCATATCTGGTGAATACGGAGCCAAAGCGACCAAATTCGTTGAGTGTTTGGCCAAAAATTCCAAAATAATGAAAAAAAAAAAATTCAACGTTTTTGACACGAGTCGGGCTGCAAAGCGTTTCATGCCCAAAACTTCAACCAAAATGTGTTCGGCTGATCCATATGAGATGCCAAGGTCTGAAGCAATCTCACAAATACCGACACAACGATTTTCGAGCACAATTTTCTTCACTGCATCGACGTTTTCTTCACGACCTTTCGACCGATTGGTCCAATGGAAGCTGTATGATAAAGTCAAAAGATATTGATCAAATTTAGTGCTGGAGATCGTATAGATTATAAACAAATGAATTTCCATCTAAAATTAGTATTATTATCGATAGTTTATATTTGGATACAATCGATAGTTTTTTTCAAAATAGTATACTTAAGGGAAGCGGAGAAGTCAATGAATAAAGGCTTGAATAATATTTATATAATAAAATAAATAATAAAAGTAAACTAACAATTGTTTTAAATTTAGATTGGTTATGCAGTTGTTTACTAAGAAGTCATGGGTAAGTACAAAGAATTGACCAAAAATATAGTTGGAAAGGTACTTGGAAAATAATGCTAAAAGTTGAGCACAGCTACACTCTGTGCAGTTGAAAATAAAAAAAAAAAATATAAGATGTTATATATTTTGGAATTTATTATATTGTTCATAAAACCAAATTAAATTGAATACATGCGGGAACCGATAACAAGTATATAACATATAATGTGCGAGTAGTCTATCAGCAAATAAAGGGTGTTTTTTTAATAGGGTCCGGATTTTCGAAATGAAAATCGTCATTATTTTTAATAAGGCCTAAAAATTCATCATAGAAAGTTTTACACCACAAAACGCCTTAAAATGTTTGAAATTATTTATCAAAATCAGTTTTCTGAAGAGCTCTTCTTAAAATTTATGGACCGAATAATCGTCGTCCATCAGAACTCGTCGTGAAAATTCAATGCGGTGGAAATGGGACCACCAACTGGCCGCGGCGTTCGTCTGATCTGAACCCTTTATATTATTTTCATTGGGGCACGTCAATTCATTAGATAAGTCAGTAACAATTGACGACTTGGAAACCAACATTGAACGTGACCAAATGCTCAAAAGTTTGGCTAAAAATTGGAACAGTTGAATGGGCTTTGTAACCCGTAGTCGTGGTGGTCATAAATTGTTTTTTGTTTTCTGGATGAACTTAAAAAATCACCCTTTACTAATACTTAGCAAGTAAATGTCGCGAACACATAAAAAGAGTCTTTGCCGGTATCTCCGCCTAGTCACATCACAGACAATAACATCAAAGTAACATTACAAATTCAAGCAACATTTATACTTATTGTTTATATTATAGTCATCATTTCCAAATTAAACAACATATTAAACTTCGTCCCTGGTTAATTATTTACAACGGATTAACGTTAGCCAAATATAGTACATAGCGGAAGATAAATTTTCACACTGTACGGAAAGCTTTTAAATATTGTTCAAAACTACGAATACAATTACTTTTTATTAATTTTGAAACTAAGCCTAAGCGGTTTATTTAAACTCATTCACATAGAGTACATTCCAAATTCCATAAATCTTAAGCATGTAAAAAAATGGCGTACGTAAAGTCGGGCGCGGACGACTTTAGGATACCCTGTACCACTCCGGTTCCTTCGCAAAAAACCAAAAACAGAAGAATTTTTAAGTAAAAAATTTGTATATGATATAGTCAACCGATTTCAATAAACTTTGACACAGTGCTTAAATACCTTAAAAAAGAACTGAATGCCGAATTTAGTTGAAATACCTTTACAAACAAACGAAACACATCGAATTTGGTATAAAAAACGTTTTTTTGGACCGATTGGTCCTATGGGAGCTATATGATCTAGTCAAACGATTTTGATTAAATTTAGTACAGTGCTTAGGAACTATAAAACTATACTCACGAATATCAAATTTGGTCCCAATATCTTAACAAACAAACGAAACACATCGAATTTTGTATAAAAAACGTTTTTATGGAAGATCGGCCCTATGGGAGCTATATGATATAGTCAACCGATTTTGTTCAAATTTGGCACACTGCTTAAGTGCTCCAAAAAATTTCCAAATGCCAAATCTGGTTACGATATCTTTATTATAAAACGAAATATAGCGAATTTTTGTTTAAAAATAAAATTTTGGCCGATCGGTCCTATGGGAGCTATATGATATAGTAAACCGATTTTAATCAAATTCGGTACAGTGATTGAGAACTATAAAAAACTTTCGAATACCAAATTTGGTTACGATATCTTCATAAACAAACGAAATATGCATCTAAAACTTCTTTTTTTTGTCGAGGTCGTCTCAAACACCCATATTGGAGCTATATAATTTATCCCCGATATCAAAAAAATAAAATAAACTTGTCTCCTATGGAATAATATGGGATCTAATGTGAAAGTTTGGTAACTCTAGCTCTTACCATCTCTGAGATCTAGGCGTTCACACGGACAGACGGACGGACGGACGGATCGACTTCTATTCACCCTGATCATATTTTAGGTAACTTTGGGGTGTCTCCGACGTCTCCTTCCATAGTTTACACACACTTTCAGCTTGCACAAACTCAATATACCCTTTGTACCATACGGTACAGGGTATAAAAATACAGCTTTTAAACGAGCCCAAGATAAAATAGAAATATGAAGCTACCCTGTCAGTCGTCCGATAACCAGCTAAGGGAAAAGGGTTTTTAAGTGCTTAAAAATAAATTTTTAAAAAGTAATTATTTTTACGGAATTCCGGCAACCGAATAAAAAGCGAAAATTTATGGCAAAATGCGAACTGCTACTTAGCATATGCAAAAATAATAAATACTGAGAACACTTGACCCATGCGGAATGGTAGTTGTATATTATTTGGAACATATTTGTGTGGTAGGGCTGTGTGTATCCATCAGTACAATTAACGCCTGTTTGCCTTAATTTCTGCTTCCTTTTGGATACAATGTGAAATCCTTGCAGACCGAATGGAACTTTAGTTATTTCAACCTACGCTCCAGCTGCGTTTTTTATGGCATCATTATTAACTTTTTTTTTCTTTAGCTTAAGGCTGCTGTTTGTTGTTGTTTTCCTTTGAGAAGTTTCTTGTTTGACTTTTGTGCTTTTTTCCCAAATAAGTTCTTTTTTTTTACCCTTGCTTTAGTCAATTTAACGCTTCTGTGTTTTCTTTACTTGCCATGCATCGCTTACGCTCTTTATACTCTGCATACAGAGGGTCAAGGGTATTATAGATTTGTAGAACCTTTAATACAGACAGGCGAAGGAATGGCACTATTACTTGTCTAATGCCAAATGGCCAGCATCAACTTGGTTATCGATTAAGCCATGTCCGTTAAACCTTCTATACGTATGAAAAAAATTGAACCATATTACCAAGTTTAATGTGGTATAATAATAAAGATTAACTGAAAATTTCTAAAGATATCATTTTCAGTTGTGTCACTAACTAACTACTTTAAAATTCAACTGTGCAATGATTTTTCGCCCTAATATGATTACTCAACACTAACAAAATTGTAAAAGAAGAATCTTCAAACTATGGGTTCTACTGGTATTCAATGGACATTTAGAATTTCATAAAATGGCTCCTACTTTCTATAACAAATTTATATATGGAAACGTGAATCACTTTTCATAGGTTAAATGAAAGTGACAAAAAAAAAATCCTTCGAAAAACATTAAAATTTTTAGTTTGTACCAAAAATTCAATAAATCAGTCAATTTTTTCATTATAAAAAGACGAAAATATATAGAAACCTTATCTGCATGTCATGGTCAATTACATAAAATACCTGAATTTTCGAGTGTCTAAGATTTTCTCTAAAAGACATAGCGATATTTGTACGAAAACTCACCAAAATGTTGTATTTTTCGGGTTTTTGGGACATTATATATTTCCCTACTCTAAATAAATAAATATCTTAAACCTTTATTTTAAAGTTAAAAAGGTAACTTACGGTCCAATGTAGTTTATAGTATACCTTAAGTTTTTAAAAAAACATAAAAAAAAGTATACAAATGGAATCATGCGACCAAAAAGAAAATTAACGCTTTATGAGTTAATTTTAAAAAAGCTACTTAAGATGCCCTCTGGTACCACATTGCAGTCAAGTCCGGTATACGAGGTGTGTTCAAAAAATAATGTGACTAAATTTAACGATTGGGCTTTGGTTTCGATATCATAACCATATACCCATGATTCGTGACCAGTTATGACCCTTTTGAGTAAATCTGGGTCGACGTTAACGTCATTCAACAGCTCTTGCGACGGTTCTTTTGGTCAAAATTTAGCAATTTCGGAACAAACTTCGCTGACAAACGTCTTATGCCCAAAACGTTAGAAAAAATTCATGGCACGAGCCAAGCGATATACCGACATCCTCAGCAACTTCTCTGATAGTGATTCGACGATTTTCCAAAACAATTTTCTTCACTGCTTGAACGTTTTCATCAGTTGTTGACGTGCTTGGGCGTCCAGAGCGAGGCTCGTCATTGGCATCTTCCCGGCCATCTTGGAAGAGTTTGTACAACTTGTAAACATTTTTTTTACTCAGAACAGTTTCGTCGTATGCTACTGTCAACATTTCAAGTGTTACGGAACACTAAATTTTATGACGCAAATCCGTTGATCCATATACAAAAAAGCCATTCACTTGAAATTTGGTACAGATGTTCGGGAAGAGTGTACCAACACAACAAAACAAAAAAAATCGATAAACGAAAATACGTTGCCCGCGAAATTTGAAAAGTCACATTATTTTTTGAGCACACCTCGTACTGCTTCAGAGCTCTAAAAGATATTTGTTTGCCACGTTTGGTTACGATGTATTATATCGATAGATTGGTCTATATGCTATAGTTAACCGATTTTTGAATCTTGGAAGCTCTAAAAATCGAAACGCAACCAATTTTGCGAAAAAAAAAAAAATGGCGGACGTAAAGTCGGGCGCGGACGACTTTAGGATACTCTGTACCACTAGCTTGTAATAAAGTCCGATTTCTTCACAAAAAACCAAAAACAGAAGAATTTTTAAGCAAAAAATTTTTTTTTTGACCGATCATTCCTATGGGAGCTATATGATATAGTCAACCGATTTCGATCAAATTTAGTACAGTGTTTGGGAACTATAAAAAACTCTCGAATACCAAATTTGGTTACGATATCTTTATAAACAAATGAATTATTCATCTAAAACGCTTTTTCTTTTGTCGAGGTCGTATCAAACACCCCCATGGGAGCTATATAATTTATCCCCGATATCAAAAAAATAAAATAAACTTGCCTCCTATGGAATAATATGGGATCTAATGTGAAAGTTTGGTAACTCTAGCTTTTACCATCTCTGAGATCTAGGCGTTCACACGGACAGACGGACAGACGGACATGGGAATATCGACTTCTCTATTCACCCTGATCATATTTTAGGTAACTTTGGAGTGTCTCCGACGTCTCCTTCTATATGTTACATACATTTTCGGCTTGCACAAACTTAATATACCCTTGGTACCATACGGTACAGGGTATAAAAATGTTTTAATGCATCCTATTGCTTGATATAGCTTGATATCGATTTTGATAAAATTTGATACAGTGCTGGGGATCTTCCGAACGCCAAATTTAATTATGATATCTTCATTAACAACCCAAAAAAAACTAAAACTTTATGTTTTTTTCGAGGCCCTCTGGAACACGCCTAACGGAGCTATATAAAGTAACCCCAATATCAAAAAAAATAAAAATAATCCTGCCTCCTATGAAATAGTATGGGATTTAATCTGAAAGCTTACTTGCTTTAGCTCTTATCATCTCTGAAATATAGACGCTCATACAGACGGACAGACAGACGGACATCGGTATATCGACTTCTCTAGTCACCCTAATCATACTTTAGGAATCCCCCACGATTCCTATGTTATGTTATGTTACACATTTTCTCGGTTGGCACAAACTTAATATACCCTTTGTATTATAGGATCAAAAGACGTATTATTAAAACATGGACAACACTTTGGAGTTAATGATAATCCAATATCATTTTATTGAAATTACGTTATTTAATGCAAATAATTATACAAATTTTTTGTTGTGAAATATTATAGTGAACACCTAAATTTTTAAATAGAGTACACTATTTAGTGAAAAATCGAAAACCTCTAAATAGTGAACCAAATTTTGAAAGCATTTTCAAGCAGAAACGAACAAAAAAATGTGCTTCAAAATTTTGCTATGTTTTTAAAGCTGTACATAATATGTAATTTTTATTTATTTTTTAATGAAAGTGTACTTAGGCTTTAAGCAATATATATTTTATTTCTAAATCAGGTACTATATGCAACTTTCAGTAATTATTTTAAAAGATATAAGATTATCAATCATTAAAGAAAACTAGGTAAAATGTAGAAAAAGTGCTGATAGAGACAACAATTGTAGCCAAAAAGAAAGGGTGAAGTTTATTTATATCTTCTCTCACAAGAGTATGAATAGTGATCTGGAACATTTTTAAATTTCTTTGTAAATACACAAGCCAGAGCTACAAAATGTAACATTTCAAGATAATAATAATAAAAAATGGCGGACGTAAAGTCGGGCGCGGACGACTTTAGGATACCCTGTACCACTAGCTTGTAATAAAGTCCGATTTCTTCACAAAAAAAACAAAAACAGAAGAATTTTTAAGCAAAAATTTTTTTTGACCGATCGTTCCTATGGGAGCTATATGATATAGTCAACCGATTTCAATAAAATTTGACACAATGCTTAAATACCTTAAAAAAGATATGAATGCCAAATTTATTTCAAATATCTTTACAAACAAACAAAACACATCGAATTTTGTATAAAAAGCGTGTTTTTGGACCGATTGGTCCTATGGGAGCTATATGATCTAGTCAAACGATTTGGATTAAATTTAGTACAGTGCTTAGGAACTATAAAATACTAACGAATGTCAAATTTGGTCCCAATATCTTAACAAACAAACGAAACACAACAAATTTTGTTAAAAAATCGATTTTTTGGAAGATCGGATCTATGGGAGCTATATGATATAGTCAACCGATTTTGTTTAAATTTGGCACATTGCTTAAATGGTCTAAAAAATTTCCAAACGTCTGGTTACGATATCTTTATTAAAAAACGAAATATAGCGAAATTTTCTTTAAAAAAGTTATTTTGGCCGATCGGTCCTATCCTAGTCAACCGATTTCGATCAAATTTGGTACAGTGATTGGGAACTATAAAAAACTTTCGAATACCAAATTTGGTTACGATATCTTCATAAACAAACGAATTATTCATCTAAAACGCTTCTTTTTTTTGTCGAGGTCGTCTCAAACACCCCCATGGGAGCTATATAATTTATCCCCGATATCAAAAAAATAAAATAAACTTGCCTCCCATGGAATAATATGGGATCTAATGTGAAAGTTTGGTAACTCTAGCTCTTACCATCTCTGAGATCTAGGCGTTCACACGGACGGACGGACAGACGGACGGACGGGCATGGGTATATCGACTTCTCTATTCACCCTGATCATATTTTATGTAACGTTGGGGTGTCTCCGACGTCTCCTTCTATATGTTACATACATTTTCGGCTTGCACAAACTTAATATACCCTTGGTACCATACGGTACAGGGTATAAAAATAAATCATTCGGGTTTTTCACTTTGTCGGAAATAAATGCGAAGTGAAACTCGAACAACGAAGTATAGAGACAAAAATGCCCGACTATTAACTTGATCAACGACAAGTGCCATATTATTTTTTTGGTTTTACCTAGGAACCTTATTGGGTGAAATAAATAATAAATATCAACAAACTCTTTTTCCATTCACTGGGTTTCCCTTCTGGGCTTGAGTTTATGACTATTTTCCACTACAAACAAATTATTAAATGATTTATTATTTAAAAAAAAACCGGTTTGACTTAATTTTATTTTTGGGAAATGTTTCAGCTTTAAGGATCCTAATCCCAACTCAGCTTGGAAAATAAAAAAAATAAAATCCGTCTTTAAAAAGCAATTTTAAAGCCAGTATGGACCTATGCTTGCAATTTTGGAGTACGGCAAGTACGTCTAATATCGAGATGCTTTAAAGATACGAATCAAGCATACTCAGTAATATTTTCAGGTACGTTAGTAATTTTCCTATACACAAAGATATCAACATTTAAATGTTATGTAAATGAAGAAATTAAGCAACTAACAGAAATTAAGAAACGTACATAAGCAGACTGAATTTTCATGAGAACCCATAATGTACAAAATTTATTACATAATATCGCAGATATTTGACGATTGAAGCGATGTCTTATATTAACTAAAAATTGCCCATAGATTCTAAAATGTAAATAAGTTTCTAAAAGCCAGTATACAAAACATTATGGTAGGGCGTAATAAATTTTTTTTTAGTTAATGTCTTGATAAAAAGATAACTAATTCTGCAAACTTCAACACAGTCACATTAAATTCAAAATTTGTGGTATATAATAAAATGTTACAGGTAAAGTTTGTTTAGGGTATTCCAATGTCGGTCACCGTGCTATGTGTTTCTGCTGCCACTAATGTTCTCTTACTCAAACATACACAACAACAATAATAACACACACACACACACTCTACTCAACTCACTTTAAGTTTGATGCCAGACAAAAAGTGGGGAAAGAAAAATGCGAGAAAACTCAATGTCATACAATCTTAAATAAGCTACTTTAAAATTAAGTTTCTCACATTTATTGAATAAAATTTTATAAAAAAGAAAAGCTTACGCAAAATCCTTTGAATTTATATAACCATTACAGGTCGAATTCATCTCAATCATCATCTCATCATGCAACATCCGCATTTATATTAACTTTTGAGGGATAAATAAGAGATAAACAATGACGAATGAAATTAGATATTAAAAAGAATTTGCGGCAGTGGCGGATCCGCGGGGGCTTTTCGGGTCTGGACCCCATCAAAAGTTGGATAAATGGGTTGACAGTTCGGCACTACCAAGTAAAAAGTTCTCTATGACCAAACCCTGGATCTGCGTCTGATCTGGGTCAAATTTTTATTCAGTTTAAGACTAAAATTGAAATGAAAAAAGTTAGCACAAACCGCATTTGACAATAATGTTGAGAGAAACAAAAATTTTGTGATGATTATTCCTAGTTTCCGATTGACCTCTACGCGGAGTACTCAGCTGCTCGTACAGCTGGGCGCCTAAAAGCGGCGGGTCTTTTTAAGAACATTCGCTACGGACATAGTTCAATAGGACAGGGACTCTCTGACGAAATTGACTATGTCATACCGCACCTACAATTTGGCAAAAGGGGAAAGGTGACGATGGAGGAAGACGGCTGGCGTAAAGGCCTTATACCCAGTCACAATACCTATAACCTATTTACTGACGGCTCAAAGATGGAAAAGGGCGTTGGTGCTGGAGTATACTGCTCCGAGCTTAATGTAAGTCAAAGTTACAGGCTTCCGGACCACTGCAGCATCTTCCAGGCTGAAGTATTCGCCGCAATGAAGGCGGCTGAGCTGGCATGCACCAACACTTCAACTGGAATAAAGATTAACCTCTTTATAGACAGTCAAGCCGCTATCAAGGCTATTGTATCGCACTGTACATCCTCCTTCCACGTCCTTGAATGCCAGGCAGTCATCCAGAGATTAGCTGCGGCTCGTAAACTGCATATCTACTGGGTGCCTGGACATAAAAGCATAATGGGGAATGAAATGGTGGATGCAATTGCCAAATGCGGTGTTGAGCTTCCGGAGGGACAAATACACGACGTACGCCGACCGATCAAACATCTCTACGTTATGCTGGAGTGCAACATGAAGCGCAAAGCTGAAGCTAGATGGAAAAATCTAGACAGCTGTCACACAGCGAAAATCATGCTGGCTCATTACTGCAGGAAACAAAGTAACTTTATAATGAAACTCTCACGCACTGAATGCAGGACCATCACGGGTTTGCTAACAGGGCACTGCCTCTTAGCGAAGCATGTGCATAGGATGGGACTAACGGCAAGCGAATCATGCAGGATCTGCAGGGATCCGGAAGTCCCTGAGACCCTAGCACACGTACTCTGCGACTGCCCAGCCATCTCTAGACATCGTCTGACCACCCTAGGAGAACCAGCGTTTGTCGGTCTAGAAGAGGTGGCCAGGCTACAAGTTGGGCAGCTACTTAATTTCGCTAAAAAAGTAAAATTTTTAACCGACCATCACTTTGCGTAATAACCTCAAATCTGGCACAACTAAGGACCAAAAGGTCTATGCTAGGCTGCACTCTGTTGTGGCCGGCCAGTGTAACCTAACCTAACCTTCCTAGTTTCTTTCATATAAAAGTCAAATCTTACTTTTTTAAAAAACGAATAATATGGTTATATTGCCTTAATACTTGTTCTGTCAATCAAAATTGTATGTAAAATGAAAATAAGGATAAACTCTTTTATGAGAGTTTTGGAACTTTTTTTTTTGCAAAACCATATCACATATACTAATTATTTCCCTGACTGCCTTTTTTGTCAGTCGCCCCTGGGCAGCATATTATAATATAATGTTGTTCATGACAAAATTTTAACGCAAGCGGATGAAAAGATTATTGTCCGTAAAATTAAAGACAACCCAAAAATGTATTTCCAAAAATTGCTACTGAGCTGAATAAATATTTGGGAATACAGTGCTGCCTAAAATCGGTGCCCAGAGCCCTTAGAACTTATCAATTCAATGGGCGAGTAGCTAGAAATAAACCGTGCCTAAGCAAATTGTGATCAGCTAAGCCGGCTTTCGTCTGCTAAGGACCACATAAATAAGGATAAAACCTTTTGGAATACATTGATATTTGCAATCCAATCGATATTCATTGACATATACATTTAGAAAGACCAACACCAAACAGCAAAAATTTAATTTATGACTTGGTTAATCTGGAATATATCCAACATTACGGCACTCCCTCCCAATCGCAAGACATTATATGTGATTTTAAATTTATAGACCATTTTGACAGCATAATATTTCGTTCAAAAACAACCTTAAAATAGCCATTAGTTCAGTATGGGACAAAATAACACCTGAAGTCATCTGTAAATAAGTAAATTCCATACCATCAACGGCTTATTATACAAAAATAACCTTCATCTGTTGGGTTAGAGGTTTAAAAAGAATTAATGGTGGTACATAAAAGCACATAAGTTCACATTTTTCAGTCGATGTCGTGGTATGGATATGGACGCCATTCGTACGTGAGAAAAATGTGTATTTATGTTTTTTATACCTTTAAAAGAATGGATTTTAACCTCTGTCATATGTGACATTTCGTCATGACTTTTAACCAGAGCTCGCAAATGACAGTTGATCGTTTTTTCTTATATGCTCAGCTTCGTAACATAACCGAAAAGATTTTGCAGACACGATCTCGCTCTGAGCGGCTCTCTTTGTTTTGCTTTGAACCGGTTTTGGTCAGACGCCTTGCATTGACTCATTCGTGTGACGCTCTCAAATGAGTATCGCGTAAAGAGTAATACGATTTTCGCTCTCACAAAGAGTCTCAGCAAAAGACAATTTGACTAAAAAACTCAACAGAAATGATCTTTGCCTTCGTGTGCATGTAAATACATACATACATGCATACATACATACATTTTAATGTAAATGAGAATGAAAATAATAAAATTTGTATTTTGTTTTTAATAATATTTATTTTTTTTAAATGGAGTTTAGCTTAACAACTAATAACGAATTAAGATTTTCTGCAGATATAGAGCTTCGTTTTTCACTTAAAATAAAAAGAAGGGCAGAAAATGCTCGCTCTACAGATACCTGAGTTGCCGGTGTTGCTAGAACAACCTGCGCGAGTGCACTCAAATGTGGCAACTTAAGTCTGAGATCATTAAAAAACTCCAAAATATTGGCGTTTAATGGTAAACGACCATATATTGCTCCACTCATTAAAAATGTCAGCATGTTTTAATGTCAAATGCCGTCTTAAATTGGTTAAATATCTCCCAGACATTTTAAAACCGCAAACATTACACATAGATTTATTTTCTTCGACAATAAATCTAAAAAAATTATTAACTTTTTTATTTTCGTCTTTTCCCATTTCGCACAAAATATAATGCTCCGCACAGACTAAATTCACAAACGCAATTAATGTGTATAATGCAAACAAAAAGGCAACAATCGCGTGTGTTTACCCATACATACGCAAAAGACAATTTGCTTCATTTAACTCAAGCAAACGATCAGTGAATGACTTGAGCGAAATGAAATCAGAAATAACTGTCTCGCTCAGAGCGCGAGCGAGCTAAGCCAGACGCGACAAAAACAGTTTCTGTCTGAGTCTTTTTTATTGTGTGAGTGAAAGACACTTATTTGCAGACAACGAAAAAGTGTCAACAGTTATTTGCGAGCTCTGCTTTTAACAAATAAGCAAAATATGTAATCATCCTTTTGAAATTAGCCATAAATTAAAATTTTTTATAATCATGTAAGTATAAAAAATGTTGCTCTAATATAATAAACTTTATATTTCCTGAGTGAAATAAATTAAATCATTATGTATGGACGCCGTAAATATCCTTATCGAAACTATAACATTTAACGCCGATATCAGAATATTTAAGTAATTTGGTTGCTCTACCCGTCTTATCCATCTCTGATCATACTTTAGGTAAATACTTCTAACTCCTAGAAATATCCGATGTCTCCTTCTCCTGACATGGATAAACTGGTTCATTTCCCAACTTTATTATTTTACTCCATATTTAATATAAATTACAGACAAACTTTTGTGCACTAACCCTTACATAATATACTAACATAGTTTATGCATATTTTCTGCTTCCAATTAGAACGTCGGATTCAACCAATTAAGCAAACCCATTACAGCCAAATTGTAAATAAAGCAGCAAAGCAAAGCAAATTTGTTAGCTTTATTTTTGGGCCAATCTAAATGATGAAGTTACGACTGACGACCTTGAACTTGCAAATACAAACCCACACAGCCATACACACACCCACACACATAAGGGAACACACACAGACAAAAGCATAAAGCCAACCAAAAAATTCCTATATCAATGCTGTACATATTTATATATATATTTCTTTTTTTTGAGTTTTACCCGCAAACTGGTTGGGTTGGTAGCTTTTCATATTGCCGGTACATTATTCTTATTAACCAAATGCCGACAACCCGCTCACCCACAAAAGTTAGCCAGACAATCTTACCGAGAAACATGATGAAACATTTTAACACGAAAGAAAACTTTATTATGTATTTAAATAAAATACGTTGTGATTTTTATGGGTCGTCTTCTCATAATCAAAAGTTGTTCAATTGGAAAAATTGTATTTTTCCTATATGTGTGTTTAGGTGTTTATGTGAGACTGTGAGTGTTTGTAGGTGTTTCCTATCAAACTACAGCCAGCTTTTTCCCAAATTTTTGGAATAAAGTCGAGAAATTCTTTTACAGAGTCGATAATTTGTAGATTTTATATGGCGTAAACGTTGTTATATTTCGAAGTCGTATAATTCATGACTTAAACAATTGTGTTATTTTATTTATGAATACAAAGAAAAATATATGAAGTAGAACGTATTTTCTTTATATATAAAAATGCCAGCGCTTGATCCAAGCCACGAAACATTGGACGAGGTTTACGGTATGGCCATCAGAGCCATCTTAGATTTTTCCATTACCTCAACCAAAACAGAAAAAAATCATGAGGAGACAAATCAGATGAATTTGGATGTTTTTTTTTTTTGTTGCTTTTAGCCAAATGTTAATGGATATCTATGGAATTTTTTTTTTTTTTAATTATAAAAAATCGAAAATTCACACAATTGCAGATGAACTCAATACGGTGTCAATGACATATTTAATTTAAGAAGAAAAAAAGAGACTTCAAATCGGGTGACAGAGCAAAGTAGTAGTCTCATTGGAAGCATATTTAATGTGTTTCATTCATTCATTGTATGGCCATGACAACCCGATCTCGGGTTACGGCCGACCTCAACAGCTCTTGCCAGGTGCCTCTGCCTCCAATTAGAAATACCAAGGGAGGATAGGTTCATCGAAGTCGTGGTCGTCCCCTTCGTCTTCCTTCGTCGGCTTTCGCTTCTGCCAGCGCAGACGTTGTATTATGATGTGCTGGACAACATCTATGTCGTCGTAGAGCTCATACAGCTCGTGGTTCATCCGTATGCGATAGTCGTCCTCAAAACGAACGGGACCGAAGATTTTACGAAGAATTTTTCTCTCAAACACCCCAAGAGCAGATGCATCTATCCGTGACACAACCCATGCTTCTGCGCCGTATAAGAGCACGGGCAAGACGAGCGTCTTATAGAGTGTTACTTTTGTCGTTCGAGAGAGGTCTCTGCTACACATCTGCCTACTTAGACCATAGTAACACCTATTGGCAAGTGTAAATCTTCGTTTTATCTTCGATTTCTCCTGATATCATTATCGGTATTAACGGCGGTGCCAAGATACGTGAATTCCTTGACCTCTTCAAAAGTATATCGGTCCGCTGCAACATGGGAGCTCAGACGCCGTGCGTCTCTGTTCGTAGCCAGCATATGCTTCATCTTGCCCTCGTTTACCGCTAGACCCACTTTCGTTGACTCATTTCGGATGACGGAAAATGCAGCAGTAACATCTCGCCTACAACGCCCGATGATATTGATGATATCATCAGCGTATGTATGAAGCTGGACACTCTTGTAAAAAATAGTGCCATGGCGATGTACACCGGCCTTCTTACCATTTCCATCACGAAATTGAAGAGGTCGCATGATAGAGGGTCGGCTTGTCTGAAACCTCGAACAGTTTCGAAAGGTTCGGAGAGGTCCGTTCCTACCTTGACAGAGCTGATGGTGCCGCTCAATGTCATTCTGCAAAGACGAATCAGCTTTACAGGAATACCGAACTCAGACATGGTGGTGTATAGGCGATCCCTTATCGGGATATCGAATGCAGTTTTGTAATCGATGAAGAGATGATGGGTTGATTGATATGTTTTTCGCTTGAATCTTCTCTATCGACTGAAAACGGTGTCCCCATAGCGGTCTTTTGAGTGTGTTGAACAGAAAAAAGTCGCACTGTGCCATATCAGGTGAATACGGTGGTTGTGGAACCATATTGGTTGAGTTTCTAGCGAAATGCTCACGAAGCACCTATGCAGTGTGAGCGTTGCATTGTCAAAAAAAAACCATGAGTTGTCTCGCCACAATTCCGAACTCTTTTGGGGAATTGCTTCACGGAAAGGACGCATAGCGCTCAAATAATATTCCTTGTTGAATGTTTGACCCGTCGAAAGGCACTCATAATTCAAAACAACACTATAATCGAAAAAATCTTTGAGCGAATATTCAATTGATAGGTTGTTTCGGGGTCGAGCCAAAATCCTAGCCTCGTCTTCAGTTAGTCTAGTCAATGTAGTCAGAAGGCATTGTTCCACATACTTTAATGCGACGACTTTTTTCCAAAAAATGCAATTCAATTGGTACAACTCGAGATTTGATGTATTGACTGGCTCTTTTGATATGCCAATAGCATCAGCAGACTCTCTTAACATTAATGAACGGTTTTTATATACCAAATCTTTTATTTTTTGGACGTAAACTTCGGTTGAGGTTGGCACGTTCTCGGCTAGTTTAAAACTATTTTACTATTTCAGAAAATAGTTCATTAGTTTCTCTTAAGTTTGTGAAAATATCGGAATCACGTACTGTAACAAATTTAAACAAAATCTTTTTACAATGTTATAAAGCACCCATTGAATTAATCGGTCGCAAAAAAGTATCGATTGAATTATTTATTCGTTTGTTGTATTGGCACAGGATGTCTCAAAGTCGTACACACCCGGCTCAGTCGTTGGCCATTTTCTCGTTTGCATAACTTTTGTGGTCACTGTCGTTTAATCGCAACTCAATACACATAAGTTCTGACTCAAAGCTTTTTGAACTATCAGAGAACCAAGTGGATACCATTAAGGTCTTATAAAGTTGAACGTAGCAGCATAAATCTTGGTTACAATTAAAAGACTTTTCTGGTTTTTATTTGTCAAGAACATTTAATTGAGTAACTCATACCTTTGCATAATTTCAATTACAGGCTCATTGATGTACTCGCGTATATGCAAGTTGAGCGCATAGTCCGCATGATTCCATAAAGGATCTGTCATATGGTGTAAAACTTTATTGGGCAGTGCTTCAGCTAAGCGCATGACATCCATCACAGCTGCCAAATTATCATTATCTGCGTACCATAAATGTAACTCTGCGCTTATATTCTCTATGGGATAGTTCGGTGGCTGCTCTGCATCATAGACTTTCAAGTTTTTCGCAGTTCCATAATCGAACTGCCTAAAGTGACCCGATTGTTGCTCTTGCATATAATGCAATATTTGATCCGTAGAACAGCCAGCTGGATGTGTGGCCATGCGTTCCGGCATGGCGGTCTGAAAGTCAAGAAATACCAAACGCAAACGTAACAACTAAAGTATTCAGTTCTTAGCCTAACACTCACCTGGTTAACCCTGCCAGATGAATAACCATAATTTGTACCCTTTATGCAGAGCGGTCTAAGCAGTGAGCTGGGCTCACAAGTGTTGTATAGCAATGCCAAAAGCAGGTCATTATAGGGCACAAACTCTTGACTAGAAAACAGCACCGAGTAGGTATTATAGTGTCCCAGATAAGGAGCCAATGAACGCACCAATGTATTCTGCAAGTTGCCCATATAAGCTACCGGAGCTAACATATGCGCCGTCTTAATCTTGGCATTATATTCCGGCCGTAGAGACATAAGCGCCAAAAATACTGTCGTGCCCTGGGAATGGCCAACATAGTGTATGGACTGTTGATTTTGTCCATTCGTGGCTAGAGCATAGTCAATAACAGCCGTCATATCATAAAGAGCAATCTCATGCCAGCTGTAACGCCAGAAGTAAGGATGTTGCGTAGAATACGAGCTATGATTTCTGGAATAGGTATTTCCACGTGCATTACCTATCCAGACGTCAAAACCGGCATCAGCCAGCAAATATGGCAATGCATCATTGGGCCCCGCAAGTACCCATATATCGGAGCAGCTCATTAGGCCATGTTGTATAAGCACAACAGGGCGATATTGGTTCTGATTCTGCAGCTTATGTGAGTAAGGTATGCGAAAGACACCCACAATATAGCCATCTTCTGTGGTTATATGATGGTGCTCTGCTGGATAGCCATGACTGGAAATTCGATCGGCCTAGAAATTAACTACAATTCAATATGCACTTAGAGAGTTAAATCTACAACTTACCGTCGTGCGGCGCTGCTTAAGATTGATATGTGCCTCGGGATTATTATATAGTTCATAGAAATTCACATTCTCGTATGGATCTATGGATGCAGTGAGCATGCCACTCACCAAGCTGGCTAACAGCAAACATTGCAAATAAGTGTGCATAGCAAGACAATTGACTTTAAACTGCAATAATATTCTATTAAAGCTTTGGGTGGGGTCTTTTAGCAGATTATCGCCAACAGATTATAAGTTATCGTCTATTTATAAGCATATCGAGCCTGTGCAGATAAGAAATTCCCAAACTTTATAGAATTCACTGCACAAAGGTTAGGGGTCTTTAAGTGCCTTGCCAATTATAACTCTAATTGTTTTTAAAAGCGTGTAAAGCTAGCTTCTTTGAAGCGCCGCAATCTTATATGGATGTTATAAATACTGGATTCCATAAGTACGTCATAGCTAAAACTAATTAGTGCGGCTTAACTAATCAATAATGGGAGATACCCAAAGTACTTAAATTTTTGTTAGAGTTAATCCCCAGCGCGGCTAAGTATAGATATTTTATATGATCCACTAAAAATTCTTCATATTTACGATAATTGAAAACTTAATTTTCTTTTTTGAGCTTATCTATTGTATATTTTTATAAATATTATAACTAGTATTTATACACAAAATTATAAAGAATCAGCTTATGACTCAAGCTTTGCATCATATTCTTGCATAATTTCGACTATAGGATCGTTAATGTACTTGCGCACTTCCCAATTCATGGCATAGTCATTGTGATCCCACCAAGGATCCTCCATATGGTGCATTACTTTGTTGGACAGCGTTTCAGCTACTCGCAAAACATCCTCAACAGCAGCCAATTCATCGTTATCCGAATACCACAAATGCATTTCACAGCTTATTTTTTCAGTTGGATAGTCCGGAGGCAGCTCTTGTCCATAAATCTCCATATTTTTTGTAACTCCAAAATCAAATTGACGAAAATGGCCCGATTGCTGCTCTTGCATATAATGCAGCACCTGATCCGTAGAAGCGCCTGCAGGATGTGTTTGAGCATTGATGGCAGAAGCAGTCTAAAACATACCCATCAATTCCGATTAGTCTTAAATTGCTTTATTAGACCAGTTAATTAACAACTCACCGAATTGGTGCGCCCCTCTAGGCTGCTGTCATAAAGATATCCCGAACAAAAGCTTTTGAAGCGCGACTCCGGTCGGCAGGTATTGAAGAATAGTGCCAATACAAAATCATTGTATGGCAAAAACTCCTGGGAAGCAAACAGCAGCGAGTAGGTGTTATGTTGGCCCAGATAGGGAGCCAAAGTGCGAAAAAGTAGATCATTCGCATGGTTCATGTAGACAACTGGTGCCAGCATATGTGCCGTTCTAATCTTTGCATTATATTCAGGTCTTGATGACATTAAGGTGAAGAAAACTGTTGTACCCTGAGAATGGCCGACATAATGTATGTCCTTTTGGCTCTGTCCATTTGTTACCAAGGCATAATCAATTATAGCAGCCATGTCATAGCAACCAATTTCATGCCAGCTGAAGCGCCAAAAGTAGGGATGGCTTTGAGAACGTGAAGTATGATTCCGGGAATAGGTATTACCACGAGCATTGCCAATCCAAACATCATAGCCCGCATCGGCTAACATAAAAGCCAAGGCGTCTTCAGGACCAATGGCTATCCAGCCATCGGAGCTGCTAAAAAGTCCATGCTGTAGCAGAACAATGGGACGAGTTTTGTTTTGATTTTGCAGATTATGTGAGTAGGGTATGCGAAAAACCCCAATTACATAACCATCCTCCGTAACAATATTATGATGCTCAGCCGGGTAACCATGAACAGCGATGCGATCCGCCTTAAAAGTGTTAACGTTTAAACATAACTTTCATAGCTTCCATTAATGATATTTGCTTACCGTAGTTAGTCGGCTAGCCAGACTCAAACGCGCATCAGGATTATTAAAAAGCTTATAAAAATCAACTCCTTCGTAGGGGTCTATGACAGAACTGAATACACTAGCCCCAAACCAGAACAAACACGCAAAGGCAAGGATAACGCGGCTTAGCATTTTGTGGTTCAACTGTGGAGACCACTCTGCTGGTGGCACCATTTATAAAGAGCAGCAGAATGGCCTTAGCCACTTGACGCTTATCATTATCTTATCAACCGGCAAGTGTTCGAGTTCCTTAATGCAATACGCATAACACTAAAAAGAGTTATAAATGATCAATAATACTTGATTGGAAAGAAATGGCAACAACACAGCACAATCCTTATCATAAAGCTAGACGAAGCGTCTTCTATCGTACCTTACTATTTTTATAAATTTATGAATGGATAATCTTGTTTGGGTAAATATTTCATTGCGATTGTAGCGATAGTGGACAAAAGTATTTTGACAACACTGTGTGAAATGTACTGTCTATAGAAATTTGCATTTATTTATATTTTATTTTAAATCAGAAATGATGCCTTTTTGGCTGGAAAAAATAATTTTGCATTGTCAATTTCTTGGGTATGTTTGGTAATTTTTAAAAGTTTTTTAAATTTATTTTTAAAGATAATTTCCCTGCCCGAATTCGGTTTCCCGGAGTGAATACCACATCAGATTTTGCAAAATGCCTAGCCAAACCATTTAGTAACGAGGCAAAACAAAACTTATTCCATAAATAATACAGCCAGTTGGGGCAAAACACGCATAGATCACGGCATCAAACTAAGAACATTTTAGAAAGATACTTTAATTACATCAAAAGCCTTATCAATTCTATTAAACATCATTAGCATAAAAAAAGTTTCAGGACAATGACAATGCCTGTATGGGTTTGTGTAACTCGTTGTGGAGGGACGTTATCTTTTGAGTATGTGAAAGCTTCATTTGCTTGAACGATATAGTACCAATTGATAGCACAATTAATAAAGACAAATATTTACACAAAATGAATGATAGCTTCCACTTCCGTTTGCAGAGTCATTGGCCATCATTTATTATGGTATAGGATAGGCCACCTTAAAACTTGGATCTTAACAGAAGAGAAAAGTTTAATTTACATATATCAGTCCATTTAGTAAAAAAAACAATGCCTAAATTGTTTAAAATCACTATTGTATAGTAGAAGTAAACATCGGATGTCCCATAAAGACCTAAGGTATAATTAATGAAATCAAACAAACATTCACTTTAAATCCCATATTAAATCGCGCGAACAAAATTTATTTTATTTTTGTCGATATCGATGTAATAATACGAGGTCGCTATGTATCTATATTATGCTCCTTGGAAATACTATTTGTACAATCTGGCTCATTATTAAACGGTTATATTTACATAATCGTGGCTACAAAGTTTTTAATTTTTTATTCGCGGCATGAACATTTTGTTTTTATTAAGGGGTTACGCCACCTTTGAACTTTTGGAAAATCGTTTTTTTTTTTCCTTAAAATGCTACCTTATAGTCTTAAGAATACACGAAGTATATTAGTTTAGAACAATTCGATCGGCAAAATGATTTTTTGAAACTTAAAGCCATGCCGTTTTTATCGAATTGACGTTTTTTAAAACGGTGCGCAGTGTTACTCTTACAGTTCTTGACCGATTTGAATGTTTTTTAAAGCAAAAATTTTCGTTAATCTATCAGCTTATGCGTGACGTAGGATTTTCACGTTAGAAGAAATACTTTTTTTTATAACTATTAGAACAATCAGAAACATAAATGAAAACGTGATTTTTTGCGGAATCCTTCGCAGTTTTCAGACAATTCATAATTTCAACAAAATCCTAAGTCACGCTATAGCTAATTGCCTATTATTAATAAAAAAAAAAAATGTAGTTTATTGCAATCAGATGAGAATTGTGCCCACTACACTACCAATTGCAACTTGACCTGTTGGAGAGGCTTCGTTCCAATGACTATACTAACGTTATTTTTCCATTTCGAAATTCGATAAATTTTTAATAAGGACACTTATGTATACTTATTGAAGCTATTATTATGAATTTGCTCAACATTCTTCGGTTTTCATTTAAAAAAATCCCTATTATGCTATGCATTGATTTTTGGTCGTGAAGGTGGCCCTTAATAGATATAATTTCATAGATCCCTCCCTTAAAAAATCTCACAAAAAGTGTGATTATTTAATTGTTAAAAAATTTGTACCTTTCCAAAGGTTTCAAAAAATCTCACTATAAGCCAAAAAATTAATTGCGGTTACGTCGTGGCACGATCAACTTGATGTGATTTTGGATACTCACGACTCGCATAAACCACTCTGGCTTGCAGAATTCAGTCCGGAAATCGGAAAATATTTGTTTTATTTGTATACCAAATAACTTGGTGATCGTTAGAAAAAGATTGAAAACTTGGATTTATGCTGAGGAGTAAACATCTTCTTCTTATGTGGCCATACCAACCCGATTACCGGGTTACGGCCTGCCTTAAAACGTCTCTCCAGGGCGCCTCTGCATTGCGCGCGCCTTCTCCAGTTGGTCACACCGAGCGAAGACAGGGCCCCTTCCACTGGTCTTTCCAACGGAGACACGGTCGTCCTCTCCGCCGACGGCCGCTGACTACCGCATCGAACACACGTTTAACTGGAGCATCCTCGTCCATCCTAACGACATGTCCGAGCCAGCGAAGCCGCTGGATGTTGATACGCTGAGCAACGTCCATGTCGTTGAAGAGCTCATACAGCTCCTGGTTGGTGCGGATGCGGTAGTCATCGCCAACTCGAATCGGACCAAAGATTTTGCGCAGTACTTTCCTCTCGAAAACTCCCAAGGCAGCTGCATCAGTTAGCGACACGGTCCAGGCTTCCGCGCCGTAAAGAAGCACTGGAAGGATGAGTGCCTTGTAGAGTGATATTTTTGTCGCGCGAGAGAGGTCTCTACTACTCAATTGCCTATTGAGACCGAAATAGCACCTGTTGGCAAGAGTTATTCTGCGCTTGATCTCCAGGCTGACATCGTTGTCGGTGGTAACGGCGGTGCCAAGGTATATAAATTCCTTGACAACATCGAAAATATAGCTGTCGGCCGTAATCTGGGACCCAAGCCGCCGCACGTCCCTACTTGACGACAGCATATATTTCGTTTTGCCCTCATTTACCGCCAGACCCATTTTCGCAGACTCCCGTTCAATAGCACTGAAGGCCGCGGTGACATCTCGCTTGGTACGCCCAATTATGTCGATGTCGTCGGCGTACGCAAGGAGCTGGACACTCTTGTAGAAGATAGTGCCAGTGCGATGTACGCCGGCCTTCCGCAGAACGCTCTCCATGACGAAGTTGAAGAGGTCGCATGATAAGGGGTCACCTTGTCTGAAACCTCGCAAGGTATCAAAAGGCTCGGAGAGGTCCCTTCCTACCTTGACGGAGCTGCAGGAATTACTCAACGTCATTCTGCAAAGCCTTATCAGCTTCGCAGGGATACCGAGCTCAGACATTGCGGCATATACGCGATCCCTTATTGGGCTATCGAAAGCTGCTTTGTAGTCGACGAACAGGTGGTGAGTGTCGACTTGATGTTCGTGGGTCTTTTCCAGGATTTGGCGCAGTGTGAATATCTGGTCGACGGTGGACTTGCCAGGTCTAAAGCCGCACTGATAAGGTCCAATCAGTGCCTTTGCGAGTGGCTTCAGTCTTTCACACAGTACGCTCGTAAGGACCTTATATGCAATAGGGAGAAGGCTTATACCCCTGTAGTTGGCGCAGATAGTGGGGTCTCCCTTTTTCAGGACAGGACAGAGGACACTGAGGTTCCAATCGCTGGGCATAGCTTCCTCCAGCCATATTCTGCTGATGAGCTGGTGCATGCACCCGACCAGCTCATCGCCTCCGGCCTTAAACAACTCAGCAGGAAGGCCATCAGGGCCAGCGGCTTTGTTGTTTTTGAGTCGCTGTATTGCGACCCTGACCTCGTCATGGCTGGGCGGCGGGATCTCCACGCCGTCGTCGTCGATTGGTGCCGGTTCACTTACTTCTCTAGTGGCGGAATTGGTGCCGTCGTCGCCTCGCAATAGCATAGAGAAGTGATGTCTCCATAACCTCAGCACCCCTTGCGCATCTGTCACCAAGTTGCCGCTTTCGTCCCTGCAGGCTGATGCTCCGGGCTTAAAACCTTCCGTCAGACGCTTGACGTTCTTGAAAAATTTTTGAGCATCATTCCTGCGCCTACACATATCGATTTCCTCACGCTCACGCCTTTCCTGCTCCCTCTTCTTGCGTCTGAAAAGGCGTCTCTCCTCCCTTCTCTTCTCCCTGTATTCCTCAACGATGGCTCGCGTAGCGGCAGTCTGCAGCGTACGTTTGTAGGCGGCGTTTTTCGCTACAGTGGCCGCGCGACACTCCTCATCATACCATTGGTTTCGTTTTGGTGGGCGCTCGAAACCAAGGACGGATTCCGCTGTAGCGCGTAGGGAGTGGGAGATGTTGGCCCATAGTCCACCAACGTCATCGGAGGTAGATGGGGATTGACGGAGCTTGTCTGAGAGTTGAGCGGAGAATAACTCGGCGTCTCGTTGCGATCGCAGCTTTTTGACGTCCAGCTTTCGCTGCGCACTAGGACGCGCTGTTTGCGATGCACTTAAGCGCAATCGCACCTTGGCTGCGACAAGGTAGTGGTCCGAGTCCACATTTGGACCACGAAAGGTGCGCACGTCTAGCACGCTGGAAGCATGCCTTCCGTCAATCAGAACGTGATCGATCTGGTTGCGGGTCGACCGATCGGGGGACAGCCAAGTGGCTTTATGAATATCGAGATGCTGGAACCTGGTGCTACAGACTACCATGTTTCGCGCCGCGGCGAAATCGATCAGCCTCAGGCCGTTGGGCGAAGTGGTCTTGTGGAGGCTGAACTGACCGACAGTGGGACCAAAGATACCTTCTTGCCCAACCTTCGCATTGCAATCCCCGAGGACGACCTTGATGTCGTGGGCCGGGCATTTGTCGTACAGGTCCTCGAGTTTCGCGTAGAAGGCATCCTTGACCGCATCGTTCTTCTCTTCCGTCGGGGCGTGCGCGCAAATCAGGCTTATATTGTTGAACTTGGCCTTGATGCGGATTGTGGCTAGCCTTTCGTTCACCGGAGTGAACCCAGAGACGTGGTGACGAAGCCTCTTGCTAATCACGAACCCGCATCCGAATTCGCGCCTCTCCGCATGGCCGCTGTAGTAGATGTCGCAGTGTGCTTGCCTTTTGCACCCTTGTCCTATCCACCGCATTTCCTGGATGGCGGTGATGTCAGCCCTACATTTACTGAGGGCGTCCGCCAATTGGGCAGAGGCACCATCCCTATAGAGGGTCCGGATGTTCCAGGTGCATACCCGTAAATCGTTGTCCATTATTCGTTTGCCGTGGTCGTCAACATAAAAAGGAGTCCTTTCCGAGGCTTGTTTCTTGGCCTTCACTGAATAAGTGTTTTTACGTGGCGGGTTCCAAGCCCTGCGCACAACCCAGATTTAATGTCCAGGGGATTGGACAGCGCCGCACACATTGGTTCACAGACTGGCGGATGCTAATCTGCTATCCAGAAGGGGCCACGAGGAGGCTGTGTGTCAACTTGGATAAAGCAAGGAACAAGGATCGTTCTGGCGGCCGCCGTGCTGACCACAATCAGAGACTTTGCCTTGTATGCGAT